>OY992887.1:6451340-6493840 GCA_963921405.1 Cepaea hortensis | reverse complement strand
TAAAATTATGAAATTTATGAACGTTTAGGGTTAATCTTATATATAAAAGGCAATCTCCGTCTGTATGTCCGTATGTCCTTTATGCGTTCGCGAACGGCCCATCCGATTGAGATGAAATTTTCTACACGTCTTCCTTTCAATCCAGCGCAGCCAACTGTGATATTTTTTAGTTTGAAATCGGCTGCTTACTGAATATTATTTAATTTTAAATTTTTCATTATAATTTCTATACAGAAAGGGGACTTAACTCTGTAAAAGTTATTTCAAGGGGCATAACTTTTAATAACTTTTCTGTATAACTTATAGTCATATTGTTGCATCGTTTTCAACGATTTATAAACTCTGTGTCTATAGTTATGTACCGGCATATGAGTTATAATAAATAATGATACAATCTGTAAGGCATTTTAAAAGTTTTCATAAAAATAATGCACAATGCATAACATTGTAACTCATCTTTTTATGCTTAAGAAGTTACTGTAGTCATGCAGGTGATTAGAAAGAGTTTTTATTAAAAATAATGGATGGTGTGTGGAAGGACATTCTTTTAAGTTACTTTTTTTGTTGTATGAATTTAATGAGACGCTACCCGCCAGGAGCTGGGCAAAGCCACGCCGGGTCAGATAGATAGACAGACCCACCTTTTCGCTGCAGTTGTCTACAGGCATACGCGTTAAAATCCTCCTCCTCCTCTCCCCTCCTCCTCCTACCCTCTTCCCCTCCCCTCCTCCCTCTTTCTCCTCCTCCTCCCTCTTCCTCCTACCTCATCCCTCTTCCTAATCACTCCTCTTCCTTCCTCCTCCCTTCTCCTCCTCTCTCCTCCCACTCCCTCCTCCTCCCTCCTTCTAATTCTACGTCCTCCCCCTCCCTCTTCCTCCCTCTCCTCCTCATCCCTCCTCCTCCGTCCTCATCCTCTCTCCTCCTCCCTCCACATCCCTCCTCATCCTCCCTCCTCCCTCTTCCTCCTCCCACCTCATAATCACTCCTATTCCTTCCTCCTCCCTTCTCCTCCTCTCTCCTCCTACTCCATCCTCCTCCCTCCTCCTCCTACGTCCTCCCCCTCATCCCTCCTCCCCCTTCTACCTCCTCCTCTCTCCACCTCCCTCCTCCCTCTTCCTCCTCCTCCCTCCTCATCCTTCTCCTCCCTCCTCCTCCCTTCACCTCCTCCCTCCTTCTCCATCTCCCTCCTCCTCCTGCGTTCTTCTCCTCCCTCCTCCTCCCTCTTCCTCCTCCCTCTCCCTCTTCCTCCTCCCAGCTCCTACTCCTCCTTTTCCTTCTTCTGCTGATGCTGTTGCCGCCGCTCCATTTACCCAAGTTAATTGTTGGGGGAAGATGTAAAGATCTTTCAAGTGGTCTTTGTAAGTTGGTCTTCGTTTATCTAAGGTTGTTCTAACTGCAACCAATAAATGATTAGACAGACAGGCAGACAGACAGACAGATAGAGAGGGAGGGACGGACAGACAGACAGACAGACAGACAGACAGACAGACAGACAGGCAGACAGACAGACAGACAGACTGGAACGGGAACTTATATGACTACTTATATGAATTAAATGAGATGCTCCCCACCAGGGACTGGGCGAAGCCGGGCCGGGTCAGATAGTGTCTACTAAATAAGACTTCATGTACAAAGAGATGTGTAAAACAGCAGAACAGTGAAGTTTGTATCAAGTGTAGGTTTAATTAATCTGAAGGATAAAAATGAAGAAATATTGGCAATTGTTATTTTAATATTCAAGCGGGATAACTGAGCCGGCCGCTCAGAAAGCAATGGCAAACTACTGAGCGTAATCTTGCCAAGAAATCAACAGACAGCTGAAAGATGCTGCTGTTGACAGCGATGTCCTGTAAAGGATATGCGAATTTAAAAAAAATAATTATTCAAGAGTATTTTATTAACACAAAGTTTAACTCTAAATATGACAATTCAGTGTCATTCTGACACTCTCATTCTGTTTCTGAGCCACTCTGCTCATTCTGTACATTATCAATTTCCTGATGATCGCCTGTTTCTAATAATTCAGTTAATCAAGGTTATCCCAGAACCACTTCCACAAATTATCATAACAGAATATCACAACGTCATCCATCATAGGCTATGCTAAAGATCTTGAGCATAGCCTACGATGGGTAACGTTGTGATATTCTGTTATGATAATTTGGCTGTGTGTCCAGCGTGTGCCGCGTGGTTACACACCCGCTTTACACGCCAGTGATCCGGGGCTTGTTTACGGATCAGGTCAGGGATATGCACTGCTGACGAGCTCAAACGAGAGCGAAACTCGAGTATAGTGCTTCCATATTGACGTGGATAGACCTTAGGTTCATACCAGGATGCGATCGGCGTTGCCAGTAGTGGGTTGTGCTCAATATTTAAATTTCAAATCCCGAAACAACCAAATAATCGAAATGGATATTGTTGGATGTGATGTAAATAGTTCAACAACTGTTTTTTGCCACGCATTTGACAATTTTGGTGGTGGTTTTGTTACTTCCCGCTGCTTGGCTTCAAAAAATCTGTTGATGTTAGTAGGACCACCGGAACCACATTTCATGCTATGCTGTATTGCAACTCCATAACCACTTTGATTAACCCATTCTTCATTATTCAACTTATACCAACTGTATAGCCTTTTGCACTTTGTACAGCAAACAAATGGTGCTAAAATACTGTCAGATATTTTAACTGCTTTAACATCAACTGTTGAAGACTTTACAGGTTCTGTTGGAACATCAATCAAGTAGCATTCTCTCCCACTCAACATCTTAGCAACAACAGTTTTACTAAGTAAGATCCTGGAACTCATATGTTTATTTGGCCATTTTGGAGTACCGTAGGCTTACACATCCTACACTCAGTAACACCGTGACTTCAAGTGACTGCCTTCACAAATTATTTGAAATTAGAACTACTATATATTTATAGACTATAAATATAATACCTAATAATCAACCAAAAAAAAAAAAAAAAATACTGTAATTCAGCAACAAAACAATTTCGATTACAGCAGATTAAAACTAACTTGGTATTTATAAATCGCCTAAGACGCCAATCAACAACTATAGCAACAATGGCTGACTAGCAGTGCGCATGCGTGCATTTATTACTTTATCCGGTGTCCCACCACAAGGTAAAGAACTGATACAAATATATAAAGAAAAAAGAAGGATATAAGGCTTTAAAAAAGTAAACAAAATTTAAAAAAAAACAAATAAAGGGTAGCTCTGACGTAGATCAGGTTGCTATAACATGGCTATTGTCCCATGTGTCCCATGGGAAATATAAATGTGTGCTGTCCCATCCCATCCCATCCCATGGGACGTTTCCCATGGGATTCCCATTCCCATGGACAAGCCTGATACTACTGCTTTCATAAAGTAGCACTTGATGTTGTCAGAACTGACCACCTTCAACTGCAATATTCTCAGCCTGTTCTACCTTTCCATGTAGCACAGAACTCACTCACAAAATGCCTCCAATACAGCGGAACTGTCACATACAGATCCCACCCAGCCCAGTGATGGCAGGTTAGATCTGACTTGCCCAGATGTAACCATATTTAACTTTGAGTTGAGATGAGTTGACCTAATAACCAACATCACTGATCTCGGGACATTCTCATTTGCTTTCCGTCCCCTCGTTCAACAGCCAGCGAAGAGTCACACTACTAATCGTTCCCACCGCTATCTGATTGAAAGTTATCTTGGTCTTCCCTCTCAGTTTTGAGATTCTACCAGATCTCCTGCCAATCCCCCGCAATCTCATCCTTTCCACATACGGGTTCTCAATCTGTTCTTCCACCTTCTCCTCCTGGTCTCACAGGCACACGACAACCTCTGCCTTGGCCATAGGTGATCGACCACCAAGAGGTGCATTACCTGCCAGCCTATCAGCCTTTTCATTTCCCCACACTCCCACATGGCCAGGGCAAAATATCCATACAATTCTTACAATCTGTGACTTCTGAAGCAAGGTGAGCCATTCAAAACGAAACATTCCGTTCTCCGCACTACTAAGCTAAAATAAAGTTGATTTGGTTTGATTTGATTTGATTTGATTTAAGCATATTCCGTGAGTTCGTGATGAAGACACTGTGTGTTGCAGTAGTCTCCTCTAGCCACTGGAATGCCGCTGTGACTGCTTCCACCTCCATTCTCATGCTGGAGGTCGCAGCCTCATATGCCATACTCTTCTATGAAATGCAAAACACACACACACACACACACACACACGCACGCACGCACGCACGCACGCACGCACACACACACTTGTATTTCTAGTCCTGTATATCAGCAAAGTGAATTATATCACCCTCTTCTACATCTAACTACTTTGACTCATGTGGATTCCCACATGACCTGGGACCAACTATCTACTCCTGAAATGTCTAAGGTTAAATAAAGCTGCAGCGTATCGATACATCCAATATACCTCAATACAACTGACCACACCTGATACGATTACAAACTGACGTCAACCAGTGTTGCCTAAGGCCATCCACAATTAATTGACTATACTTTGTGGCTGGACAACTGATGTCCAGTTACCTTCTCCCTTCTCCAGTCCTTCTGTGGTACACTTATTATAAATCACCCTTTACTACACTTCATGTCGCATACCAAATACGTATAAACATCTTTGCAAAAGGTGGTATGTAGCGTAATACCACAGACTTTCGATGATACGACAAGTAGCATGTTTTATACTTCAGATAGAACCTCAGCCACAATGACTCCATCGACAATCTGATAGACACACTAGCACAAATATCACTGCATCTTTGTCTCACAGTCGTTAGTCTCACAGAGGACAAGTCCTGAGTGCATCTTTACGAACCAGTAAGAGGTACACGATGCAGTGGAAACACCCGTTGTTTCCGGCTACGAAAATATTCAAGACGCAGGAATACGCTGGGAAAGTCGCGATGACTTTCTTTTGGGGTATCAAGATCCCTGTGTTGGTGGATTTCCAAGAAAGAGGCGAAGCTGTGACTAGTTCTCGTACAGTGAGATGCTAGTAACCTATTTGAAGCAGGCGATAAGATCAAAATGCCACGGACGTCTCTCAACAGAAGTAGTGTCGCTGCACGAAAACGTCTGCCCTCACACTTCTGCGCATACAGTGAATACATTACGTGCTCTGAAATCTAACGTCTTGAAACATCCATCAAACAGTCCAGATTTGGAGTCATCAGACGTTCACCTGTTCGGATACTTGATATAACATATGCGTTGGGGGGGGGGGGGGGGGGGGGGGTCAGAGAGGTTTGCATATGAAATCGAGGCTGTGAAACACTGGTTTAAGGTCACCCCAAAAAATGTTTCGTTGGAGACAACAAGCTAGTGGGAAGGTGACCCAAGTATGTAGCCGGGAAGGGAAACTATCTTAAGAAATAACACATACACATTTTCTGTTTCGAACTATTGTGAAAATGTTATTCGTAAAATACCTGTTTGTTAATGCCTTTCCCAGTTACATGTAGAGACTTAGATAGATCTGTCAGTAGAGACACATAGAGAGATCTGTCAGTAGAGACTTACAGGGATCTGTCAGAACAGGCACAGAGGGATCTGTCAGCAGAGACACACATTAGATATGGTAGTCAGATCAGACACATAGAGGGATTTCTTAGCAGAGACACATAGAGGGATCTGTCAGATCAGACACATAAAGGGATCTGTCAGATCAGACACATAAAGGCATCTGTCAGATCAGACACATAAAGGGATCTGTCAGATCAGACACATAAAGGGATCTGTCAGATCAGACACATAAAAGGCTCTGTCAGTAGAGATACATAAAGGGATCTGTAAGTAGAGATACATAAAGGGATCTGTCACACCAGACACATATAG
The DNA here is from genome assembly GCA_963921405.1 of Cepaea hortensis. Lineage (NCBI taxonomy): Eukaryota > Metazoa > Mollusca > Gastropoda > Stylommatophora > Helicidae > Cepaea > Cepaea hortensis. Next base: position 6,487,982 of record OY992887.1, on the reverse strand, counting down.
GGATCTGTCACATCAGACACATATAGGGATCTGTCAGCAGAGACACATAGAGGGATCTGTCAGATCAGACACATAAAGGGATCTGTCAGATCAGACACATAAAGCGATCTGTCAGATCAGACACATAAAGGGATCTGTCAGATCAGACACATAAAGGGATCTGTCACATCAGACACATATATAGGGATCTGTCAGCAAAGACACATAGAGGGATTTGTCAGATCAGACACATAAAAGGCTCTGTCAGTAGAGATACATAAAGGGATCTGCAAGTAGAGATACATAAAGGGATCTGTAAGTAGAGATACATAAAGGGATCTGTCAGATCAGACACATAAAGCGATCTGTCAGATCAGACACATAAAGGGATCTGTCAGATCAGACACATAAAGGGATCTGTCACATCAGACACATATAGGGATCTGTCAGCAGAGACACATAGAGGGATTTGTCAGATCAGACACATAAAGGGCTCTGTCAGTAGAGATACATAAAGGGATCTGTAAGTAGAGATACATAAAGGGATCTGTCATTAGAGACACATCGAGGAATCTTTCAGTAGATACATAGAGAGGTCTGTCAGCAGAGACACATATATGGTTTATCAGTTGAGACACACATAGTATAATAATTACCATCTCAAAACAAGCACTACGTTTTGGTACAACAGTTTGAGTACCCGCGGATACCATGATCGACGCCAATGACTTAGCGATGTGACATGCGTTCAGCGTGACACCTATTAAATGGATAATACCCCTACCCGTTGCCTGGTAACTTTTATGTTTCACCTGGTGTAGTTTTACTGAGGCAGGTAAGACAGTAAATCCATGTCATTTATTGAATAGTAATAATTTATGTATGTGAACTTCTGAAGCCGGTCTCCCTGACCTAGGGATTAAACGACTTTATGCGTAATCCCGTTTATCCACATAGGGTAAAGCAACGCGAGAGAATTGGAAGCGGTTCTCACCGCGTTGGTAACTTACGGGATAAGTGAGCCGCAGCCCGGAAAGCAATGGCAAACTACTGAGCGTAATCTTGCCAAGAAATCATCAATCAGATGAAAGATGATGATGTTGACAGCGATGTCCTGTAAAGGATATGCGAAAAAAAAAAGAACCCCTGAAGAAGAAACAATGGTGAAGAAAAAATGGTGAAGAAAATGGAGGCAACGGAGATTTAGTTGTTGAAGATAATGTTGAGGACAATGTTGAGGACAATGTTGAGGACAATGTTGAGGACAATGTTGAGGACAATGGTGAGGACAATGGTGAGGACAATGTTGAGGACAATGTTGAGGACAATGGTGAGGATAATGTTGATGACAATGTTGAGGACAATGTTGAGGACAATGTTGAGGACAATGTTGAGGACAATGGTGAGGACAATGGTGAGGACAATGGTGAGGACAATGTTGAGGACAATGGTGAGGACAATGTTGAGGACAATGTTGAGGACAATGTTGAGGACAATGCTGATGGAAAGAGAAGGACACATACGTTGAGGTATTGTTGTCTTCATGGTCCAGTCAGTAGCCATCATCATCATCATCATTGGCACCTTGTCGTCTTGACGTTTGTTACAATGTGCTTCAAAAAGACATCATAACTACACCCCATGGAGGGGAACTATGTTAAGAAATGTGACGGATAAGGGCAATTCGCGCTGTAAATGTTCTTCCACAGTGGATGCATGTGAAAACATGGTCATTTAGACCATCCTGCTCCATCTTACGTCTCGCACGCTCGGTGTGTGACTTATCTGCAATCATTTTCTCCTGTGTCTGTATTCAATTTCTGATATTTGCCCTCCATGCTAAGGTACAACGGCAACTTGCTCCCAGTGTGCATTATCAATGCCTGTATCAATCATGTCCCGCTTACACACATCTATGTATCGTAGTAGAGGCCGACCCTGAGATCTCCTACCCATCTGTAATTCACCAAAAAAGATGTCCTTTGGTATTCTACCATCATCCATCCTCCTAACGTGTCCTATCCATTTAAGTCTACGAAGACTGAGCATGGAACACACCGTCACACAACCTGATCTTTCCAACACTTCAGTACTTGTGATTTTATCTTGCCACTTAATACCAAGTAATCTTCGCAGACACCGCATATGAAAGCTGTTTAACCGTTTCTCTTGGTGTGAGTAAGTTGTCCTGGCTTCACTATCATAAAGAAGAGTACTAAGGACACAGGCTTGATAGACAATAGTCAATAAGAATAAAAAGGTGACAAAAGACATGCCTGTCTCACGTAAGTGTGATTTCAAATGTCTCTGTTAGTGTTTCTACACGGAGAACACTGTACCTCGGTTTTAACCACTGGTCAGTTGGACTAACAAGTTGACATCTCGTCCTTCACTACGGGACGTAAATGACAAGTAGCTCAGAAGTCCGAGTGGGTTTGCCTAAAGCGAGGGACACTGGAAAATAGGGGAAGCTAACCGACAAACACCAGTACTACGCTTGTCTTCAAAGTGAACGAAGGTAAAAGAAAATGTCTGAAGTTGTTGCCTTTCGAAGTTAATGATATTCTGTTGGCTTCCATTGTCCATCATCAGTGTTAGATTGCCCGTAGTACAATGTTGTGATTGTGAACATTCTGATGGCAGAAACTGTCTGCAAGCCTCCTTTGAAATGATGCCCAAGGCAGTGCATGGATCAAGGTGCAACAGTTGTGTACACATACAACATCCGTCCGCCAGCCTACAACTGCTGTAAATATGTTCTTTGTGCGTCTTGTGTGTCCATTATTATTTAATGAGCAAGATTTATTGGCTATACTAATCAAGAAATATACGTCATTAAATTAGAAATATGTGAGGCTAGTCTACGGAGGGCAATACGACAGTTTTATCTCCTTTGTTCATATCTACGTTGATATACAGACAGTCGCACACAGCTTTGACTTGGTCTACGTGTCTCAGTCGGGAGTGTTCGGACAAGCTGGCGACTACTGGAGGACGACGATTGTGATGCCACTTCAAAGCATCATCTAGACTCAATGTAAGTAAATAAATGGTCAAGTAGATAGATTCGCTTTCTGGAGACATGAACCAGCTCAAGTTTGATAGGTCAGGATTAATAGGTTATTTACTATCCACTAATCTGCATGCCAGTCATAAGATGGGCAGTTTGTAATTAAACATGCTGCTTGTGAATGAGTACTGACATGTTATATACCGAACCTGTACTGCTGTATGGTGTCCAGTTGTGGGATGTGGACGAGCAAATGAACAAGAGCTTGTTGAAGTGCTACACAGAACCTGTACTGCTGTATGGTGTCCAGTTGTGGGATGTGGACGAGCAAATGAACAAGAGCTTGTTGAAGTGCTACACAGAACCTGTACTGCTGTATGGTGTCCAGTTGTGGGATGTGGACGAGCAAATGAACAAGAGCTTGTTGAAGTGCTACACAGAACCTGTACTGCTGTATGGTGTCCAGTTGTGGGATGTGGACGAGCAAATGAGCAAGGGCTTGTTGAAGTGCTACACAGAACCTGTACTGCTGTATGGTGTCCAGTTGTGGGATGTGGACGAGCAAATGAACAAGAGCTTGTTGAAGTGCTACACAGAACCTGTACTGCTGTATGGTGTCCAGTTGTGGGATGTGGACGAGCAAATGAACAAGAGCTTGTTGAAGTGCTACACAGAACCTGTACTGCTGTATGGTGTCCAGTTGTGGGATGTGGACGAGCAAATGAACAAGAGCTTGTTGAAGTGCTACACAGAACCTGTACTGCTGTATGGTGTCCAGTTGTGGGATGTGGACGAGCAAATGAACAAGAGCTTGTTGAAGTGCTACACAGAACCTGTACCAGTGTTGAGGTGCTACATAGAACCTGTACTTTTTTATGGATGTGAAAAGTGGACAATGAGCGGATAAGCTAAAAGACATCTGATGGCAGTGGAAATGTGGTTTCTGAGGAAAGTACAAAGAATACCAAGAATGGACCCCCCCCCCCCCCCCCCCCCCCAAAAAAAAAAAAAAAAAAAAAAACCAAAAAAAAAAACACCGATGACCAAGTCCTACAAGAAACAAATAAAAACCGTAAACTGATAAGAGAAATTAGACGTACAGTCAACATTTTTTGGTCACATAATGAGAAGAAATAAACCCGAGAACTTGGTGACAACTGGCAAGACTAAGAGGAAAAGAACAAGGAGAAGGCAGACAGGTAAATACCTGGATGGCTTGGCTACATAGCATGGTCTAGACAAGAACACGAAGCTGATCCACGACTCTGGTGATCGAGTGAGATGACGAAACATGATCGCCCATGCTTATCGGCAGGCACATGATGATATTATAGACAGCGGAAACATAATTTGTGAGACTAAAAGCTACGATACCTGACGGCCTGTCTCACAAAGATCTAGATTCTAAGTCAGCCTCTCAAAGATCTCGGGTGGATGCCAGTTTCACAAAGACTTAGATTGGAAGTCAGCCTCTCAAAGATCTCGAGTGGATGCTGGTCCCATAAAGACCTAGATTACAAGTCAGCCTCACAAAGACCTCGGGTGGATGCCGGTCTCGCAAAGACCTAGATTGGAAGTCAGCCTCACAAAGACCTAGATTGGAAGTCAACCGCACAGAAACCTCGGGTGGATGCCAGCCTGACAAAGACTTGTGATGGATGCCAGCCTAACAAAGACCTAGATTGGACATTAGCCTCACAAAGACCTGAATTTGGCATTAGCCTAACAAACACCTGGATTGTGCATTAGCCTTACAAAGACCTGGATTGGGCGTTAGCCTCACAAAGACCAGACTTCTAAACACACGGAAGTCAACAGATGTGTATCTCGCACGGATTAAATCAAACACACAATTTATGCCAAAAGTTAACTCAGCGGTTACTAACTGTATTTCCTCAACTCTGATCTATCTGCACCTGCTCTCTCCTTTACTCCCAAACTTCCATGTTTATAGCTCTCATAAAAGTAGCATTTATCTGATAGTTGTAGGTGCATTACATTCCCATGCAGAGTTGGTGGAATGAAGTTGGTCGTTGCTGTATTAGTTTACGGCATCAACAAACTTTATTCCACGAGGAACTTTGCAGACATGTCACCCACTGTCATCCAAATCCTCAGCGTATATACAAACATGAGTCATGAGTACACTAAGTGCTTTCCCGTGATCTCACAGATATATCTGTCATGAGTACACTAAGTGCTTTCCCGTGATCTCACAGATATATCTGTCATGAGTACACTAAGTGCTTTCCCGTGATCTCACAGATATATTTGTTTCCTGCAGTTTGGGCGAGTGAGACGACTTTCCGGAGACCTACAGGCTAGCAAAGAACTGTCTAACAACAATGAAGAAGATCAGCTTGGTACTTCTGGTGGCAACCTACATAGGTAAAGGTTTCGTTGTTTATCTGTAGGGGGAGTGCTCTAGAGGTACAACGTTCGCTTCTGGCTAGTACAGACGTGGATCCATTCATGCGTAGAAGTGTGGATTTCTGCAAAACAAGGAACGATTCTTGTAATCCACAATATAAATTAGGTAGTAGATAATCAATTTGAGAACCAGTTGAGGCCACTGAAACAGTTACATAAATAAACACACGAAGTATTGTTCGACGCTCACAGAAGGTGAAGAAAGAAGTAGACTAGAGTACGCGCTAGACAACATAAACTCGGTAACTATAGCATTCAAATTTTATGTTGTCTAGTGCATCCTCTAGTTTCTATATCTTTCTTCTCCTTCTGTGAGCGGCAAACAATACTACGTGTGTTTATTTATGGAACAGTAGATAGTAGATATAACGGCTGGGATTCTTGGACAAAGGAGAAACATTTCGAGTGCCCGTGTGCACGGTTTAAAGATTAGACAGAACATGCGCTGCCAAGTTAGATTTGACAATTACAAAAGAGACTCACACAAAGAATGTTTATATCTGAAGTGATTTGAAACACACATATTTTATATGGAGTTAGAACACTGTGTTGAGATTCTCCTTATGATACTGAGCACTTATCTCGGTATCCGCGGTGTCAGTATGACTACCGAGAACTGTTACCTTCACTGTAGATGACCTAAACATGCCTGTCTAGAGTGATGCCAACCAAGGGACTGAGAAAAGTATCGTGGTCACTTTAGCCCAGCTAATCAAGACATAATATATATATATATATATATATATATATATATATATATATATATATATATATATATATATATATATATATATATGTTTCTTTTTTTCCGCGTTACCATGCTGTTTCAGGATATTGCGGTCAACACCAGCATCTGTCAGCTGTATGTTGATGCCTAGGCTAGATTACGCTCATCAGCACGCCACGACTTTCTGAGCGACCGGCTGCATACTCTCATAAGTCACTCGAACCACTTCTAATTCTCGCCCGCTCACGTCGATCACGAGAGTATTCGGGATTAACGGAGAAAGCTCCTAACCCCTCGGCCAGGCAGCCGGTTATATATATATATATATATATATATATATATATATATATATATATATATATATATATATATATATATATATATATATATATATCTTTGTAACCAAAACCATGTTTACTTGCCTCCTTTCACATTAGGGAAATAGGCTTGGCGCATTTCTTCGTGACCAACCAGCCTTCGACGGATCATGCGGTCAACATCAAGCTCATCACCATTGGTCTGCTATTTGTGCAGTAATAATAGATAAGAATCATCGCCGGGGTTTCGGAGTGCGTGGTCGGAGCTCACTACCACCTTCAACAAACAGCGAAGAGAGTTAAGAAATGACCGTTAGCAATGAGACTCTTCACTGGCTGTTGAAGATGAGGATGGAGCAAGTATAGGAATGTCCTAAGCGCTACGATGTCGGTTTGGGACTCAACTCAAATGGTTAAGTCAGTGGTCAATTTTCTTGCACACGGATACCTGTATAAGTTCTCCTGTACTCTCCATACGAGGAGACTCCCAACACAGTCTCAAAATATTTGTATTCCAGAATTACACTTGCTGTGATATTATGTGAACAGATTTTAATAAATATTTGTATTCCAGAATTACACTTGCTGTGACATTATGTGAAAAGGTTTGAACATCTGGAGTTCGGCTTGATCTTGCCCATTCCCAACTAAAGAGGGATTGTAAACGCTAGCAACATGCACGCGCGTGCTCCTAGAATGCAGGTTTTATCTGAGACGGCTGCATGTCCGATCCACTACCCTAGGGTCTGGGAAAACATACTATCATATTATCGTGTTGTTAAACATCCCGTCCAGCGTATCGAGTCTGCTCAAACTAGGGGCATTGTACTTATAATTGTACTTATTACCCACGTACCCATCTAATAGTACCTATTATCTATGATATTGTAACTGTTGTCAAGGTAATTGTACTTAATACTCACGGAAATTTAACTATCACTCACGTATTTGTGCTTGTATGCCATCGTAAGTGTACTTATTACTCACGTAACTGTACTTATTACCCACGTATTTATAATTATTATTACATACATTTACAACTATTTTAATACAATTACATTTATAATTATTATTACATTATTACGTACGTAATTGTATTTATTATCGAGGTAATTGTACTGTTACCCAGTAATTGATCTTATTACCCGCTATCATCATGCAAAGAGAAGAACAATGTGGGTTTCTAGAGGCAAAGTTACAAGAAATGATGTTTATATGCTGATAACATTAATTGAACGTTCTATGGAAATAAACAAAGACCTACAACTTTGCTGTATTAACTACACAACAGCTTTCGATAAAGTAAGACATGGCAGCATGATAAAGATGCTTGCATATCAACAAATTGATTGGAAAGACCTTAGACTTGTAACAAACATATTGGAAACAACAAGCTGCCATAAAGATTGATAATGAAGTAGGCCAATATCAGGCTATTAGGAGAGGTGCACGACAAAGTTGTGTAATGTCTCTAGATCTTTTTTTTTCCTATACAGTAAAACTATTTTCAGAAATGTAGAAGATATGAGGGGAATCACCATTGGGGACGCAACATCAATAACATTAGATATGCAGATGATAGAGTTATTGATTGAAGACAATGAGTAGGATCTACAACATATAGTAGATGCGGTATTTGCACACAGTGAACAACTAGGGTTAGAATTATAAGAAGGCACAGATTATGGTCGTCACTAGGAAGAAGGAAATACCACTATGTAATATACACGTAAATGGGAATATTCTTACGCAAGTGAATCGGTACAATTATCTTGGAACAGTCAGAACATCTGATGGGAGATGCCTTGAAGAAATTAGAACAAGAATCGCCGTGGTGAAGATAGCCTTTTGCAAGGTGGACAACATACTGACAAATAAAAAATGGCATTTGCAACGAGAAAAAGTGTATATGTGCTAAATAGAATCCGTGCTTCTGTATGGATGTGAAGAGTGGGCAATGAGCAGACAAGCTAAAAAACATCTGATGGCTGTGGAAATGTGGTTTCTGAGGAAAATGCAAAGGATACCGTGTTCAGACAGAAAAACCAATAAACAAGTACTACAATAAACAGATGAAAACCGTAAACTAATTAGAAAAATTAGACGTAGACAGTCAGCATTTTTGGACACGTTATGAGGAGAAATAAACTGGAGAACTTGGTGACAACTGGCAAGATTGAGGGGAAAAATTCAAGGGAAAGGCAGAGAAGTAAAGACCTAGATGGCTTGGCTACGTTGTATGGTCGGGGCAAGAACACAGAGTTGATCCACGACTCTAGTGATCGTGCGAGATAGTGAAAATGACCGCTCACGAGTATCAGCATGGCACATGATGATGATGAATTGTCTCTATTACTCGCATACCTGTACTTATTACTCACATAATTGTACTTATCCTGCACATACTTGTACTTATCATGCACGTAATTGTACTTACAATGCACGAAATTATACGTATTATATACTCCACGCCCTCATTCTGACTCACACATAAACAAATATTATAGAGACAGTGTCAGTCAGATATTGTGTAGGTAATTTTAATGAATATCACGTTGAAAATACAACACATTCGTTATGGTGATTTTGTCCAGCTATGGCTAATTGTGGAAATGTGAGGACGTGTGACATAGAGCCTTGCGTGGACAAGTTTTCCCTTGTGGGAAGTGATAGAGAATTCTGCAAGTAAGTCTTCTACACATCTTGTCATATTATATGCGACTATTAACAAGATAGTCGGTCTCTCTGGCTGTGGGGTTACAACACTTTCTCTCTGTAATCCCGTTTATCACGCAGAGTCTCGTAGCGGAGCGAGAGCTGAGGCGGTTCGACCCCCGCTCGTGACTTGCGGGATACTGAGCCGGCCGCTCAGAAAGCAATGGCAAACTACTGAGCGTAATCTTGCCAAGGGATCAACATACAGCTGAAAGATGCTGGTGTTGACAGCTAAATCCTGTAAAGGATATGCTAAAAAAAAAAAAAAAAAAAAAAATTAACAAGATATTAAACATATCTGGTGGCATCTTGTGTACAAAGGGCTTCTCATAAGTCTTTAGCCTGACCATAAAGGAATAGGCGGAGAACATGGACATTTGGCACAGTGCTGATTCCTTCTCAATGTAGCCACCACCTGAATTTATGCATTTCTGCCATCTCTGCGTGACACTGAAAATACCTTCAAAACTAAACAACCTATTTTTCGAATTAAACCAGTTATCACAAGCCAGTATGACATCTTATTCACTGTCAAAACGATTTCCTTTCAGCTGTTTTTTAAGATTTGGGAAAAGAAAAAAGTCTGATGGAGCCAAATCTAGAGAATATGTTGGGTGTGGAAGAATTTCAATATTCAAATCGTTGGCAGTTTGCAGCACAAGCCGTGCTTTCTTGGAGGGCGCGTTGTCTTGAAGCAAAGGCAGAATTTGCGTACGCGCTATCGCTCGTTTTCTTAGTTTCATAAGGAGATCTGCATAGTACTGCCCATTAACCGTGTTGCCATGAAAATGTAATCTTTCAATATGACACCGTTGACGTCCCAAAAAACAGTCAGCATCACTTTTCTTGCAGATTTTTGTGCTCTTGGCTTGACATGTGTTGGCGAGCATGGGGATTTCCCCTACATGCTGGAAATTTTGGATTCTGGGTCATAATGGTGAATCCAAGTCTCATCTACCGCCACCATGGTCGTCAAAATGTTTTTCGACCGCCACATAATGAGCATCTGGCCACAGCAATCAACCCGTGTTTGTTTCTGTTCACATGTCAGCAGGCGCGGGACCCAGCGGGCACACATTTTTCTCATGTTCAGTCTGTTGTGTAAAATTCTGAAAACTGTACTCTTACTCAGTTTTGCTGAATCCGATATCTCTGCAATTGTCATTTTCCTATCCTGGTCTATGATTTTCTTCACTTTTGCAGCATTTGCATCATTGCACTCTTGGCAGATCAGCAACGTGGGAACGGCCACACTTAAACTGCAAACACCAAATTTTTACAGAAGCATACGAAGGACAGACTTCCTCAAACACTGACCCCATCTACATGTGCATTTCTGTAGGTGTTTTTCCTTGTAATATCAAGAATTGTATGACAGTCCTGGCGTCTGATTTCTCCATTGTTCTGACAAACAGTTAGATGTGCAGACCTGGTCAATAGGGTGTGTTGTGCCATGCACCATATCGGAAAAACCAGTTGAGGAGGGCCATTCATAATTCATATGCCTAGTCCAAATCAAATAAGCTATGCATGTGCCAAATTTCAATTTTCTCCGCCTACTCCTTCATGGTCATGCTAAAGACTTAATGAGAAGCCCCTTGTATGTTGTCATGTTTGCTAAAAGACCTGACAAAATATACATGTAAGTGTTATTTCAGGTGCCTGATCTGAAGTAAGAAATATATGTTAATGAGGAAAAATTGGAAGTGGTGGAAACATTCTAACAGCTTGGGTCATTAATTACCATGAATGGTGACACAATGAAGGAAAGTAAAAGACGAATATCTATTGCTCTTCAAAGAATGAAACAACTGAATCAATTATGGAATGGGACAGACAGAACTACAACAATTATATTTTAGGAGCATGCAACTTTCCCATTGCAACATATGTCTGTGAGACCTGAACACTTACTAAAAAAGCTAAACAACACATAAATGACTTTGAATATAAATGTTATAGACATGTTCTAAGAATATCTTGGATACTGAAAATAACAGCTGAATCCAAGCTACAAGATCTGAATATTGAAGACGGTTGGCTACAAAAGACGATAAAAGAAAGAAAATTGAAATATTTTCGGTTCTTGAAACGTCATGAAGATTTGGAGAATACAGTCATGGTGGGATACATGACCGGGAAGAGAGGAAGAGGAAAGCCAAAGAGAAGATGGATGCAGGATGTGGGGGATGATCTCCAGATGGGTGTATCGGACGCGAGATATCTTGCTTATGACTCAGAAGTTTTCCGGACGGTTGTTATGGGCGCGGGGTTCTGCAGGGAACATGCTACTGAATGAATGAATGATCTGGCGCAAACATCAGTCACCAAACTCTGCAAAACTCTCTTTCATCTCCATTATGATGAAGTTGGTACTGGTTAAATTATTATTTATTACTCAGCAGTTTGAACATTTTACGTACATCTCTCTCTCTCTCTCTCTCTCTCTCTCTCTCTCTCTCTCTCTCTCTCTCTCTCTCTCTCTCTCTCTCTCTCTCTCTCTCTGCCTTCCTTTGCCTCTCTTGCCAATTAATTTCCAAGAATCCCAATTTCTCTGTTTCGAAATAATGAGCGACTGGCACCTGGCCGTCTTGAAAGATGATTGTTTGTAACATGGAGTTATACCTCTTCATAACACAAGGCCTGGGCTGAATTTGGAGTCCATGTATTGCTCATGCAGCGTGATCCATCTCTCGAGCTACTTAGTTTACTTCAGAGGAAATGTAACACCAATATATCTGGAACAAGACAAGTTGCAGAAGGTGCCGAATCAGCAAAGCAATTCTCTAACTGTCCGCCTGTCGGATCTTACATCCTAGACCAGTCGCCGACCGGCTTAAGGACTGGTCTGCTCTGCCATGACATTTAGTCTTTAGGTTGGATTGCCTCGCACTAGGGTAAAGCTTGTACCCTACCAATTGCACTGCTCCACCCTAAGCCGTTGGCACAATGTGGGGTGTCGGGTTTTGTGAGCGCCGCCCAACATTCAGCGCTAACAGAAAGCAGGTAGTACCGTCTACTGTCATACGGTATCTCAGTCATATCTGACTAAGAACTGACTGTTCCAACACCACTGTTTATATAAAATTCCTCACTGGTTTGCAAATTCTCCACAATTCACGTTACAAATACCAATGTTTGCGCAAACAATTATAATATTATGAAATTATTCGCTCGAATCTATATATATATAAAATACAATGTATGTATGTATGTATGTATGTTATTTATGCATTCGTGAACGGTCCATCCGATTGAGATGAAATTTTTTACACGTCTTCTTCTCCGCGCCCTACGGTTCAGGCGCGTACGAGGCCCGCACCTGTGGGACTTGGCCGAACGTCTCTAAGTCGGGTCCCTTGGGTTCCAGGGTCTGGCCACCACTCGGAAAGCGTCGCACAAAGCACGAACTCCGTACCTCCAGCGACGACCCTCGGGAGTCTCCGAAAAAATGCACGTCGAGGCATGGGGTAAATAATTTGTAAATTGACAGGAAAGTAGAAGGAATATATTTCTTACCTTATTTTTCATTTCCTTCTTGTTTATTCAACAGCTGGTTAATAATGTGTACACATGTATTCGTGTTAGCTTTTTATATTGAGTTCGTGAAAGCTTCCAAATAGCTGTGCGTTAATGTGCGTATGGAGTGACCAGACATGATACCGCAATTTAGTCATCATGTTTCAATATTTAAGGATCTATTCAGCTGTCTGTGTAGTTTGTTCACACGTACACATGGGTGACAGACCCGCGTTGAGTCTTCGTGAAAGATTGTCTACTGTGCTGTTTACCGTTCAGTGACGGGACATGATTACCTGTTTTGCACTATGAAAATAGTTGTCAGTGTCTCTGTAGTGGGCTTTCTTCTTAACGACCAAGATGTTGGTCATCTTTTCATTGAAGTTTATAGATTGATTCATATACACGTGTGTTGTCCCCTAATTTGACAACGTGTTTGCTCTCACGTTTCTTGTTATGCCACAATATGTAAGTTTCCACCGCAATATTACTCTTCTGTTCGTATTCATTGCGTTTAGTGTGTGTGTGTTGTTTTCCAATACAGTTGTTTGTCACCGCTGAGGGCTTGCGAAATTGAAAATTCATCACTGTGGAATACAAACTGTTGCCATTGACATTATGCTGTTGCTGTAATGTTTAGGGCCTGCAATTCTTCTGAATATTTGTAGCAAAATATCCCAGTTGGTGTGTACGTGGATTATGGTCTGAGATCTGCTCAGACCTTAATCTGTGTCGGACGATTCCAGTAGGTTGATGACTGCTCTCGGTGCATACAATTCAATCAATCCTTTCTCCAATAATCCTCTTCCTCTTTCAACACATGGTCCTCACAATTTTCCAGTAACTTTTACCAATATTTAATAGCGCGGACTGGATTAGTATCTTGACGTCAGACAATTTGAATATAGTATTGTCAGCTGCCACCTGTCCTTTAATTTTATCCCACACAAGTTCTGTAGGGTTAAAATGAGAATGGTACGGCGGAAGTCTCAAGCACCCATGACGATGCTCTTCTATCAACTTGTCGATTTGATATTTCTTGCTTTTTGGTGTCTGTTTTACAAGGGACAACAATTATAGCTAGAAATACGTTTCTGGAAATGGTATGTTTTCCATTCGGAGTCATATCTTTATTGCTCCCTTTGTGCTCGATGCTGTAGGTATTTTGTCTTCTTGGGCAACAACATTGATATCATGCATTGTCCATAATTGGACACGACGGTCTATCTAGGGATGGAAGCACAGTATTCTTGAGCCAATCTCTAAATACATTACCATTCATCTAATTATGATAATCCCTATTGTCTGTATGCTTTGATACGAACAAGAGCCCAGCATTCTGTTGTAAGCCATTATGCGTATTACCAGCATGGGCCATGACCAAAAGCTGTCCTATACTACTGGGCACATATCGCTTTATCTGTCCATCCACTGATTACAATTCCTTATCACTTGTGTCCACATTTCATCCAAATACACTATGCCATAATTTTCTTTGTGCATTTCCCTTATTTCACGTAGGTGTCTGCTTCTCATGGCTCCTAAATGCGGTTGCTCGCAAAGATTATTTCTAGCGCCCTTGTACTTTCAAATAGTGAAGATAATGTCCATATAATTTTCCACAAAGTTGTTTTGGATAGCTCTATGTTATTGTTCTTTCTGAACCAAACCCTACGTTTTTTTTAACAGTCACTGTTTCTTTGGCATCCAGCATTTTTATAATGCTGGATAATCCTGAATATAAAATCCAAAATTTTTATAATTTTAGGAGTCTCCGTGGCGAAGTGGTCAAGCCTTTTGACTCGGGCTTCAAAGGTCGTGGGTTCGATTCCGGGCCGCATCCTTCGGTTCAAGAGTTAAATTTTTAGGAGACTTCTAGAGCTGTGGAGTTCGTGCATTGTGCGATGCTTTCCGCGCTGCGGAAAGAGACCGAGCCATATGGGATAGAACCCTGTGCAATGAAGTCGACCCTGTCTAATTGTAAGCGACTTTTTAAAGCATTTTTATAAAAGCTCGCCTTATGACATCTTTGTCAAAGCTGTCTACAATAATCTTTCTACCTACCGTTTTGTTATTGCGTGGTGGTTTAATTCAAGATTCTTGCACCCATCGACGAAATTACCGTTTACTCAAACCCAATGAATGCACTGTTCTTTTTTCGGAATTTGTAATAGTATAAAACAGTTTCTTGCGATTAGCTTCTTGACAAAAATATGTGTATAACTTCATAGCGATTCTTTGAAGTGTATACACAATTTCGCATTCAATCCCATTGAAAAATATTCACACATTTCAATGTTAGCGATAAGAGGTAAGATTTAAAAAAAAAAAAAAAAAAAAAAAAAAACATATTAATCAGGTTTCATGAAATAACCCACATTTTGAGACACCTCTGAACAGTAATAGTTTAAACAACGCGGGGAGTTGACATAAGGCCAATCCCGTGAAAAACTTAAAATATTCAACATTGAGCGCTGATTGTCTGGCTACGCTGTAATACATTTAAAAGTATGAATTTAATCTCAGACTCGTAAATTATATACCGCATATAAACAAACTTTGAAATTTGCTGTAAAATCTCCAGAACAAAAATTATTTTGTTGGGTGGACATAATGATAAGGTTATATACTAAATCTCATAATTTTCCCCCAGTTGGTTACTGAGATATAGATGTTTATATTGAGGTAAACAAATGTGAATGCACTATAGTTACCCATTCCTCTGGAATACACAAGTCTAGGCCGAGAGAGGGAACATGTCGTTTGGGCACCACATATTTCTCTAAAGCTCTGCCCAGGCATTGTGATGGAATTTTGGCCACATTCCAACTCACATACTTTGGTCTGTCAAAACTGCAAGGTGCCACTCTCTCACTCAGCACTTCCATACTTATGGCTACTATATTCATGGCTTCTATAGCTATAACCTGTAAAGTAATTACTTCTGTAATCACCCCTTTTATACATATAAATTTTATACTCAAGTTTTTTTCCCACGCATCACTTCTGTACTCAATGTTTCTACAATCAAATTTCCTATACAAATCACTTCTTTACATCATTTCTACAATCGAGTATCCTTTACTTATCACGTCTATATAACATTTCTACAATCGAGTCTCCAATACTTATCACTTCTATACAACATTCCTACTATCAGGTATCCTATACTCATCACTTCTATACAACATTTCTACAATCAAGCGCCTCCTATAATCGTCACTTCTGTGACATTTAGTTAAACACTCGTCATCCGGACACTTGTCTTCCTAACACATTTCACTGTAACACTGATCTTCCCACCCTCACTTCCACAGGGGCACTGGTGCCTTCTTGTGCCCCCTTACCCCCCACTGTGACATAGGTCCTCAATCAACTACCTCCGCGCCCTCCTATTTTTACCTAACCCATGTAACTCTTCCCATGCCTTTCCCACGTTGTTCATTTCTGTCTAATTCCCAACTCAGTGAGTGTTTCAGTCTTCCTCTATTTCTTTTGCACTGTGGGCTACAGACTAGTTACACTCTTCTAGGGTTTTCTGATTGTGTGTCCTATCCAGAAACAGCGTCTTTTCCTTCCCTCTTGGTTCACTGGTATCTGTCTAGTTCTGTCCATGAACTCCACATTGGAGATTTTGTCATACCATTTTATTCCTTCTATTTTGCGCAGGCAACAATTAGTGAATGTGTTTAGTTTATGTGTAATGGTTTTAGCTGTTGACCATGTTTCTAATTAATGCAGCAGAACTGATGTAATGTTAGATTAGAATATTATAAGTTTTGGGCTAAGTTTAATTTCCCCTGACTTCTAAAAATGGAATTAATGACAAGCTCTAATCTGCCCATTTCCACGTCCAAAGTGGCACACACAGCGCTCACATGTGTATTGGGGCACTACTAGACAGAGAACGTTGCTATGGTCCTCAGAAGAACTACGTCACAAACCTACAGTACAGACTTCACAGAATATGGGTCTGCATCTGCTCCTCAGGTTGGTAGACAGGTTACTCTCTACGGTCTGCGTTTGTGTACACAGACCTAATTAACAATGACACTCTACAGCATGTGCTTGTGTACACAGAACTAGCTGACAATAGGCACTCTACAGTCAATTCTTGTGTACACAGAACTAGCTGGCAATAACACTCTAGGGTCTTTGTTTGCGTACACAGAACTAGTTGACAATGACACTCTATAGTCTCTGTTTGTATACTCAGAACTAGCTGAATATGACACTCTTCAGTCTGTGCTTGTGAACACAAAACTAGCTGACAATGATACTCTTCAGTCTTTGTGTGCATAGAACTAGCTGATAATGACACTCTTCAGTATGCGCTTGTGTACACAGAACTAGTGACACTGCTGTCAAAACTAGCTATTATCGATACGAATATATCTTATATCGATACGAAACAAACGATGAACAAATCGTGAATGCGTTGATAAGTTTAAATATTGATTACAGGTAATAGTTAGTTAGTTAATTAGTCGTGGTTCCAACTTCACGGCAACGGGTTGTCCCCATATTGCTCCGTTCCTGTGCCAGTGAATATCACACAAAATGCTCCTCACTGCCAAAAGTGAACAATGGAACAGACAGGAGTATCGGCAAGCCAACAGCCCGCACAGGTACACTGTGCATAATGCCGCCGCCAGAATGCCAACACAAAAAAAAATACAGATCATCGTCGATTGAAATGGCAGTCACCAGAAAGACTTCATTGACCCGGGTTTTATCCCATATGACTCTGTCTCTTTCCACAGGAAGACCCGCCGAAAGCGCCACACAAAGCACGAACTCCATACCTCCAGCGGCGACTCCCAAGAGTCTCCTGAAAAATGCACTCATGAGCCGAAAAGGCAAACTAGTAAATCCAGCAACAGCCGGCGGCCATCGTTCCAAACATGCAGTTCACGCTACACACAACCGCGGAAAGATGTAAAAGCATTCCACACGAAACTCACAACTCACAGTGTCGCGCCATGCACTCACTCAGTAGCAAGGCGACGGAACCATATCCTTCTCAGTCGCCTCCTACGACATGCATGGTAGGCAACAGTGTTACTATTCTTGCTCCCCCGTATGGGCCCCGGCAACACACGGGCGTGATTACAGGTAATAGTTACAGGGTTAAAGGTCTGGGGTATGGACTTCATTGCACCGGGTTCCATCCCATATTGCTCGGTGTCGTGTCCATACAGTAGCCTGCCGAAAGCTTCGTACAGAGCACGTACTCTGTAGTTCCTGCAAGAGGTGTATGTTAAACTCGACAAATGTCTCCTGCATATACCTAGTCGTGGGACACCCAACTGGTGTGTGAGGTGTACAGAGGAGTACAAGACGGGTGTATTCTATGTGTTTACCTGTTCAACCGGATGCGCAAGGTGTCAAGAGAACAGTCACAAATGATGAGAGCTGCAATATCTTGGAGCGGACACGTCAGCGTAGAGTTTGGGAAACTGCTCTAAGAATCGCATGAGCGGGGTTCAGAGCGACAGACTTATTCCTCCGTGACAAATGTGATGGCCCAACATTTTAGATACCTACAGCAGGTTCCTGCCACGAGACCCGATGTTTTCTTGTGGGATTTTAGTTTTGTAATAGTTTTGATACAGTAATAAATGGTGGACATCATCATCATGTGCCATGTTGATAAGCGTGGGAGGTCATGTTTCGCCGTCTCACATGATCACCAGAGTCGTGGATCAGCTCTTTGTTCTTGTTGTTGTTGTTGTTGATGTTGTTGTTGTCTTGACCATGCCACTTGGCCAAGCCATCCAAGTATATATTTATTTGCCTTCCTCTTGTTTTTTTCCCTTCAATCTTGCCAGTTGTCAACAAGTTCTCCAATTTATTTCTTCTCTTAACGCTACCACAAAATGGGATTGTATGCGTTTAATTTCTCTAATCAGTTTGCGGTTTTCATTTGCCTCTTGTAGGACTTGCTCATTTGTTGTGTTTGTGCTCGCGCGCGTGCACGTGTGCGTGCTCGTGTTTGTGTGTGTTGGTGCGTGTGTGTGGGTGTGTGTGCGTGTGTGGAAATACAAATCCCAGAGCTCCAAGATGCAGATGGCATGGTCCTTGTATCCATTAGTATCCTCACTGGTGTTGCTTTGGAGAACAACTCTTTCATGTCCACAGGCTCGGGCATGTCTTGGGTAGTGGTAGAGCCAGGTCAGCTCTAGCCGGTGTCATCACACCGTATGTGTGAACTGTCTGTCTCTGCCTCTACTACCACTGGTGTTTTCAGTTGTCACAATGACACGCGACATCAAAGGTGATGGATTTAATGTCGGAGGGGCTAAATAATTAATTCACAACAATTACCCACTTTATTTACACTTTAAATTCCCGGATCAATTAAATTATGTCTTCACACATTCCAGGTGATAGTGTTGTGTCCTCTCTGGTGCTGTCGCTGGGAGCGGTAGGCCTGACCTACTTTATTACCTACATCAAGTAGATCTACGGAGGTAGAAAGTCAACTATTTCTTGAAGTCAACTGTTTCTTGAGTTTAGTGGTCAAGTATACACTATTTGTGTTCATAAGCATGGAAAGGACAACCACGTGACACAATTAATGGCAGATGGATTCCACGAACGAGACGAGATGCAGCGGCAAGTAATCTCATCTTATCTCATCATGTTTCTCTTGTACCTTGCGGTGTCGAGGTGAAGTATAAACAGCGGGAGAGTGCCAGATCATGGGCAAGTAAACAAGATCAAAATAAGCGTGTGGACCGTCGCTACATATTTAGCCTGGCAAAAATCAACACAGACACAATAATGTATTGGAGATTGAAGAAATACAACATGTGCAAAATATACATTACTGACAGCATGCTGCTGGCTCGGACAGTGATAGATCTGCTCTCTCGTAGAGATATGCAATAATAAATGTTGTTGTTGGTGTTGTTGTTGTTGTTGTTGCTGTTGTCAAGGCAATGGTGATGGAGGTCTGGTGTCTTTGGACAGATATTATGCAGCGATATTGACAAGTACTGAAGGCCATTTCCCTGTTTCAGATACACACACACACAAAGACACACACATACAATCACACAGACATTAACACACGCGCGCGCGCGCACGCACGCACACACGCACACACACACACACACACACACACAAACACACACACCATAAAGACACATATTTAACAAACTGCCGTGAAAGTAAAACTTCCCCAAGAGCAATAAATTGTAATAATAACTTTTGTGGCAACAGTAATTATGACAAACCAGTACCAATAAATTCAGTAAAAATAACCTTTAGATTCTTTATTTATTCTGTAAATGATGTTTCCATATTTGTATTTATATATAGTACTAATCTATGTTCCTGTTTGCACTCCTGTCTTTGTTCGCTTCTACAAAAAGTTGGGTTGTAGCTTTGGGGATCGAGAGGCTGCGTCTCGAAATTCCCCCGAACACCGAGTCGAGGGTCACAAATCAGTATTTGGCAATTTGGAAGCAGAAAGTAATGGCACAAGTTTTGTTTCCGCATATCCTTTACAGGACACTGAAGTTAACACCAGCATTTTTCAACTGCTATTGATGTCTTGGAAAGTTTTACGTTCAGTAGTTAATGGCAAACTACTGAACTATAATTGCCTAGTGGTTGTTTGTCCATCAAGAATGATGACGACCATTCATTTCATCCAGTGGGGTTGAAGGTATGGAGCCGTGTGTTCTAAGATGGCTGATAAGGCCTATTTTGATTCGAAATGTTCTTTGACAATGTGGGCAAAGAATGCTTAAAGTTCCAAAAGGAGGATCTGCAGTGGTTTTTCTGTTCAGCCTATTCTTCACAGCTCTTGCAGTCCTGGTTGCTTCACAAGTGACTGCACACTTATGTAATGATGTACGTCACAAATTTCGGTCTTTGGCAGCAGTCTCTCAGGTGTCAAGATAAATTTTAAAAGCTTTCAGTGAGATCTTCAGTGTCTGTAAAGCGTTTCCTCTGGCCGCCTAGTTATTTCCTAGTAAATCACAAACAGCCGATAATTGCTAGGGTTGACCGCAACGCCATAGAGGCTCTACCAACTCTTGACCACCTGGACACACTTCCCACCATAACAGAAGTTAAGTGTGCTATAAATGAACTTGCATCTGGCAAGGCTCCAGGTAAGGATGGGATTCCAATAGAGGTTATCAGGAGTGGGCAAGACACACTCACTATACAGATCCACCAGCTAATAGAGCTATGCTGGCGTGAAGGACAAGTCCCACAGGATTTCAAAGATTCAAGCATCATAACACTGTACAAGAACAAGGGCGATAGGAGCGACTGCAACAACTATAGGGGTATCTCACTTCTGTGTATTGTTGGAAAAGTATTTGCCAAGTCCTAGGAGATCAAGTCTACCCCGAATCACAGTGTGGCTTTCGACAGAACCGGTCTACCACTGATATGATATTCTCATTGCGACAAATGCAAGAAAAATGCCGTGAACAGAATCAACCACTGTTTATTGCCTTCATCGACCTCACAAAGGCATTTGATTTGGTCAGTCGTGAGGGTCTGTTCAAGGCACTAAAGAAGATTGGCTGCCCACCAACTCTTCTGTCCATTGTGGAATCGTTCCACACAGGCATGAAGGGTATAATCAAGTTTGATGGTGCAACTTCTGAAGAATTTGAAATCAAGAGTGGAGTTAAGCAAGGTTGTGTACTAGCTCCCACCCTCTTTGGAATATACTTTTCACTTCTACTGAAATATGCATTTCGTGATCAGGATGGTGGTATATACATTCACTCACGCTCAGATGGCGGCCTCTACAATGCTCAGAGATTGAAGGCTAAGACCAAAATTAGGAGGGTACTGATCAGAGAGTTGCTTTTTGCAGATGATGCTGCAGTTACGACCCACTCTGAGGAAGAATTGCAATGTCTACTATCTGCATTCTCCAATGCTTGTTCTGAATTTGGTTTAACAATTAGCAAAAAGAAGACACAGATTATGTCACAAGGTGCACATGGGGTACCATCAATCTTTATTGACGACGCCGAACTAGAGATAGTAGACCATTTTACATATCTAGGATCAGTGGTAAATAGCAAATTATCCCTAGATCAGGAAATCAACATCCGGATTGGTAAGGCAGCAACAACAATGAACAGGTTAAGAAAAAGAGTCTGGGAGAACAGGAAGCTTACTGCCAAAACAAAAGTCCTTGTCTATCAAGCCTGTGTCCTTAGTACTCTTCTCTATGGCAGTGAAACCTGGACAACTTACTCACACCAAGAGAACAATTTAAACAGCTTTCATATGCGGTGTCTGCGAAGAATTCTTGGTATTAAGTGGCAAGACAAAATCACAAATACTGAAGTATTGGAAAGATCAGGTTGTGTGACAGTTTATTCCATGCTCAGTCTTCGTAGACTTAGATGGATAGGACATCTTAGGAGGATGGATGATGGTATAATACCAAAGGATATCTTTTTTGGTGAATTACAGATGGGTAAGAGATCTCAGGGTCGGCCTCTACTACGATACAAAGATGTGTGTAAGCGGGACATGATTGATACAGGCATTGATAATGCACATTGGGAGCAAGTCGCCGCTGAACGTGTTGCATGGAGGGCAAATATCAGAAATGGAATAAAGTCAAAGGAGAAAATTATTGCAGAAAAGTCACACACCAAGCGTTTGAGACGTAAGATGGTGCATGATGGTGGAAATGACCACGTGTTCACATGCACCCACCGTGAACGGACATTTACAGCGCAAATTGGCCTTATCAGTCACACTCGCTACCGCCATAGTTAAAAGTTATTATGCCTTTTTAAAGCACAAACTATCGTCTGTCAAGACGGCAAGGTGCCAATGAGGTGAGGTGACCGCAACGTCCTGTCGAAACGGAGATTCGACAAATTTATTTTGTTAATATAGAATAGCCGGTCTCTCTGGCCGAGGGGTTACACCACTTTCTCCGTAATCCCGCTTATCACGCAGAGTCGCGTAGCGGGCGAGAACTGGGAGCGGTTCGTCCCCCGCTGGTGACTTGCGGGATAACTGAGCCGGCCGCTCAGAAAGCAATGGCAAACTACTGAGCGTAATCTTGCCAAGAAATCAACAGACAACTGAAAGATGCTGCTGTTGACAGCGATGTCCTGTAAAAGGATATGCGAATTTAAAAAAAAAATACATAGAATAGAAAACATGGAAGAATTAGAGAGAGAGAGAGAGAGAGAGAGAGAGAGAGAGAGAGAGAGAGAGAGAGAGAGAGAGAGAGAGAGAGAGAGAGAGGGAGGGAGGGAGGGAGGGAGGGAGAGAGGGAGGGAGGGAGGGAGAGAGGGAGGGAGGGAGAGAGAGAGAGGGAGAGAGAGAGAGAGAAAGAGAGAGAGAGAGAGAGGTCAGTGCTCCGCCGCGGTTTGGTGCAGGAGTATGACCGCTAGAGCAATGTATAAGACAGTTACTTCGTGCTGAGCTTGGGATGATCTGAGTTCCATACTTCAACCATAGCCCATGTCTTGGTATCAAAATGACCCCCATATAAAACCACAAGTTTCACGTTTTCTCCAGAGTCGGTACTGGACTACTTGCTTGCTCATAGTACTGACTCATAGACTACATGCAACTTCTTCTTCTTCCGCACTTGGAGTGTGCTATGTCTCTCTTCGACCCGAGTCACAAACTGGACGGTCCTCGACGGTTCCCCGACCCGAGTCACATACTGGACGGTCCTCGACGGTTCCCCGACCCGAGTCACAAACTGGACGGTCCTCGACGGTTCCCCGACATGAGTCACAAACTGGAAGGTCTTCGACGGTTCCCCGACATGAGTCATAAACTGGACGTTCCTCGACGGTTCCCAAGAGTTTTTCTCGAAGGGCGTCTCCAGTTGGCCAGATTTCCTTCCTCAATTCGGCCAAGTCAGAGCAGTCTTTTAGGACAAGTTTTGGGATTTGCTTGAGAGACGCACGTGTGCAAGAGGCAGGGTCAGTCAGACCTATACATGTAACTACACACGTTGTAAGTGTCACAGTGAATATCTGTCACTATGAACATCTCTCACAATGAATATCTGTCACAATAAATATCTGTCAAAATAAAAATCCATCAAAATGAACATCTGTAACTATGACCATCTGTCACAATGAATATCTGTCACTGTGAACATTTCTCATAATAAATAGCTGTAAAATGAATATATATCACAATGAACATCTGTCACACTGAATATTTGTCACAGTGAACATCTGTCACAGTGAACCTCTGATACAATTAATACCTGTCACAAAGAATATTTGTCACAATGTGTCACAGTGATCTGTTGCAATGAATATCTGCCATGGCGCAGTTTTAGAATTTATAAACCATTCATTTGAATGTACTGGAAGCTTGCCATCTTGACAGACAATAGATTTGTGCTTCGCAAATAGGCAATATAACCTCTCCATATCACAAAGCCTGGGCTCAATTGTAGAGATTATACTTTAGCCATGCAGCCTGATCCTTATGTATTTAAATGTATTTAAGTGTTTGGTTGCTTTACTTACGTCAGAATGAAGATGTGTTCAGGAAGTTAAATATAGATTAGCCCAAGCAAAGGCAAGCATTTCACAAGATGGAGAATGTTCTCTGCAATTTATCTTTGTTAATGGAGTTGAAGAAAAGAGTGTTTAAAAGCCGTTTTAAGTCAATCCTGATGAGCAGAAGCCAGTCATGGGCAATTAGCAAACACATGAGGAATTATGTGGAAACTGAAGAGATGCAGTTTTGTAGAATAATGATTTTAAAAAAAAACAACTTAGAGGGATAGAAATGATAATGTAGATATCTTGTAAAAAGTTACCTCACAAAGAATAAAGCAAATTAGTTACTCTCATCAGAAGAACACATGCCATATCCTATTGTTAGTACATGTTATGAGAAGGGGAAAGATGGAGTATGTCGTCACGAAGGGAGGGGAGGAGACCAAGACAGGAGATGCTGGACAGTTTGGTATCATGGCATGGAGACCAAGACAGAAGATGCTGGACTGTTTGATATCATGACATGGAGGAACATCGATATCAGAAATGATTGGCAGTACATGAGACAGAAGGTTGTGAACAGACATGATCATCAACGCCACACGGCGTGGACTATAAGAAGATTGTAAACTGATTTGAGAATAGATACCACGGATCCTTGTGCAAGTCGGGTGGAAGCATCCATCTCTTCACTGAGGGCAAGGGGCAGTTGAACTGCCTGATGTCGTGTGAGTAATCAATGCACCACTGGGGATTGTGATATGGGAGGGGCGGGGGGAAGCTGGTGAGACTCGCAGTTTCATTATTCGCTACATACTGAACGGAGGTCTCGAGATCAGTTGCTGGCGATTCAGAAGCAAACCGTGTTTTCGTTGATTTCCATGGTATGAGGTGTTGATGGTTGAGAAAACAATGGCAAAATATTAAACTTTAATTTCGCATAGTCCATCTCAAACAGCAGGTAAATTAAGGGAAAGGCTGCGACGTTCTGTAAAGGGCGTGCAACTAAGTGTAAACAACGCAAGATAGCCGAGAGCGACCGATTGGTACTGGCCTGTAGTGAATGCCGACTGCCGACACAAGAATGACTCCCGCGGTCCATTTCACCTGGTGTGGACTGAGCAATTGAGGGGATTGTCATAAAACTTACATCCGGTTTCATTTGTTTGGTCACGGGTTTATTTGCCTCGCGCGAGTCTGTATGTATGTATGTATGTATGTATGTATGTATGTATGTATGTATGTATGTATGTATGTATGTGTGTGTGTATGTGTGTATGTGTGTATGTGTGTATGTGTGTATGTGTGTATGTATGTGTGTATGTGTGTATGTGTGTATGTGTGTATGTGTGTATGTGTGTATGTGTGTATGTGTGTGTGTGTGTGTGTGTGTGTCTGTGTGTGTGTGTGTGGGTGTGTGGGTGTGTGGGTGTGTGGGTGTGTGGGTGTGTGGGTGTGTGGGTGTGTGTGTGTGTGTGTGTGTGTGTGTAATCTTGATACCAGGTGCACATACACTTAAACCTGTCTGTAGTAGTTGTTATGTTAGCCGCTGTTTCACATCCAGTTCACAACTTTCAAGCCTTGCTTATATAATAAATACTGATTTAAATAATGAATCAAAGCTCGGTCCGTGGCGAAAGTATTACGGACTCAGTTCGTAACCTCGCATACCGCATTCGAAACACAGCTGTGTGCGATTTGGCAGCAGACCGCCTTACATTGGTTTTTATTATGAAATGGAATGGGTGTCGGTGCCATGAGCCTATATTAGATCATGGAATAGTGAACCTAGAGAATACAGAGCTTCACCTTTAGAAATGATCCCTAAAAGTATGATCTTACAGAGCTTCACGCAATTCACCGTGAATTTATAGATGCACGCCTTGCACGAAGACGGCAAGGCAAATTGTAAGCGAGGGAACATCGTCTCCTCGAGGCAGTGGGTTGGACGAGAGCTATGGTCAAGTCTGGACATCAGGGTTCTATGTTGCAGTAACACGGCCACAAACTGCGCCGCTACGAACATGTTGTTAGGAGTTGTGTTCGTTAAGTAGTTGTGTTAATTCGTAGCGTTGAGAAATTGTGCTAGTATGAAAGAAATGTATTTCGTGATTAGTCAATACATTGTGGAAACATTGATCTGAGTTGAGTATAAAGCTCTACGTTCTACTTGTGCGGGGTGTGAGTTGCTCTGAAGTAAAGAATGACTGCATTAACCAACACCATTAGAAAACCACGGAGTTCAGCTGCAGTTTCAGCAACAAATATAAATATCAGAAGATAATATATACCAAGCTGAAGCCGTGGTAGCCATGGGCTTAATAACGATTCTTCTGACATCAATTCCTGCGTCCATTTATTTTGCCGACATTTCGCATATGGCAGTCGGTCGTTCAGAAAGCAATGGTAAACTATTGAACGTAAACTTGCCAAGAGAACGCGAACAGCCAACAAAGCTGGGGTTGACTGCTACGTCCTGTAAGGGATACGCAACTAAGTTTTTTTATATAATAAAACACAGCCCGCTCCTTGGCGAAGGAGTTTACGAGCGTAATTCGCCATCCTACACACCGGGTTCATGGTCGTATTATTCAACGGTTTTATGTTGTTGTTGTTGTTTTGTTTGGTTTGCCTTTCACCTGTCTGTCATTTGCGAGGCAGGGATAGGGGGAGGGAGGGGGGAAGGGGGTGGACCTTTCTCTCCCCACCCCATTTTTATTTCGTCTTGTAACAGCCTTTTGTGCAGCAGACCGTGTCGCGTTGCGTTATAACGTGTTGGTATGGTGGCCGGTCGGTCAGAAAGCAATGGCGAACTACTGAACGTAACAACTTGCCTAGTACATTAACAGCAGCTGAAAATGCTGGTGTTGACTGCAACGTCCTGCAAGGGATATGCAACATTAAAAAAAAACAAGCCTTTAAGTGTGCCATCCCAGTGAGATTACCTGACCTCACGGTTTTGTCTTGTGTACACATTTAAGTGTGTTACACATGGTGCATTCACCCGATCTCACCGTAAACAATTATTCAGTATTCAGGGAAGCTATTGGGTACAAGTTAGGGCTTTTGTATTCTTATGACAGGTCTCCAAGCACTTTTTGTTTGTTTGTTTGTTTTTCTGTTTTGTTTTGTTTTTTGTGGGAAAGGGGGGGGGGGGGGAGATTATATTGTTATTTTGCTGCAAGTGTATTAGGACTAAAGTTGAGGTTATAGCACCGCTAGATTTTATCATGAAAGGACAGGTTAAATGGTTTGGCCATATAACTAGATTACCGATTAACAGTATACCACAACAAGCAATGATGTTCAGACCAGGCGGAAGCAGAGGAAGAGGCCGGCCACGTAAAAGTTGGATAGAGGGAATTACAGAGACCATGGGAACCTGGATATATGAAGCCTATAAACGGACACTCTCCAGCTGTTTATGCTTCACTTCGACACCGCAAGGTACAAGAGGAACCTGATGAGATGTGATGAGATGAGATGTGATGAGATGAGATGAGATGAGATGAGATGAGATGAGATGAGATGTGATGAGATGAGATGAGATGAGTATCTGTATTAGTGTGTTGTTTTTTGATTTTGTTGCTGTTTTTATTTACTGATAATAGATTTCTAACGCAGCATCCGTTCCTTTACTTATGATTTGTTTTGGAAAGCACAGCCTTTCAACTGTCGTTCTTATCGATATATTCATGACATTAACCCATGCTGTCTTAAGTTTTACTGTGAGCCTTGATGGCCTAAACGTGTGTTTCAGGCCCGCATCTGTCCCAGCCAGTTGTTAATGTCAATCCTTGTCTCCAGACGTTCATTCCCCTACAACATCAGTTTGGCACTGACAGAATTACCAAAAAGGCTGTTGTGGTTGCAGCATAAAAGAGGGCAATTTACCTTACTTGGTATGGACAGAGTTAGATTCTACGTAGAGCTTTCTTTGGTTTCTAGAATAATCTAAGGATTGTTGCAGTAATTGAGAGCTGGGTTACACAGGGTGTAATTTTAATGATTGTGGGGTGTTTGAAAATATTTAGTTCCAAGGTTTGTCTAGAGCTCAGAGCTCAGCAAGTTGAATTATAGCTAACAGCTAGTGGCTCAGCAAGTTGAATTCTAGTTGGTAGCTAGAACTGGGAGCTTGACAAGTGTGATTATAGCTAGCAGCTAGAGACATGGTCGAGACAAGAACACTGAGCTGATCCACGACTCTCGTGATCGAGTGAGACATGACCACCCACGCTTATCGGCATTTCACATGAGGATAATGATGAGAGCTGATAGCTCAGCAAGTGGAACTATAGCTAGAAGCTAGAGCTCAGAGCTCAGCAAGCTGAATTACGGCGAGCAGCTAGTGGCTCAGCAAGTTGAATATAGCTAACAGCAAGAGCTGGGAGCTCAGTCAGCCCAATATATTCCGAAATAAAGCATGCTTGTTCCTAATGAATACTTTCATAGGCAGCCAACTTACATCACGTAGATATTCGTGCACAACTAGACAGCCATAATTCAGCAAGAACAGATTCACTGACGACTTATGTAAACATAGATGATTCCTTAAGAAAAACGATATAAGGAAACAATGGAATGTTGTATTTGTTAAGCTGCGAGTTAAAGCTCCATACAACCTGCTAGCGGATCACAGCAGCAAACGTACCTCGTCTTTGAACACGTGAACACGCAGAACCTGAGATCTCTGAAACTGTTGTCGAAGTGATACGATACGGCAACAATTGCAGCCAGAAAACAGATGAGACTTTGGCAGACCCAAGTAGGACATTAGCAAGAGGGATGGGCTGGTCATGGTGCAAGATCTACAGACACAAGCTGGATAGGTCATGGTATATGATCTACAGACACAAGCTGGATAGGTTATGGTATAGGATCTACAGACACAAGCTGGAAATGTCATGGTACAAGATCTATAGACACAAGCTGGACAGGTCATGGTACAAGATCTATAGACACAAGCTGGACAGGTCATGGTACAAGATCTACAGACACAAGCTGGACAGGTCATGGTACAAGATCTATAGACACAAGCTGGACAGGTCATGGTTCAAGATCTACAGACACAAGCTGGACAGGTCATGGTACAAGATCTACAAACACAAGCTGGACATGTCATGGTACAAGATCTACAGACACAAGCTGGACAGGTCATGGTACAAGATCTACAGACACAAGCTGGACAGGTCATGGTACAAGATCTACAGACACAAGCTGGTGAGATCAATGTCAGGGATCATGTTTGTGGTTTTGTCATGCTTAGTCAGATATGATTGAGCTACAGTATGGCAATAGACTGTATTATAGTGCGTTCACAAATATTTGTCCTCGTATAAAAATCCATAACTCAGTATACAACTGAGGGAAAATTATGCAATTTAGAATATAACCTTAACATTTGGACACCCAACAAAAAATATTTTGCTCTAGATATTGTACAGCAGATCTGAATGTTTGTTTATATGAAGTATATAATTTACGGGTCAGAGATGAAATGGATATTATGAAATGCATTACATCTATAAACGGAAACATCAATGTTCAATAATTAATATTCTCCGTGGTGCACATGAATTTCCTTATGGGAAGCACGTCGCAAAGTGGAACATGCGTTGTTACCCGAAATCAGTTATCAGTTATCAGTTGGGGGTATCGTCATTGCACTCCGGAAAGGTCCATATGTGTTCAGATCCTCCCCCCCCCCCCAGTATATGCATCAGCGTCCGGTGGCTAATGGTGCCAGTTATGTGTTGGTTGAAGAGGCCTCTCGTTTTCCCGATGTACCTCTCGTATCTGGCCGTGCTAATTCTTACTCCCAAGTCTTTCATCCTGGACAACAATATGGATTCACTAACGTCAAAGTCCTCTATTCTCGACATCTCTTTAAGGACGTTAATAATATCGGCACGATTCATGGGCTGGCTATCAGCAGGGGATGCAGAGCCGGCCAATTTATCAGCTCGTTCATTTCACTCAACTTCCGCATGTCCCCGAAAGAAGATGAAGGTGACCTTACCCGAAATGTTGTTTATTACTGTAAAACTCTACTGAAATATGCCTTTCGTGATCAGGATGGTGGTATATACATTCACTCACGCTCAGATTGCGGCCTCTACAATGCTCAGAGATTGAAGGCTAAGACCAAAATTAGGAGGGTACTGTGAAAGGAGGGTATTGTGAAGGAGGACTCTGGTGCTTTCACTGAAACCACAAGTAGCCTGACCATGGAAGTCATGGCAGTAAGTAAAGCAATAACATGGCTCGAGACACAGACATTCACTAGGGCTTGTTTCCTTAGCGACTCAATGAACATGATCAAGAGGATAGAAGAGGGGTCGATCCGAAGAGAATGGTTGCTGCCTCTGAAGCGGTCTCGGCTGGCAAAGATTAGTTTCATCTTCGTGCCAGGGCATGCGAGAGTACAAGGAAATGAGCGCTCTGACAAGCTCGCAGGTGAGGCTACTGTGGAGGGCGGACGCGCCATGGACCAGGCTTACATTCTGAATGCTCTACGTGATGTGAGACTTTTGCGAGAACCAAGTGATGACTGTGAATCTACAACAATGGCCAGACTGCTAGAGCAGCAAATTAAAAGAGGGGTGGCCAAACAAGAACACTACGCAGGAAGCCAAAGAAGATTGATAAACCAACACAGAACTGGCGTCGTTAGCCGCTACACGCTGCGGGATTTGCTGAGGAGGGGATCCGAGCACTTATGGACTGAATATTTCGATGTGCAACGAGGATGATCTGTCGACTAACTAACTAACTAACTAGGAGGGTACTGATCAGAGAGTTGCTTTTTGCAGATGATGCTGCAGTTACGACCCACTCTGAGGAAGAATTTCAATGTCTACTATCTGCATTCTCCAATGCTTGTTCTGAATTTGGTTTAACAATTAGCAAAAAGAAGACACAGATTATGTCACAAGGTGCACATGGGGTACCATCAATCTTTATTGACGACGCCGAACTAGAGATGGTAGACCATTGTACATATCTAGGATCAGTGGTAAATAGCAAATTATCCCTAGATCAGGAAATCAACATCCGGATTGGTAAGGCAGCAACAACAATGAACAGGTTAAGAAAAAGAGTGTGGGAGAACAGGAAGCTTACTGCAAAAACAAAAGTCCTTGTCTATTAAGCCTGTGTCCTTAGTACTTTGCACTAACACAGTGAAACCTGGACAACTTACTCACACCAAGAGAAACGTTTAAACAGCTATCATATGCGGTGTCTGCGAAGAATTCTTGGTATTAAGTGGCAAGACAAAATCACAAATACTGAAGTACTGAAAAGATCAGGTTGTGTGACGGTTTATTCCATGCTCAGTCTTCGTAGACTTAGATGGATAGGACATCTTAACGATGTCCTATGATGGTAGAATACCAAAGGACATCTTTTTTGGTGAATTACAGATGGGTAAGAGATCTCAGGGTCGGCCTCTACTACGATACACAGATGCGTGTAAGAGGGACATGATTGATACAGGCATTGATAATGCACATTGGGAGCAAGTCGCCGCTGAAAGTGTTGCATGGAGGGCAAACATGAGAAATGGAATAAAGAAAAAGGTGAAAATTATTGCAGATAAGTCACACACCGAGCGTGTGAGACGAAAGATGGTGCATGATGGTGGAAATGACCATGTGTTCACATGCACCCACTGTGAACGGACATTTACAGCGCAAATTGGCCTTATCAGTCACATTCGCTACCGTCATAGGTAAAAGTTATTATGTCTGTTTAAAGCCCAAACTATCGTCCGTCAAGACGGCAAGGTGCCAATTCAATTCAACTGTAAAACAAGTTTGTAAGCGTGAGTTCAATACATTTTCGCCAAAACATCAAAGAAATATTGCCGGTTTCCATTATTTCAGTTGCCTTTGGACATGTCAAAGACACATTTCTTGGGTGGGAGGAAATATTAGAAGGCGAGAAAATTTTTATAACGATGCAACAGACACTTTTCAGAAAAATTAAACATGAATGAGGGCAAACATTAGTGAACGCACTATACCTGCTTTCTATTAGCGCCGAATGTTGGGAGGCGCTCACCAAACCTGATATCCCAAATTGTGCCAAATCTTCAGATAGAAGAGCGCAATTGGGACGGTACAAGGCTTATCCTGGTGCGAGGAAATGCAACCGATATATTCAATGTCATGGCAGGCAGAGCAGCCTCTAAACATTGGTCGGCAACTGGTCTGGGATCGAAGCTCCGATAGGCGGACAATTAGAGCATTGCTTTGATGATCAGGTAGCTTCTGCAGTTTGTCTTATTCCAGAAGTATTTTCTTTGGAGTAAACTAGACAGGCCGAGAGAGGGATCATGCTTGATGGGCAACACATGGTCTCTGAATTCAGCCCAGGCTTTGCGCTATGGAAAGGAACATCTCCATTGTACAAACTATCGTCTGTTAAGACGGCATGGTTCCAGTTAAGATCGACGGTGACAAGCTAGACAGGTCCAGTCCCTGGACGATGTTTCTGGTTTTGCCATGACATTAGACTGACAGACAGAAGCTGTAGAGGTCAAACTCAGGGACCATGTTTCTAAGAAGACAATTGCGTCACATGAGCAAACTCAATCTCCAATCGAAGCAATGGTGGTTATAGAAAAGTAAAATTTATGTTTCTTAGCGATTCCCGGTTATCCAAACCCAAAACGACTTCCTAAAGGCATTAAACATATTTATTGTAAAGGTAAAGTTTAGAATTCATATCAAGTAACCCTCTCTAGAATGTATAACAAAAACACACATCTCTAGAATGTATATATATATATATATTTAAAAAAAAAAAAAACACACACGCACGCACGCACGCACGCATGCACGCACGTACGTACGCACGCACGCACGCGCGCGCGCGCGCACACACACACACACACACACATCTCTAACAGGGAGAAGTTCCCGCTTGTAAATTCATAGATGGCGGATTTTTCTACTTCTTCTAGCGTTCGCACTTTCATGTTTACACTGACAGCCGAGTTCTGGTGACGTAGTCAACAGTTATTCGAGCTCCTCGTTTGGTCCACACAGTTCTGAATGCAGTACCGTCTTACTGGGTTCGTGTTCCATTCTGAGCTGGCTATCGAGGCTGGAAGCCCGACGTTGTGCCTGTCCTGATGGAGCTCTCAGATCTAGCACCAACATTAGATGTACCTGACGCTGTGTCCACTGAAGACGATTATTGCTTGGTGGAGCTCCCAGATCTAGCACCAGAATTAGATGTACCTGACGCTGTGTCCACTGAAGACGATTATTGCTTGGTGGAGCTCCCAGATCTAGCACCAACATTAGATGTACCTGACGCTGTGTCCACTGAAGACGATTATTGCTTGGTGGAGCTCTCAGATCTAGCACCAACATTAGATGTACCTGACGCTGTGTCCACTGAAGACGATTATTGCTTGGTGGAGCTCCCAGATCTAGCACCAACATTAGATGTACCTGACGCTGTGTCCACTGAAGATGATAGTTGCCTGGTGGAGCTCTCAGATCTAGCATCACCATTAGATGTACCTTAAGCTGTGTCCACTGAAGACGATTATTGCTTGGTGGAGCTCCCAGATCTAGCACCAACATTAGATGTACCTGAAGCCGTGTCCACTGAAGACGATAGTTGTCTAATGGAGCTCCCAGATCTAGCATCATCATTAGATGTACCTTAAGCTGTGTCCACTGAATACAATAGTTTCCTGGTGGAGCTCCCAGATCTAGCACTAAAATTAGATGTACCTGACGCTGTGTCCACTGAAGACGACATCTGCCTGTTACTGTGGTGTTTGATCCACCTTCTAGTCTAGTATCGCTGACCCCAGGATCTCTTCAACGGGACAGCGAGCTCATCTCTCTTGCCTTCATGAGATTAAACACTGGTGGCATATATTACCCGTAAAAGTTCATACAAGTTAGCTTGTAAAGAGACGGTAATAATCATCATGTGCCATGCTGATAAGAGTGGGCGGTCAAGTTTAGCCATCTCACTCGATCACCAGAGTCGTGGATCAGCTCAGCGTTTTTGTCTAGACCATACAACGTGGCCAAGCGATCCAGGTATTTACTTATCTGACTTCCTATTGGTCCCTTCCCCTCAATCTTGCCAGTTGTCACCATATTCTCCAGTTTATTTCTTCTCATAACGTGCCAAAAAGTATTGACTGCCTGCATCTAATTTCTCTAATCAGTTTACGGTTTTCATTTGTGTCTTGTAGGACTTTTAAATTGATTGTTCTGTCTGTCCGGGGTATTCTTTGTATTTTTCCGAGAAACCACATTTCCACTGCCATCAGATGCTTTTCAACTTGCCAGCTCATTGTCCATGTTTCACATCCATACAAAAGTACAGGTTCTATGCCAATGGTATTCTTTAAATTTCCATTATAGCAAGAAACGGTACAAACTAACACATGATAAACTATCTAACACATTTATTACTGAAACAGCATTACATATTTAACATATAGAGTGTATTTTTAATTAATGTAGGGTTTTTGACAATATTGCCGTTCCAAGTTTTGTATTTACTCTCTCTGAACTCATGCAACATAAAAGGTAAATACAAAACATGGAACGGCAATATTTTCAAAAGCCCCATAATCATTAAAAATACACCCTGTAGAAGATGGTAGGTTCCATTGGTACAAACTGAGAGATTATGTAAACTATATAACTCTACTATAATTGAACCATCGTTAAACAGATAACATATCTGAGGGCATGTTCCGCTTCCTGTGCTGGGTGAAAAACTGCCTCTCCAGGCACAGCATAGTCCTGCCTAGATCTGTTGTCTGCCGGTTGCCATAGTTACCAGCGTCTGTGTTGGGGACGTCATGGCTGAACATGCTCGTGCGATCCGGAAGTTCTTCTTTCTCCTTGACATTGCCCTGTTGGATGACACAGAAACGAGGTCAACAGAGGTCAACTGAAAACAGCTGTATCATCTATTGCATCCCCTATCCCCAACACTGTTATTGTATCATCTATTGCATCCCCTATCTCCAACACTGTTATTGTATCATCTGTTACATCCCCTATCTCCAACACTGTTATTGAATCATCTGTTGCATCCCCTATCTCCAACACTGTTATTGTATCATCTGTTGCATCCCCTATCTCCAACACTGTTATTGTATCATCTGTTACATCCCCTATCTCCAACACTGTTATTGTATCATCTATTGCATCCCCTATCTCCAACACTGTTATTGTATCATCTGTTACATCCCCTATCTCCAACACTGTTATTGTATCATCTGTTGCATGCCCTATCTCCAACACTGTTATTGTATCATCTGTTGCATCCCCTATCTCCAGCACTGTTATTGTATCATCTGTTGCATCCCCTATCTCCAAAACAGTTATTGTATCATCTGTTGCATCCCCTATCTCCAAAACTGTTATTGTATCATCTGTTGCATACCCTATCTCCAACACTGTTATTGTATCATCTGTTGCATCCCCTATCTCCAAAACTGTTATTGTATCATCTGTTGCATGCCCTATCTCCAACACAGTTATTGTATCATCTGTTGCATGCCCTATCTCCAACACAGTTATTGTATCAACTGTTGCATCGCCTATCTCCAGCACTGGTATTGTATCATCTGTTGCATCCCCTATCTCCAGCACTGTTATTGTATCATCTGTTGCATCCCCTATCTCCAGCACTGTTATTGTATCATCTATTGCATGCCCTATCTTCAACACTGTTATTGTGGCGGGTTACGAATACAATTCGTAATCCCGCATCCTGCGTTCGAAAAACAGCTGCGGGCGATTTGGAAGCAGGCCGCCTTGCGTTAGTTTCCATACAATGGTATGAGTGCTGGACGTTCAGAAATCAATGCAAAGTACTGAACGTAAACTTGCCAAGAAATCACAAACAGCCAAACAATGCTGGGATTGACTGCTACGTACTGTAAGGGATATGTAGCTATCTGTTTTTATTAGAGCTGTGATGTGCCCCCCTCCCCCCCCCCCCTCCTCACACTTTCCCATCCGATCTGTATTACATGTTTTTGTTTCAATAAACAACGGCTTTTCAGTTTTCACTTTCCTCGCGTAACCAAGGACAAGGAGCTTACAAGTTAAGAATCACTGGTGTAAGTGGATGAAAACATTGAACACTGGCATGACATTTTCTTGTGAAATATGTGTGTGTGTGTGTGTGTGTGTGTGTGTGTAAGTGTGTGTGTGTGTGTGTGTGTGTGTGTGTGAGAGTGTGTGTGCTTGTGATAAGCATTGTGTGTGTGTGTGTGCTTGTGATAAGCATTGTGTGTCTGTGTGTGTGTGTGTGTGTGTGCTTGTGATAAGCATTGTGTGTGTGTGTGTGCTTGTGATAAGCATTGTGTGTCTGTGTGTGTGTGTGTGTGTGAGTGTGTGTGCTTGTGATAAGCATTGTGTGTGTGTGTGTGCTTGTGATAAGCATTGTGTGTCTGTGTGTGTGTGT
>OY992887.1:6381340-6446340 GCA_963921405.1 Cepaea hortensis | reverse complement strand
GTTTCGACAAAAAGTCTTTGTCAATGAAAAAGTAACGGAAACAACAGTAAAGTTAAATGAGAGCAGAAGTGTTTTAATATATATTCTCTTAAATATGTCTGTGTCTTTCGTTTATCCATCGTCCTACACATATTTCATGTTCATTCTTGTTTAGCTTCGGCTCAATAACAGTTACTGATTTTCGCACATTACACATGCCCATTTCCCTTCGAAGTTTCAATAGTTTCTTATGTGTTCAGTTCAGACCGTTATACATGCTTCCTTCGTGTTCTTGCCTCCCATTAAGAGTTACGGGGAGATGCAGTTAACCGGAGTTGCGGTTAATGTCTCGACTGCTGTCAACCCATCGGGTTCTATGTCCTCACTGAGGTTTGAGGCAGTCTCTTATAATTCCATGTCGTCACTGAGTTTTGAGGCATTCTATTAGAATTCTATGTCCTCACTGAGGTTTGCGGCAGTCTCTGGGGATTCTATGTCGTCACTGAGTTTTGAGGCATTCTCTTAGATTTCTATGTCGTCACTGAGTTTTGAGGCATTCTCTTAGAATTCTATGACCTCACTGAGTTTTGAGGCAGTCTCTGGGGATTCTATGTCGTCACTGAGTTTTGAGGTAGTCTCTTAGATTTCTATGTCGTCACTGAGTTTTGAGGCAGTCTCTGGGGATTCTGTGTCGTCACTGAGTTTTGAGGCAGTCTCTGGGGATTCTATGTCCTCACTGAGCTTTGAGGCAGTCTCTTGGGATTCAGTGTCGTCACTGAGGTTTGAGGCAGTCTCTGGGGATTCTATGTCGTCACTGAGTTTTGAGGCAGTCTCTGGGAATTATATGTCGTCACTGAGGTTTGAGGCAGTCTCTGGGGATTCAGTGTCGTCACTGAGCTTTGAGGCAGTCTCTTCGGTGAAGTGCTCACACCGGCCGCACCGCGCTCTAAATCTGGGCCACGTCGTTCGGTTCACGCCTGCAGTTGTCTCGGAGACTCCTGGGATCATCGCTGGAGCTACGGAGTTCGTGCTTTCTGGAACGCTTTCGGCGGGCTGCCCTGCGGAAAGAGACCGAATCATATGGGCTAAAACAATATGCAATGAAATAGAACATCTTGTTTTTAACTCCTTGTTTTTCATTGAGCTCTGAGACCAGACAATTCACTGTTGTAGAACAAATACGGACATCTGGTCAAACTTCCCCCGGATACGACGATCGACATTGATTAGCTGTTGTCTCTATCTATCTATTTCATTTGTTTGCAGCCGCGTATGGTTAGCGGTAACGCTTCATCCTTGTAATGGGGCAGATCTGGTTCGATGCACACTGTGACCAATAGATATCCTTATAACATAGAGATGGCGTACCTCTCGACCACGTGACTTTCAGAGAACGAACGAACTTTATTTTCAAAGGGTCGCAAATTGGGCAAGCAAGCCCGTCTTACCTTCGGCCCTTTCAATCACTGATCTTTCGTTCATCAATTGTGCATGTTAAATTCGCATGTTAAAAAAACAAAAAAAACATGTCAAATGAATGTTGGAAACATAAACAAATGTATATTACCATGTTATGAGACCGGCAGGCAGGCAGACACACGTACACACGCACATACATAAACACATAAATACATACCTGCATACATACTTACATCATTTATAAAAACTCTCACAGTCTTGCACCCACTCAATAACAGACAAATACACACTCCCTCGCATGCACATATTCTCTCTCTCTCTCTCTTTCTCTCTCTCTCTCTCTCTCTCTCTCTCTCTCTCTCTCTCTCTCTTTCTCTGTCTCTCAAAATGGAGGGGTAGTTGTTGAAGTTCAACCCTTATCCCCTCTCCACGCTCTGAGGTAGTGGAGGGACGTTGCTCAATTACAGAATCAGTCGGCATATAATTCAAAATGCAATACAGAACGAACGAAAGAACGAACGAACGAACTTTATATTCAAAGGGTGACAAATTGGGCACGCAGACCCGTCTTACATCTTGCCCTTCAAATCACTCATCTTTCATTCATCAATTGTGCATGTCACATTCATAAAAGAAAAAAAAAACATCGTCAAATGGATTTTGTAAACATAAACAATGCATATTACCATGTTATAAGACAGGCAGACACACATACACACACACATTCATAAACACATACGCACTCATACATACCTGCATAAATACATCATTTGCCCAAATTCTCACAGTTATGCACACACTCAATAACATACAAATACACACTCCCTCGCATACATGCACAAATACACATACAAATATATACACATACATACACGAACATACACACACATAAATACACACTTACAAACACACGCACATGCACACATATACACACATCGCACACATACACTCACAAACACACCCATATACAAATATGTACACATGTAGACATATAAACACACATACACATACACACATACACATACACACATACACACAAACACACATATAAACACACACACACATCGACACAACACACACACACCCACCCACCCATCCACACATACACACATTCACACATCTAGACACATATACGCTGCCTCACATAATCACTAAACTAATATGAACAAACTCCCACACTTTACACACACATATACACTGACGATTATTGTGAGCTTCTGAAACATAGAGATAGGTAGATTGACAGACAGATAGATAGACAGATAGATAGACAGATGGGTAGATAGACAGACGGGTAGATAGACAGACAGACAAGTAGACATACAGGTAGATAGACAGAAATAGAGGTAGACAAACATGTAGATAGACAGACAGATAGGTAGACAGGCAGACAGACAGACAGACATGTAGACATACAGGTAGATAGA
Organism: Cepaea hortensis; assembly: GCA_963921405.1. Lineage (NCBI taxonomy): Eukaryota > Metazoa > Mollusca > Gastropoda > Stylommatophora > Helicidae > Cepaea > Cepaea hortensis. The sequence continues at coordinate 6,443,515 of OY992887.1, read as the reverse complement.
CAGACATGTAGATAGACAGACGGATAGGTAGGCAGCCATGTAGAAAGACAGACAGATAGAAAACAGACACGTAGATAGACAGACAAGTAGATAGATAGGCAGACAAACAGACAGACAGGCAGATAGGCAGACAGGTAAATTGGAATACAAGCAGGCAAATAAACAGACAGGTAGATAGACAGACAGACAGACATGTAGATAGACAGGCAGGTAGATAGACAGATAGATAGACAGACGGTTGATAGACAGACAGGTAGATAGTCGCAGTCAACCCCAGCAATAATTGATGACTGTCTGTGATTTCTTGGCAAGTATACGTTCAGTAGTTTGCCATTGCTTTTTGTACGACCGGCATTCATACCTGTATGTATCCAGCGCAAAGTGCTCTCCTTCCAAACCGCCGGCAGCAGTGTCTCGAGCGTGGTATGTGGGTTTGTGAAGTGTGTCCGTAACCCATTCGCCACAGACCCGGCAGACAGATAAATAGGTAGATATATAAACGGATAAATAGGTAGATATATAAACGGATAAATAGGTATATATATAGATGGATAAATAGGTAGATATATACACGGATAAATATATTTCCGACAAGGTTTCCGGTTTGGGCCAAGATGGCGGGACGTGTTTTCTTCTAGCTTGGCTTAAGACGGTTGATCGACGGCTCGACAATCCGTCATCATAAAACTCTCCGTTGTTTCAGAAACAGATTTCTGGTTCTAAATGTTGGACGCTTCACTCGAACTTGTTAAAGTCCAGGGATATTCTCTAATTGGTTATTGGAACATTACAATCAGGTGTGTAGTGTGTGTTGCTATGAACGGATACAATCTGGATATTCTCGACGTGTTTTTCTTCTGACTTGGCTAAAAACGGTTCGTCAAACCATTTCCCGCTGTTTTCAGAATCAATTTTTGGATTTAATGTTATGATGTATCGCTCAAACTTGCAAAATTCCAAGGATACTTTCAAGATTGGTTATTGGAATGTTAGAACTATGTACCAGACAGGGAAAACTACTCAGGTGTGTGGTGTTATGAATGAATACAACCTAGATGTTCTCGGGGTTAGTGAGTGCAGATGGACTGACTCAGGCAAAACGTTTCTTAACTACGAACAAAGACACATAATATATTCAGGAAGAAATGACAACCATCATTCGAACGGAGTCGCTATCATCATGTCAAAAGATGCAGAAAGATCACTAATCTGCTGGGAACCAGTAAACGACAGAATCATAACAGCGCGTTAACAAACAAAATATTCCAAGTGTCAGAGCCTAACATGGTATAGCTGTGCAGCAACATCGTTGCGACACCCGGCGGACAAGAATTGTCGGCTGACAAGATTGTTACCTGACACGCGACCAGCGGTCAGGCTGACGACAGACGCACGCAGGACACGTGACACCACTAGAGGCAGTGGGCAGTTGGCGTGCTAACCTCAGACCGAGCTGGGACCGGAGACTGGGCGGACATGTGCGATGAGAGCAAGGCGTTTGTGTGAATCTCCGTGATTGAAAGCCGAACGACTGATATCTTGAGCGTCAGACCTATGAGCTGTATTGTGGTTGTGAGCGTCGTGAGTTATATATTGTAGATTGTTGTAATTATCGTTCTGTATTTAATGTGGCAATAAATCCATAGAACTTGTGTTGCTGTGTCTTACGTCGAATCACGTTATACTTGTACTGTCTCACACGTGTTAGCTAACGAGCCAATTATAAGATCCTGACACCAAGCTATCACTCATACAGTGCTATGCACCTCATTGGCACCTTGCCGTCTTGACAGACGATAGTTTGTGCTTTAAAAAGGCATAATAACTTTTAACTATGGCGGTAGCGAGTGTGACTGATAAGGCCAATTTGCGCTGTAAATGTCCGTTCACAGTGGGTGCATGTGAACACGTGGTCATTTCCACCATCATGCACCATCTTACGTCTCAAACGCTTGGTGTGTGACTTTTCTGCAATAATTTTCTCCTTTGACTTTATTCCATTTCTGATGTTTGCCCTCCATGCAACACGTTCAGCGGCGACTTGCTCCCAATGTGCATTATCAATGCCTGTATCAATCATGTCCCGCTTACACACGTCTTTGTATCGTAGTAGAGGCCGACCCTGAGATCTCTTACCCATCTGTAATTCACCAAAAAAGATATCCTTTGGTATTCTACCATCATCCATCCTCCTAAGATGTCCTATCCATCTAAGTCTACGAAGACTGAGCATGGAATAAACTGTCACACAACCTGATCTTTCCAATACTTCAGTATTTGTGATTTTGTCTTGCCACTTAATACCAAGAATTCTTCGCAGACACCGCATATGAAAGCTGTTTAAATTGTTCTCTTGGTGTGAGTAAGTTGTCCAGGTTTCACTGCCATAGAGAAGAGTACTAAGGACACAGGCTTGATAGACAAGGACTTTTGTTTTGGCAGTAAGCTTCCTGTTCTCCCAGACTCTTTTTCTTAACCTGTTCATTGTTGTTGCTGCCTTACCAATCCGGATGTTGATTTCCTGATCTAGGGATAATTTGCTATTTACCACTGATCCTAGATATGTAAAATGGTCTACTATCTCTAGTTCGGCGTCGTCAATAAAGATTGATGGTACCCCATGTGCACCTTGTGACATAATCTGTGTCTTCTTTTTGCTAATTGTTAAACCAAATTCAGAACAAGCATTGGAGAATGCAGATAGTAGACATTGCAATTCTTCCTCAGAGTGGGTCGTAACTGCAGCATCATCTGCAAAAAGCAACTCTCTGATCAGTACCCTCCTAATTTTGGTCTTAGCCTTCAATCTCTGAGCATTGTAGAGGCCGCCATCTGAGCGTGAGTGAATGTATATACCACCATCCTGATCACGAAATGCATATTTCAGTAGAAGTGAAAAGTATATTCCAAAGAGGGTGGGAGCTAGTACACAACCTTGCTTAACTCCACTCTTGATTTCAAATTCTTCAGAAGTTGCACCATCAAACTTGATTATACCCTTCATGCCTGTGTGGAACGATTCCACAATGGACAGAAGAGTTGGTGGGCAGCCAATCTTCTTTAGTGCCTTGAACAGACCCTCACGACTGACCAAATCAAATGCCTTTGTGAGGTCGATGAAGGCAATAAACAGTGGTTGATTCTGTTCACGGCATTTTTCTTGCATTTGTCGCAATGAGAATATCATATCAGTGGTAGACCGGTTCTGTCGAAAGCCACACTGTGATTCGGGGTAGACTTGATCTCCTAGGACTTGAAGTCTGCGCAGAACAATTCTGGCAAATACTTTTCCAACAATACACAGAAGTGAGATACCCCTATAGTTGTTGCAGTCGCTCCGATCGCCCTTGTTCTTGTACAGTGTTATGATGCTTGAATCTTTGAAATCCTGTGGGACTTGTCCTTCACGCCAGCATATCTCTATTAGCTGGTGGATCTGTATAGTGAGTGTGTCTTGCCCACTCCTGATAACCTCTATTGGAATCCCATCCTTACCTGGAGCCTTGCCAGATGCAAGTTCATTTATAGCACACTTAACTTCTGTTATGGTGGGAAGTGTGTCCAGGTGGTCAAGAGTTGGTAGAGCCTCTATGGCGTTAAGGGCATCATCCGCTAGTTTGGTCTCACTTGAGTAAAGCTCCAAATAGTGCTCTACCCATCTGTCCATCTGCTGTTTCTTATCAGTGATGACTTCTCCAGTCAAGGTTTTCAATGGTGCACTTCTTTTGATCACTGGACCACAGGCTTTCTTTATTCCTTCATACATGCTTCTTATGTCTCCCTTATCACTTGCGATTTGAATGGACTCACATAACTTGATCCAATAATCATTTGCACACTGCCTGGCAGCCTTTTGCACATCCTTCCTAGCTTGCCTTAGCTCACTCAGAGTGTTACGCGTTGGTCTTTCCTTGTTTCTTAAGAGAGCTTTCTTCTTCTTATCAATCAAGGGCTGCAGAGTCTCGCTGTTGGCCGCAAACCAGTCCTGCCTCTTATGATCCACAGTTCCGTAAACCCCTACAGCAGTTTTATAAAGAGTTTCCTTAATTTGACCCCACTTTTCATTTACTGTACAATTTTACAATTTTCTGGTGTATCAGTGAAAGCGTCTTCAAGTTGCTGTTGAAACTGAAAGCACTTTTCATGATCATGAGTGTTAATAATATTAATCCTGGGGCTAGATTTGTGTTTAGCTGTGTAGATTCTCTTTGGTCTCAGTCTAATTCTTGCAACAACCAAAGAATGATCTGTATCACAGTCAGCACTGTGGTAACTACGAGTCAATGATATATGGTTCAGATGTTGTCTCCGTGTGATGATGAAGTCCAGCTGGTGCCAATGGCCGGATCTTGGATGTTTCCATGTGACCTTATGCATCTCTTTTGTTTTAAAAAAAGAGTTTGTAATACATAGGTCATTACTGGTGCAATGCTCCAGCAGCCTTTGCCCATTTTCATTCATGCGACCGATGTTGTATTTTCCAAGGGACACTGGCCATGAACTCGAGTCCTTGCCCACACGAGCATTGAAATCACCGAGCATATAAATGTAGTCAGATTTTGGAACTGCCTTGATCACGGAGTCTAACTCCTCATAGAACAAATCCTTCACATCATCAGAGGAATCGAGTGTCGGTGCATATGCAGTAATAATGGTGGCAAACCCACAAGAGGTTGCCAAGCGCAGGGATAATAGTCTTTCATTTCCTCCTGCTGGAATTTCAATCATTCCCAGTAGCGAATTCTTCACTGCAAAGCCTACACCGTGTTGCCTTTTTTCTGCCTGCCCTCTACCCTTCCAGAAAAAGGTGTAGTTGTTTTCCCTGAGTGACCCTTCCTCAGCGAGGCGAGTCTCCTGCAGGCCAGCAATATCAATGTTAAGACGATTGAGTTCGGCATCAATCACAGCCGTTTTTCTCACATCGTCAATATTGGTCAAGTCAGTGGAAAATCCTGGACACATGGTTCTCACGTTCCAGGTTGCAAGCCGTAGCTTGTGGTTTCTATTTTTATTTTTGTTTGTACCTGGTGCATTGGTTTTACAGCCTGCGATTCAGATCTTGTCCTAGCCCCAAGCACCCATTGAAGCAGGCAGGCTGTGGCGGATCAGCACCCAATTAGCTGGGGGCTGCCCAGCTTGAGGCGGGCGGTAGCTGATCAGTGACACCTATAGGTGTCTCCCACCGTCAGAGGCAACGCGTGGCGCCCCATGTCTACGCCAACTGACAAGGACTTATAACCCGTAACAGTTGCCTCTCGCTTTGATTCCGAGACCAGTTAAGACCAGGGATGGAGTTATTGCCTCTCCATAGCACAAAGCCTGGGCTAAAATATAGAGATCATGTGTTGCCCATGCAGCATGATCCCTCTCTCGGTCTGTCTAGTTCACTCCAGAGGAAAGGTAACACCCCTACATCTGGAACAAGACAAGCTGCAGAAGCTGCCGGATCAGCAAAGCAATGCTCTAACTGTCCGCCTGTCGGAGCTTCGATCCTAGACCAGTCGCCAACCAAGGCTTAGGGCCTGGTCTGCCCTGCCATGACAATTTTGTCTTTAGCTTGCATTTCCTCGCACCAGGGTAAGGCTTGTACCCTCCCAATTGCGCTCTTCCGCCCGAAGCCGTTGGCACAATGTGGGGTGTCGGGTTTGGTAAGCGCCGCCCAACGTTCGGCGCTAACAGAAACCAGGTAGTACCGTCTACTGTTATACGGTAGCTCAGTCATATCTGACTAAGACCTGACTTGTGCTATGCACCTACCAACGATGATACCGACATCAACAAAGATAATTTCTACAACCAACTAATTGGTACCATCAACGTATCACCCAAACACGATATTGTTGCTGTAATGGGTGATTTCAATGCCAAGATATGGTCTGACAATAAGGGTGTCGAGAAATATATGGGAATTCACGGTCTAGGGAACATGAACCAAAACGGAGAGAGACTACTAGAATTCTGTGAAATGGCAAATCTTATAATAGCAAACTCTTTATTTCCGCATAAAGATAGACATAAAATCACGTGGAATTCGCCTGATGGTATCACAAAAAATCAGATAGACCATTTATGCATTAGTGCCAAATTCCGTTCATCAGTACAAGACGCCAGAGCTTACAGAGGAGCAGATGCTGGCAGCGATCATAATCTCTGCATAGCCAAGCTAAAAATAAAGCTTAAGACTGTATAAAACACCCAGAACCAAGAAAATAAACTCACAGTCCCTACTGACTAAAGAACACCAACTCGCATTCAACTCAGAGGTACAAAACATCTACGCTAACAAAGAAAGTATAACGAGCAATGCGAATAGTGAAAATAACATTGAAGATATTGGAATTTCCTGAAAGAGACCTTGCTAAATGCGGTAACAAATACACTCGGCTATGTACACAGACAGAAGAAGAAGTGGCTAAGCGATAACACCTGGACGAAGATACAAGAAAGAAAGCAAGCAAAACTAACACTTCTTTCTACAAAAGACACATCTTCATATGAAACCCATAAGCAAAAATACTCCATGTTATATAGAGAGGTGAAATCAAGCGCACGAAAAGATAAACAAACCTTTATATACAGCTTGGCCGCCGACGCCGAATCGGCTGCCAAAACTGGAAACAACAAAGCCGTATTTCACATCATGAAACAACTATGCAATCACTCACCTACACCAAACAAACCCATCAAAGACAAACAAGGTAAACTACTGATATCTGATGACCACCAAAAGCAACGATGGGCAGAACATTTCAAAGAAATATTAAATAGACCGCAGCCTGACAGTGTTCCCAACCTGGATTGAGAAATTACTATGCCACCACTAGATGCCTCCTGTGAGTCATTCACCATGGAAGAGACTAAAGCAGCCATTAAAAAATTGAAGAACAACAAAGCTGTTGGTGAAGACGACATTTCAGGTGAAATGCTCAAAGCAGCAGATGAGAATACCTTACAACGTTTGTTACAGCTGATCAATGAAATCTGGCAAAACGAATCCCCACCACAACAGTGGTAGGATGGTGTAATTTTTAAACTGCCAAAAAAAGGTGATATGTCTGATTGTAATAACTGGCGTGGTATCACCCTACTGTCAGTACCAGGAAAACTTTTTTGTAGCATGTTACTTGAGAGATTGAAAAAGTCTATAGATGAAAGGCTCAGAGAAGAACAAGCTGGCTTCAGACCAAAACGGTCATGTATAGACCACATTTTCACTCTTAGAGTAATCATTGAAGACTGTAGAATTCCAGTCGAAATTAATCACCAAATTTGTCGACTTTCAAAAAGCCTTCGACAGTATCCATCGTCCTTCATTTTTGGAATCTACTTAACATCTATGGTTTTCCTACCAAATATACCAACATCATAAAATCTTTCTATAAAGAAACACGTTGCTGCGTGAGAACAGAAACAGGCAACTCTGACTGGTTCTCGGTGGAAACGGGAGTGAAACTGGGTTGTGTCTTGTCACCGATGCTCTTTGGAATAGCTATAAATTGGGTCATGCGCAAATGCACAAACAACACAAATAGGGGTATCCATTGGGTTGACAAAATTCTAGAAGACCTGGACTTTGCCGACGACATAGTGCTTTTGAGTTCAACACACCCAGATGCCCAAGACAGAGAAAATAAACCAACTCCAAAATGTTCAGGACAAATTGGTCTCCAAATTAACACCACAAAAACAAAAACTATTGATCTTACCAACAGTTCATACGACACCAAATTAAGCAACCATGTTCTTGAAAAAGTCAACAGCTTCACATACCTAGGAAGCAAAATGACATCTACAGGGGACTCAACACCAGAAATATTATCTAGAATCTCACTGGCATCTGGTGCCTTCAATAAACTGTTAATCATCTGGAAGTCAAAGTCACTCAGCCAACATACGAAACTTAAAATCATCAACTCTTGTGTGATTCCAGTGCTAACGTATGGATGTGAGAGTTGGAAATCAACGGTAGCTTTAGATAAAAAAAATTAGACAATTTTGAGGACAAATGTCTTAGAAGAATTCTAAATATCCAGTGGACAGATTTCAAAACCAATGCGCAAATAAGACAAGAGACTAAGCAAGATATTGTATCCAATTTTATAAGAAAACGCCGTTGGAACTACATCGGCCATGTACTCAGAATGGACAAGACAAGACTCCCCAACCAAGCCTTCTTATGGTCACCAGTAGGGAAAAGAAAACGGGGAAGACCAATGAGCCCCTGTGTAGAACCATCATCAGAGAAGGCTCATTCAACGGCCAAGTGAACATCCAAGATCTACAACAGGTAGCAGCGAACCGCCAGACATGGAGAGCTATGACTTCTGCCCTATGCGCCTCCTTAGGCTTAAGAGGAAAGACTAACTAACTACCTAACAATAAACGGATATATATATGTATATATATATATATATATATATATATATATATATATATATATATATATATATATATATATATATATATATATTCCGAGACCAGTTAAGACCAGGGATGGAGTTATTGCCTCTCCATAGCACAAAGCCTGGGCTAAAATATAGAGATCATGTGTTGCCCATGCAGCATGATCCCTCTCTCGGCCTGCCTAGTTCACTCCAGAGGAAAGGTAACACCCCTACATCTGGAACAAGACAAGCTGCAGAAGCTGCCGGATCAGCAAAGCAATGCTCTAACTGTCCGCCTGTCGGAGCTTCGATCCTAGACCAGTCGCCAACCAAGGCTTAGGGCCTGGTCTGCCCTGCCATGACAATTTTGTCTTTAGCTTGCATTTCCTCGCACCAGGGTAAGGCTTGTACCCTCCCAATTGCGCTCTTCCGCCCGAAGCCGTTGACACAATGTGGGGTGACGGGTTTGGTAAGCGCCGCCCAACGTTCGGCGCTAACAGAAACCAGGTAGTACCGTCTACTGTTATACGGTAGCTCAGTCATATCTGACTAAGACCTGACTAAGATATATATATATATATATATATATATATATATATATATATATATATATATATATATATATAAAACAGATAAATATGTAGATATATAACCATTTAAATAAGTAGATATGTAAATGGATACACTGATTGGAACGGTGCACAGATGGATGTTTGGATGGATGAACATAGATTTGGATAGATACACGGATATATAGATAGATTGATAGATATAGGAATAGAGGGACAGAAAGACAGGCAAGCAGATAGACAGACCGATCAACCAACACACCGACCGACCAAGCGACTTACCAACCGACCGACCGACCAACAGACAGACAGACAGACAGACAGACAGCCAGCCAGCCAGCCAGCCAGCCAGACAGACAGACAGACAGACAGACAGACAGACAGACAGACAGACAGACAGACAGACAATCTTTGGGTAATATGCCAATACGAGCCTTATCTAAACAAGAGAGGATTAAAACCGATCGACAGTAGAATACCGCTGGCATTATTGATTTCGAAATCAATGATTTGCAAGATTGAACACTACCAAATGTACGCAGCTAACTGGGACATTACAATGAGGGCCCTGGTTCACTTGTCTGACCCCATTTGTCTGAACTGGCATTTATGAACTATTTTGGCTCAACACACTTGTTAGAAATAATGGGAGGAATCAAATGAAATAAGAAAACTATAATTGAAAGACAGAGAATCATAGAAAAGGACACGTGCACGCCCGGACTCACACACACACACACACACACACACACACACACACACACACACACACACACACACACGCACACTCACACACACACGCACACACACAACACACACACACATACACACACTCACACACACACGCACACACACAACACACATACTCATGCACACACACAGACACACAACACACACACACACACACACACACACACTCACACACACACGCACACACACACGCACACACACAACACACATACTAATGCACACACACAGACACACAACACACACACACACACACACACACACACAGCTACACGATGAACGTATCATCAAGCAACAACAAAACAACAAAAAACTAGAATGAGAATCAGCAAGCAATGATAGAACATGATCACAGTAACAAAATGGACGTTGCGGCCAAATTCTTCATCAGCACACAGACGAAAAACACACTGATACCACTACAAACTCTAGAAAAACCTCTACATGATTGTATGTGTGTGTGTGTTTGTGTGTGTGTGTGGGTGTGTGTATGTGTGTGTGTATGTGTGAGTGTATGTATGTATATATCTGTCTGTCTGTCTGTCTGTCTGTCTGTCTGTCTGTCTGTCTGTCTGTCTGTCTGTCTGTCTGTCTGTCTGTCTGTCTTTCGGTTCACGAGTTAAATTTTTCGGAGACGCCTGTGAGTCGTCGCTAGAGCTACGGAGTTCGTGCTTTGTGCGACGCTTTCCGCGCTGCAGAAAGAGACCGAGCCATATGGGATAAACCCTGTGCAATAAAGTCGACCCTGTCAACTTTTAAGCGGCTTTTTTTTTTAAGCCTTCACGTCATCAGACTGCACACTACTAACCTTCTACTAACATAGGAGAACATCATGCCGCTGGTTTGTTGACTCATTTCTCAGGTTGGGAGGCTCGCCAGATTCACAAGTCAATTCTTGAGGTTGATGTTTATACTGTTTATAAATGTTTATACTTAACGTCAGTTCCAACACAAGTCACGAACAGATGTTGTGAGAGTTTCGTGTGCACAAGATGCAGTAACACACGAACAGACTATGTAGACAATCACTGATACACACTGTCTTTGTCCAGTGAACAGATAGGTGGGCACAGAGGTCTCTGAATTTTACCTTAATATGGTTACCAAGTTAAACCGGCGCTACTGTCAAAAACATGGGGGAAAACACAAAGAATTAATATTAAAGTACAAACATTCATTAATTGGTCCCTGCGCAGAAAGAAACGTTACTTGCATATCCTTTACAGGACGTCGAAATCAACCGCACTGTTTTCCGCTGTTTGTGACCTACTAGTCAAAGTTACGTTCAGCAGTTTGCCATTGCTTTCTGGACGTCCGACGTGGCATGGCACTAAAACATGTCAGCACAACCACTGAGACATGGCACTAAAACATGTCAGCACAACCACTGAGACATGGCACAAAAACATGTCAGCACAACCACTGTGACATGACACTAAAACATGTCAGCACAGCCACTGTGACATGGCACTAAAACATGTCAGCACAACCACTGTGACATGGCACTAAAACATGTCAGCACAACCACTGTGACATGGCACTAAAACATGTCAGCACAACCACTGTGACATGGCACTAAAACATGTCAGCACAACCACTGTGACATGGCACTAAAACATGTCAGCACAACCACTGTGACATGGCACTAAAACATGTCAGCGTAAGCACTGTGACATGGCACTAAAACATGTCAGCACAACCACTGTGACATGGCACTAAAACATGTCAGCACAGCCACTGTGACATATCACTAAAACATGTCAGCGTAAGCACTGTGACATGGCACTAAAACATGTCAGCACAACCACTGTGACATGGCACTAAAACATGTCAGCACAGCCACTGTGACATGGCACTAAAACATGTCAGCGTAAGCACTGTGACATGGCACTAAAACATGTCAGCACAACCACTGTGACATGGCACTAAAACATGTCAGCACAGCCACTGTGACATGGCACTAAAACATGTCAGCACAACCACTGTGACATGGCACTAAAACATGTCAGCACAACCACTGTGACATGGCACTAAAACATGTCAGCGTAAGCACTGTGACATGGCACTAAAACATGTCAGCACAGCCACTGTGACATGGCACTAAAACATGTCAGCACAACCACTGTGACATGGCACTAAAACATGTCAGCACAACCACTGTGACATGGCACTAAAACATGTCAGCACAACCACTGTGACATGGCACTAAAACATGTCAGCACAACCACTGTGACATGGCACTAAAACATGTCAGCACAACCACTGTGACATGGCACTAAAACATGTCAGCACAACCACTGTGACATGGCACTAAAACATGTCAGCACAGCCACTGTGACATGGCTGTAAAATATATGCAGTTATACAGTCAATGCCGGCGTCTGAGACATGTGAGTGCTGCACCCAGTCAATGCCGGCGTCTGAGATCGGCCAGTAGTGTCGAAGTTTCAAAACTCCGACAGACGGGGCTCGAAGTCCGCTTAGATGATATCCGAGCAGGTCATTTTGCTAGTTTCCACAAAAATTATATGAACCTCGGCCTTTCATAAAGCAATGACTATCTGCAGAATGAATACATTGTCTAGAAAATAAACCACAGTCAATAAGTGCTGGGATTGACTGCGGCGTCCTGTAAAGCACATTCCACTAACTATAACGTAAACATCAATGAATATTTGTTGCTTCTGACTGTCAACGATCAGCATCAACTAATTCTGACTGTCAACGATCAGCATCAACTACTTCTGACTGTCAACTCTCAGCATCAACTACTTCTGACTGTCAACTATCAGCATCAACTACTTCTGACTGTCAACTCTCCGCATCAAATACTTCTGACTGTCAACTCTCAATATTAAGTACTTCTGACTGTCAACTATCATCATCAACTACTTCTGACTGTCAACTCTCAGCATTAAATACTTCTGACTGTCAACTCTCAATATTAAATACTTCTGACTGTCAACTATCAGCATCAACTACTTCTGACTGTCAACTCTCAATATTAAATACTTCTGACTGTCAACTATCATCATCAACTATTTCTGACTGTCAACTCTCGGTATTAAATACTTCTGACTGTCAAAGATCAGCATCAACTTTTTCTGACTGTCAGCTATCATCATCAACTACGTCTGACTGTCAGCTATCAGCATAAACTACTTTGTGTTAAATCAGCATCTGGCTGTCAACGATCAGCATCTGACTATCAACGATCAGCATCAACTACTCCTGACTGTCAACGATCAGCATCTGACTGTCAACGATCAGCATCAACTACTTCTGACTGTCAACGATCAGCATCAACTACTTTGTGTTAAACACAGCCGTGATTGCTAACAGTTAAACAACGCGATGAAACACATTCACAAGTCAAGTCCACATGTCTACAGACCAAATAGCAAGAGAAATGAGACAAGGCCAAAACGCACCCAGTTGTATCGTAGAATATGAAGCCAAGCACGAAATGGCCGTTTTGGTATCCATGTAGCAACGCGTACACAAACAGAACAGACCCAAACGGCATGTCATCGTTTCCCTGTAGGCAACTTGTGTGATTACGAATCACGGTCAGTGAAGGTAAACTACAGAAATGGCACTTGTCGGGAACTGTTGTTTGAAGTCAGGAAACAGCGTGTTCTCTAACACAGGCCAATTGTGCTATATCGCCGATATCTGATAGCAGAACGGCCAGCGGGGAGATATCCGATACGTTGATAGCTAGGCTATCCTGCGCGATATCTGATATGTGATCACCTGGCGTGCCGTACTGGGCTGTATCCCATAGCTGTTGGCCAAACGTGTATTCTGAACTAGACCACATTTGTGACAGTAAACAATAAATAAATTGATATGTATTGTTTAGCACTCAGAGAAGTAGAAGAAAGAAGAATAGGTCACTCTAGATAACATAAACATTGAAAGCTGTAGTTACCGACCGGGATTCGAACCTGTCATATCCAAATGACGATAGCGCCTCGCTGCAGGATCATGTGTACTTCTGGTGCAGGAATATGTGTACTACATGTGGGGGGGGGGAAGAGAAAAGGTGGGGGGGGGGGCGGAGTGGTATCGAGGTATGGTGTCCGCCTGGAGTGCTGGAGGTCCCGGGTTCAAGCGCCGGTGAGGGCCGGGAATTTTTCACGTGGACTTATAGTAACACAATTTCCCCTGGTCTCTGCTTAGTGAGATCGGGCGCCCGTGTGTATTGTTGCGCACGTAAAAAATTCCTTTTTATTCGCATACCCTTTACAGGACATCGCTGTCAACACCAGCAGTGTACCGCTGTCGTTGATTTGGCAGTTGGAAATCGAAAAGGAGTAGCCTAACGGAGCTGTCCGGGCAAAAGTTCGAGTTAAAAATCTACCCAAAGTATTTCAGGAGCATCTCCGGTGCTACGGAGTTCGTGCACCGGGCTGAGATTCTCCTGACTCAAGCTTGAGTTAGGAGTAGAAGGGAGCACTTATTGGTTACACCGTGTGCCATAATGTTGATCCGTCGAATAAACTAAACTAAACTAAACTAAACTAAACTAAACATGCGTACTTCGATGTATGACAACTAGACATCCTATAGAACAAAATGCATCTTAATTAGCCAGGTGTAGTTAGTTAGTCGCGGTTCCAACTTCATGGTAATGGGTTGCTCCATAATGCTCCCTTCTTGTGCAAGTGAATATCACCCAATGCTAGATCTATCGTCCTCCTGAACCCACAACTATGGAATATGGACATACTTCGTATATAACTATTGAAATAGCGCCTCAGCTCTCAGGTCATGCATCGAAGTGCACCCATTGCTGCAGCGAGATTCTGTCGACATGTGGAGGTGATAGGTTCGAATCCCGATAGGGTATCTACAATCTTCCATGTTTATGTCCTCCAATGTGAACCAAGAGGTGGAGAAAAGATGCTGGCACTTGATAGACCAAACACTGAAAAAAATATGAGAATAGAATAACTAGAAAAGTCTTAGTCCGGGGACACAGTGGGCAGAACAAATAGAGGAAGATCTAAAATCTCACGGAGAAGAGAAGTGGAGGAAGATCTAAAATCTCACGGAGTAGAGACATAGAGGAAGATCTAAAATCTCACGGAGTAGAGACATAGAGGAAGATCTAAAATCTCACGGAGTAGAGACATAAAGGAAGATCTAAAATCTCACGGAGTAGAGACATAGAGGAAGATCTAAAATCTCACGGAGTAGAGACAGAGGAAGATCTAAAATCTCATGGAGAAGAGACATACAGGAAGATCTAAAATCTCACGGAGTAGAGACATAGAGGAAGATCTAAAATATCACGGAGTAGAGAGATACAGGAAGATCTAAAATCTCACGGAGAAGAGACACAGAGGAAGATCTAAAATCTCACGGAGAAGAGAAGTGGAGGAAGATCTACAATATCACGGAGTAGAGACATACAGGAAGATCTAAAATCTCACGGAGTAGAGACATAGAGGAAGATCTAAAATATCACGGAGTAGAGACATACAGGAAGATCTAAATCTCACGAAGTAGAGACATAGAGGAAGATCTAAAATCTCACGAAGTAGAGACATAGAGGAAGATCTAAAATCTCACGGAGTAGAGACATACAGGAAGATCTAAAATCTCACGGAGAAGAGACACAGAGGAAGATCTAAAATCTCACGGAGAAGAGAAGTGGTGGAAGATCTAAAATCTCAGGGAGTAGAGACATAGAGGAAGATCTAAAATCTCACGGAGAAGAGACATAGAGGAAGATCTAAAATCTCACGGAGAAGAGACATAGAGGAAGATCTAAAATCTCACGGAGTAGAGAAGTGGAGGAAGATATAAACTCTCACGGAGTAGAGATATAGAGGACGATCTAAAATCTCACGGAGTAGAGACATAGAGGAAGATCTAAAATCTCACGGAGTAGAGACATAGAGGAAGATCTAAAATCTCACGGAGTAGAGACATACAGGAAGATCTAAAATCTCACGGAGAAGAGAAGTGGAGGAAGATCTAAAATCTCACGGAGTAGAGATATAGAGGAAGATCTAAAATCTCACGGAGAAGAGACATAGAGGAAGATCTAAAATCTCACGGAGAAGAGAAGTGGAGGAAGATATAAACTCTCACGGAGTAGAGATATAGAGGAAGATCTAAAATCTCACGGAGAAGAGACATAGAGGAAGATCTAAAATCTCACGGAGTAGAGACATAGAGGAAGATCTAAAATCTCACGGAGTAGAGACATAGAGGAAGATCTAAAATCTCACGGAGTAGAGACATAGAGGAAGATCTAAAATCTCACGGAGAAGAGACATAGAGGAAGATCTAAAATCTCACGGAGAAGAGAAGTGGAGGAAGATATAAACTCTCACGGAGTAGAGATATAGAGGAAGATCTAAAATCTCACGGAGAAGAGACATAGAGGAAGATCTAAAATCTCACGGAGTAGAGACATAGAGGAAGATCTAAAATCTCACGGAGTAGAGACATAGAGGAAGATCTAAAATCTCACGGAGTAGAGACATACAGGAAGATCTAAAATCTCACGGAGTAGAGACATAGAGGAAGATATACAATCTCACGGAGTAGAGACATAGAGGAAGATCTAAAATCTCACGGAGAAGAGACACAGAGGAAGATCTAAAATCTCACGGAGTAGAGACATACAGGAGGATCTAAAATCTCACGGAGCAGAGACACAGAGGAAGATCTAAAATCTCACGGAGTAGAGACATAGAGGAAGCTCTAAAATCTCACGGAGAAGAGAAGTGGAGGAAGATCTAAAATATCACGGAGTAGAGACATAGAGGAAGATCTAAAATCTCACGGAGTAGAGACATAGAGGAAGATCTAAAATCTCACGGAGAAGAGACACAGAGGAAGATCTAAAATCTCACGGAGAAGAGAAGCGGAGGAAGATCTAAAATCTCACGGAGTAAAGACATACAGGAGGATCTAAAATCTCACGGAGAAGAGACACAGAGGAAGATCTAAAATCTCACGGAGTAGAGACATAGAGAAAGCTCTAAAATCTCACGGAGTAGAGACATACAGGAGGATCTAAAATCTCAGGGAGAAGAGACACAGAGGAAGATCTAAAATCTCACGGAGTAGAGACATAGAGGAAGCTCTAAAATCTCACGGAGAAGAGAAGTGGAGGAAGATCTAACATCTCACGGAGAAGAGATATAGAGGAAGCTCTAAGATCTCACGGAGAAGAGAAGTGGAGGAAGATCTAAAATCTCACGGAGAAGACAATTAGAAACAGAAATGAACATTAAGGGAAAGGCGTGGACAGAGCTGCGTGAGAGAGCTAAAAACAAGAGGGCTTGGAGTGGATGATTGAAGGCCTATGCCGCAGTGGGGGAGGGGGCTAGGGATAAGGAGAAGAAGAATACGCCCACTATTCTTCTCTTGTTTCTTCTACTTCTGTGAATGCCAAACAGTGCTTATGAATGTATTTATGAGCTGTCTTAGTGGCCTCACATGGGTCCAACTTTGGTATTTCTGTGAACGACAGTAACGAAATAGATATATGTTGTGGTGACTTGATACAAAGTTGATATATGTTGTCGTGACTGCGATGGCAAGTTGATATATGCTGTTGTGACTGCGATGGCAAGTTGATGTATGCTGTTGTGACTGCGATGGCAAGTTGTTACATGTTGTGGTGACTTGGATGTCACGTCGATACACGTTTGCTAGCAGGCAATAATAGCTCACGTTGATGACAAAACAATCACTGTAATAGTAAAAAATAACAATGAACCCTTGTTGACAACATGAGGGTGTTGGGTGTTCATGGCTAGTCCCATGTTTTCTTACAACAATCGACACCCGATGAGTGACGTGGACAATATGAGACCGGCCGAATCTGCTGCCCAAAACATGTAGTGGCACTTATTTTAGGCTCAGTGGACATGGCAGCCCAGTGGACATGGCAGTCCAGTGGACATGGCAGCCCAGTGGACATGGCAGCCCAGTGGACATGGCAGCCCAGTGGACATGGCAGCCCAGTGGACATGGCAGCCCAGTGGACATGGCAGCCCAGTGGACATGGCAGCCCAGTGGACATGGCAGCCCAGTGGACATGGCAGCCCAGTGGACATGGCAGCCCAGTGGACATGGCAGCCCAGTGGACATGGCAGCCCAGTGGACATGGCAGCCCAGTGGACATGGCAGCCCAGTGGACATGGCAGCCCAGTGGACATGGCAGCCCAGTGGACATGGCAGCCCAGTGGACATGGCAGCCCAGTGGACATGGCAGCCCAGTGGACATGGCAGCCCAGTGGACATGGCAGCCCAGTGGACATGGCAGCCCAGTGGACATGGCAGCCCAGTGGACATGGCAACCCAGTGGACATGGCAGCCCAGTGGACATGGCAGCCCAGTGGACATGGCAGCCCAGTGGACATGGCAGCCCAGTGGACATGGCAGCCCAGTGGACATGGCAGCCCAGTGGACATGGCAGCTCAGTGGACATGGCAGCTCAGTGGACATGGCAGCCCAGTGGACATGGCAGCTCAGTGGACATGGCAGCCCAGTGGACATGGCAGCCCAGTGGACATGGCAGCCCAGTGGACATGGCAGCCCTGGTCAGTTTTGTACAAGCGCCGTTTTGCTGTGGATTCGAACATATCTACCTGGTCGGCAGGACTGCTAACCTCAGATCTACGGCACATCCCCTCCCCCATATATACGCGTGCGTGCGTGCGTGCGTGCGTGTGTGTGTGTGTGTGTGTGTGTGTGTGTGTGTGTGTGTGTGTGTGTGTACACTTTGTTATAAAAACTGGCATTCTATCTTCATGTGCCGACAAGTTTATTCCAACAATCACTCATGTGCCATGCCGGAAAGCGTGGGCGGTCATGACTGACCATTTCACTCGATCACCAGTGTCGTGGATCAGCTCAGTGTTCCTGTCTCGTCCATGCCATGTGGCCAAGCCATCCAGGTATTTTCCTCTCGGTCTTCCTCTTGGGCTGTTCCCTTCGATCTTGCCAGTTGTCACTAAGTTCTGCAGTTCATTGCTTCTCATAACATGTCCAAAATATTTTGATTGTCTACGTCTAATTTCTCTAATCAATCTACGATTTTCATTTGTCTCCTGTAGTACTTGGTCATTAGTTTTTCTATCTGTCCATGGTATTCTTTGCATTTTCCTCATAAACCACATTTCTGCATTATGTCCTACATGGTTATGAATTTATCTGTATTCTCTTGTTTCGATTATGTATTCGTTTCCTGCCTTCCCATCCAGCTACCTTCTCGTCTACTCCCGGGTACAGATGTCAGAAACCCGCCCGCTCTAGGGACATCCTGTGTAAATTCACAAAGGCTATTGCCTGTTTGCATTGGTTTTTATCTTCCCCATATTTTCACTGATACGTCGTAGAGGATCTCCGAAATGACGTGTTTATAGTGGAGATGGTTTGCCTCTCAAAGAAGAGATTAATAGCCAGGAAGACGGGTGACGATTTATACATATTTAGTTTAAATTCCCATAGCTCTAACAGTCCTTACCAAAAAGCTAGACGCATGATTCGCTCTTATCTTGAGTCCCATTCATCGCATAACATGTTCCCTTACTTTTGACATTTGGTCACAGCATAGTCAAGACACCTGGCGTCTCCGGATCACATCCACTGTGCAGTTAGAAACTTGCAATGTAACGCACTCATCTATACACACGAACATTTTGGTCCCCAAATATTGACGTCTGGTCATAAATACACGGAAATATCGGTCCCCAAATTCTGATCTCTGGTCATAAATACACGGAAATATCACCCCCCAAATTCTGATCTCTGGTCATAAATACACGGAAATATCACCCCCCAAATTCTGATCTCTGGTCATAAATACACGGAAATATCACCCCCCCCCCCCCAAATTCTGATCTCTGGTCATAAATACACGGAAATATCCGCGCCCCCTCCCCCCCCCCCCCCCCCAATAATTGGTCTCTGATCACAAATACACGGACATATCGGCCTCCAAATACTGATCTATACACGGAAATATAAGCACCTAAATATTAATTTCTGGTCATAAATACATGGACAGACCGGCCCTAGATATCCGCTGCCCATCTTTTAAAAGCCGTCTCCCTGGCGAATCATATAACGACTTTCTCCGTAATCGCGTATTATCCACGTGAGGAACACAGCTACGCAAGATTCGGCAGTGGATAGCGTCGCGTTGGTTACTTACGGGGTATGTGAGCCGGTCGCTCACAAAGCAATGGCAAACTACTGAGCGTAATCTTGCCATGAACATAAACAGCAGCTGATAAATGCTGGTGTTGACTGCAATGTCCTGTAAGAGATATGGAACCTTAAAAAAAAATCTGTCAAAAAGCGAAGCGTTAGCGAAGTTGACAAGAAACTACGGTGATAACGTCACAAGCACGGTTGGACGTGGCCTGCTAAAGTGAGAGAAAGATTGACCAGCTGTTCCTCCTTGTTCTCATGCCAGTATAATGTGATCGCCATATCGTAGAACCAGAGCAGGTGGAGACGAGTTCCTTGATGAATCCTGTAAACAGTGAGTTAAACATTGCGAACACTGAACCTGACAAGAGACAGGTACACACATGGTTCTCTTACCTTTTAGTGGTTCTCAGTAGGTAGCCTGCCATACTGGACACACCAACTGGGTGAGGCTGTCTGGACGTAGCCGTGCAGCTGTGGGATGTGACAACAGCTGGTCGCTACTTCAGCGGCCGTACCAGCTCAGTGTCTCCTGAAGTGCTCCAGTTGTTCTACAACGAAGGAATCACCAAACCTCGAGAAGTGGGCGGCGAGATTCACTGGAACACATCAGAAGTAACAAATGGACGTTGCGGCCAAAGTATTCATTAGCACACAAACAAACACACACCGAAACAGCTACATGAAAAAACAAAAGCACTACATAAACATATATGTACATATAAAAGTTACCCATCTGTTTCCTTGTGAACTGGACACGTGTGTGGTAGAACCCCCGTGTAGGATTATAACATAGTGACTCGATCGGAAATGTGGTTATGATTGGAAATCTGGGGGTCAAGAGGCTAAAGGTCAATAACGCTATGAGCCTACGGCCATGGCAACACGAGATGAGAGCACGGGGGGAGGGCGGAGGGGGGAGTGTGGGAGGAGAGGCGTTGAGTTGTTCAACAAGTGTGTTTGTTGTCATCCGCGGGAATTAAGTTGCTACATACAGAATATGATTACAGATGCTTCAATGAAAATCTACGGCACAGATTATTCTACCATTATCATGCGCGATGCCGACAATCGTGTGCCGTCATGTTAAGCCATCTCAAACGATCACCAGAGTCGCGAATCAGCGCTATGTTCTTGGACAAGCCATCCACATATGTACTTCTCTGCCTTCACCATGTTCTTGTCCCCTCAGTATTGGTACCAGTACTAAAGAACAAACAGGTATCAGTAGATAGTAAAATGACACTTTACATCACACTATTCTTACCAATTCGATGCTATCAATACCAAACCTGGAAAATGACAGAGAAAGAGAAAAGCAAAATTACAACAAATGAGATTCCTTAAAAGAATACTCCATTTACCAAGAAGAGAGAAAATTTAAAAAAACAAAAAAAACAAACAACTTAAAAGAGCATTAAAGTAGGGGTTCTGGCAGTGGTAGATTTAATAAGAAAGCAGGAAATTAAATGGTAGGGCAACATAACTATTGGGGACGTTCATTTGAAACCCGTTCCAATGACTTTATTACAAAAGCATGAAAGAAACATTAACAGGTGTGGTAGAATTAAACAAAGCATTCATTTTGAATGAATTATGCACCATGGGTTGGTCAGAAGAAGTCGCCGTAGGCATTCAGACAAGCATCCCATTGCTTAGGTAGGCGGCGAATGCCGTCCGCAAAAAAGGATTGTGGTTGCTCACTGAACCAAGTGTTAACCACGTTCATTGCGTCTGTATCTCTGTGAAATCGTTGCCTCTTGAGACCTGTATTTTTTTAGAGGTCCGAACAAATGAAAATCACATGGTGACAAATCAGGACTATAGGCTTGATGTTGCAGAATTTCCCATTTCTTCCTTGCTTATGCTTCCTGCACAATCTTTGCGACATGCGGACGAGCATTATCGTGCAACAAAATCACACCGCGAGAAAGCATGCCGGGTCGTTTATTCTTGATGGCTTTTTGAAACTTGTCTAGTGTTTGCAAGTAGTGGGTAGAGTTGACGTTGACACCATGTTCTTTAAAGTCGGCCTACAACAGCCCTTCACGGCCAAAAAATGTTCTCAGCATAACTTTACCAGCGGAAACTTGTAGCTTGAATTGTTTGGCTTTTGGTGATCCGGCATGCTTCCATTGCATGCTCTCTCTTTTACTGCTAAGCTCAAATGCGGAAGAGGAAATTCATCACCCTCCACTTTGTAACGCAGCAAGTGGTTCAAACACCATCCCACGCGTTCCTCTTTTTGGTGGTCGGTCAACATTCGTGGTACCCACTGTGAGAACACCTTCCGATATTGCAATTTCTTACGAACGACCTTTTTAATTGTTCCAATTGACACATCAAATTCTTTCCCTAGCGAACGTATGCTTAGACAACGGTTCATCTGTACTGCTGCATCAATTTTGGCGATGTGTTTTCTGTTGAAACAATATGTGCTTGAACCGGCAGCCGAAGATCTGTAGTGAACTGGCGTCCTTTCCGAAACATTCGTGCCCAGTCTGTCACTGTTGTCTTCGACACACATTTGTTATCGTACGCTGCCTGCATTCTTCGATAAATGTCCACTGGTCGACACCCTTCAAATGAAAGAAATTGAATCACCGCTCTATGAGTTTCTTTGGAATGATTTTGGATTAACCCGGCCATTTTCTCAATGGTCAGAAACAGAACCTATACATCATGGGACGATAAGCACGTTCTCTTTTATTCATTGGTCAGTACTTATTACATGACTATGACATGATCATGTTCAACGTATGCAATTGCGCGCGGTGCGGCACGAACGGATTTCAAATGAACGCCCCTTATAAATTAACTACTAACAGTATACATCTCATCATATCATCTCATCATCAAGCAATGATGTACAGACTAAATGGATCCAGAGGTAGAGGCCGACCATGTATTATGATGGGCAGAGTGAATTACAGAGTCCATGGGAATTTAGATATATGAAGCCCATAAAGGGCACTCTCCCGCTATTTGTGCTTCACCTCGACACCGCAAGGTACAAGAAGAACAAGATGAGATGATGAGAAGATGATCAGATGAGATGTGATGGCAAGATAAGATGATGAAAATAGATGATGAGAGGAGATGATGAGATGGTAAGATGAGATGATGAGAGGAGATGATGAGATGATGTAATGAGATGATGAGAGGAGATGATGAGATGGTAAGATGAGATGATGAGAGGAGATGATGAGATGATGTAATGAGATGATGAGATGGTAAGATGAGATGATGAGAGGAGATGATGAGATGATATGATAAGATACTGAGAGGAGATGATGGGATTGTGAGATGAAATGATGAGAGTAGATGATGAGATGATGTAATGAGATGATGAGAGGAGATGATGAGATGATATGATGAGATGATGAGATGATATGATGAGATGATGAGAGGAGATGATGAGATGATATGATGAGATGATGAGATGATATAATGAGATGATGAGAGGAGATGATGAGATGTCATGGAACGCTTCTCACGCACGACACATATTGTGTGCATTCTTCTAGCTGTACATATTTACCCCAACAGGCACTCGATACGTGCTGTGGTCAATGTTACCCCGATCGTATGTATTTCACGAACAGTTCAGTTCAGTTCAGTCGCGGTTCCGACATCACAGGAACGGGTCGTCCCCATTATGCTCCGTTCCTGTGCCAGTGAATATCACATAAAATATTCCTCACTGCCCCATGTGAAAAGTGGAATAGACAGGAGTCTCGACAAATAACAGCCCGCTCAGGCACACTGTGCATAATGCCGCCGCCAGAATGTCACCACAAAAGTCCTCCACGAAACATACTACCGTTCATCCTTGATGGAAGTGACAGTCACTTTCCCAACCAGATGTTCATCTACAAAGTCTCAATGTTTCTAGATGTTGGTGTTCCGTTTCTAGATTTTTTCTAGACAGCCACGCCATTCTTTCTCCGAAATGTAGTTCACGCAACAAAGCAACCTCGAACAGATGTAAAAATAAACACAACATTTTACTGTACATAATGCCGTTACCAGAATGCCAACACAACAGTCCTCTACTAAAATACAGTTCATCATCGATGGAAACGGCAGTCATTAAGAAACAAGGCAAAGATCCGGTCACTTCTGCGTCACAAGCCGCCATGCATGCATATATTTCTAGATGTTGTTCCGTTTGTAGATTTTTTTCTAGCCAGCTACGCCATTTTCAGAGCACACAGTTCACGCCACAACACCTCGGACAGATGTGAACAACATTTCACTGTACATAATGCCGTCTGCAGAATGCCAAAACAGTCCTCCACGAAACACAGTTCATCGTCAAATGAAGCGGCAGTCAATCAAGAGACCAGCAGCCACACATTTCTGCATAAGGCACAAAAACTGGTCAATTTTGGGACATAGCCAGTCGCCATTGCTATGAACATGCAGTTCACGCTCCAAAAACTCGGGCAGATGTAAAAGCATTTCACACGAAATTGACAGCTCATAGCGTCGTGTCACGCACTCAACTCAGTAGCAGGGCGACGGAACCAAATACTACCAGTCCAACATGAGGAAAATGCGAATGCAAACGTTGGCCACGAGCATAAACACCCCAGAGGCCTTAACCGTTTCACTGCCTATCCTCCATGTTCGTGACAATTTCCCAGTACCCATTTTTACAGCTTGGTTGATACCAGTGACCAGGTCAATGAAACAACCGAAGGCTTCCAAGAGAATTCGAGCCCACGGCCACCGTACAGAGAGGGTATCATTCTAGCCACTAGACTACCGCAACTCCACAAGTCAGTCACATCAGAGAAGCACCCCATTTTACGCCCTTACAAGTATTAGGTATATGGTGCAGCCGCCATTTTTAGACCAATCTGCAGTCGACTAATGGCGATCGGTCTTACTTCCCAGAACATTTCCAGCCACCAATTTCAGACTACGTCGACCTGGGAAGCGCCACAGGCCATAGGAAGAGTTTTCAGCATGCATCTTCCTTTAACTGGAACTTTGTGGGAAGTTTGTTTTGTCTTCCCTCGTTCCTTAGACAGAGTGATCTTTCTGTGCCTGCGACACCAACCTACGACAGTGACTAATGTTACAACTCGAACAGGTTCAACGACAATTTACACAACCTAATCTTTGTGATTAATGTAACAATTAGCGTAGGTTTAAGGATAATTTACACACAGTATTCTTTGTGATTAATGTAACAACTAGCGCAGGTTTAAGGATAATTTACACAAAGTAATCTTTGTGATTAATGTAACAGCTAGTTAAGGTGCAACGGTAGTTTATAAAATCCAATCTGTGTCATTAATGTAACAATTCAGTATATGATAAAGGGTAATTTAGAGGTTATGACTTATCTCCGTAATCTCGTATACTCTAGTGGGTAACGTGATGACGGTGAGAATCAGCAGTGGTTCGAATCGCATCGGTAACTTACGGGGTATGTGAGCCGGACGCTCAGAAAGCAATGGCAAACTACTGAGCGTAATCTTGCCAAGAAATCAACATACAGCTGAAAGATGCTGGTGTTGACAGCGATGTCCTGTAAAGGATATGCAAAAAAAAAAATTTTTTTTTTACAATATTCTATTGTTTCTTAGACTAACGTAACAGCTAGTATAGGTTGAGTAATTTAAAAATCCAATATTGTAACAGCTAGTACAGGGTAATGGTTAATTTACAGAATCTACTGTTTGTGATTAATGTAACAACTATTTCAGTTTCACGGGTAATATCTATAATCTTTTTAGTCGTGATAAATGAAACAACTAGTGTAGGCTCATTGATAATTTTAAACATTCAATTTTCTTATAAACGTAACAACTAGCATAGCCTGATGGCTACTTTACGGAATAAACTGTTTATGTTAGTTAGTTAGTTAGTTAGATACAACAATTAGTGTAGCTTGATGGGTAATACACCGGTAATTTACAGAATCCAATGTTTGCGACTTATATTACAATCAGCGTAAGTTCACGGGTAATTTGTAAAATAAAAAAAATAAAAAATGTCTTAACAGTCGAGAGGATCGACTTCATTACACCTGGTTTTATCGCATGTGGCTTGGTCTCTTTCCAAAGGTTGGCTTGCTGAAGGCGTCGCACAAAGCACGAACTCCGTAGCTCCAGCGACGACACCCAGTAGTCTCCAAGAACAATGGCCTCGTGAACCGAAAGACTTAGTCCGGAACCGAACCCACAACTTGTGGAGCACGAGGCAGACGACTTGACTACGTCGCCACGGAGACTCCCTTTCAAAATCCACACAATCAAATGTTGATTATAACTAGTGCAACATCTAGTGTAGGCTTACGGGTAATTTATAGTGATTTATGTAACAAGTAACATAGACCCACGAGCAATGTATAGAATCCAATGTTTGTGATTTATGTAACGCATAACAAACAATAACTATCTTCAATCTGTGCAGATCATATTTATCTAAACATGATAACAAGTCCCCTAAATAAACGTACCAAAACAAACACGGATCTTACAACAGCTTACACCGAATCCCGCCAATAAATGCCTGCACCTGAAGAAGGTTCTTGGAGAGACACTGGCTCTGATTTGTCCCGCCAAAAGATCGATGTACCGACAGCCAGGGATTATTCAATATATCCATAACACATGGACGGAATCGAAGGGATTACAGCCGGGCATGGAGTTGTGTTATTGATTAGTTGATTGATTTATTTGTCTGTTTTTTTATCTCGTGTTTCTTTTATTAGCTCTGAGTGGGAGAGGTTAGAAAGCGTGCTTGTTGCAACTGACGTCTGTCAGTCGAATCTCTGAGAGAGTTAATTTGGACCTGGGTTAGGAAATCAAGACTTCATGAGTGCAACACATTTGAAGGCCTGGCTTCCTTGAGACCAACATCACTCTTGTGGCCTTTACTACCCATGGTATTTCCTGGTACCCATGTATGCAACAGAGGACAAACAAGAACAGATGTAGCATGTATACAACATAAGGTAAACAATGAAAATAGACAGCATCTATACAACATAAAGTAAACAATGGAAATAGTTAGCATCTATGGAACATAAATTAAACAATGAATACAGTTAGCATCTTCTTCTTCTTCTTCTTCTTCAGCGTTCAGAGCCATTGAGGTTCTTTTGTGCAGATACAGTCCGTCTCCATTCGTCTCTCTGGTTGACCTTCTCTTGCCAGTTGTTGATTCCAAGTGCTTGTAGGTCTGTATGTATATTATCTCTCCACCGTCTTCTTGGTCTACCTCGGGGTCTATGGTAATTTATTTCCTGAGTGTAAGCGAGTTTTGTTTCATTATTGTCTTCCATTCTTTCTATATGCCCCAGCCAATATAGTCTATTAGCCTTCATGATACCAGTGTATTAGCGGGGACTTAAACAGATCATAAATGTCTTTGTTACTTCTTCTTTTCCACTCTCCACTTTGTGTATCCCTAATGGGTCCAAAGATGCGTCTTAAAACTTTGTTCTCAAAGGTTTGTAACAAGGCTTCGTCTCCTTTCGTTGTACTCCAGGTTTCAGAGCCATACAGCACAACTGGTCTGATCAGTGTTTTGTATATTGTGATTTTGGTGTTACGAGATAGCGCATTTGATTTTAGTAGATGTTGTAGTGCATAGTATATCTTATTTCCTGAATTGATTCTAGTTTGTATTTCTTCCCTTATGATGTTGGAGCAGTTGAAGATTGTACCCAGGAATTTTTATGTTTCCGTTCTTTTAATGGTCATATTATCTATTTGTATGTGGCCAGAGTTTTTAGCCAATAATATCTATATCATCTGCATAACCAAGCAGCTTGGATGTTCCTCCAATATCATATTCCTTCTTTACCTTCCTTACAACTTTCTCTAGAGCCAGATTGAAGAGTAGCGGCGATAGGGCATCACCTTGTTTCAAGCCAGATGTTATTTGGAAAGGGTCTGATTTCCTGCCTTTATATGTTACTATATCATAAGTATCTTCCATGCATAGTTTGGTCATGTTGTCTCGTATTCCACATTCCTGCATAGCATTCCATAGACTATTCCTATGGACAATATCATAAGCCTTTTTAAAATCCACAAAAATGTTATGGAGATCTCTTTTATATTCCCAATGTTTCTCGGCTATTTGTCGTTAGATAAATATCTGATCTATTGTTGATCTGTTTTGTCTAAAACAGGCCTGGTAGTCACCTAATATGTCTTCTGAATATGGTTTTATTCTATTTAGTAATACTGTGGATAGTATCTTATAGCTTGTGGACAGTAGTGATATTCCTCCATAATTTCCACATTGGAACTATTCTCCTTTCTTAAAGATAGGTATCAATAATGACTCTTTCGAGTCATGGGGTAATTCTTCTGTCCTCCAGATTTTTATTATTAGTTCACATAGCTTTAGATGTAATGCATGGCCACCTGCCTTTATAAATTCAGCAGCAATTCCATCAGCCCCAGTTGCGTTTTTGTTTTTAAGTCGCGTGATTACATATAGGATGGTTCCAAATGTTGCTGTATGTAGCCTGGGCGCAGTGTTGGGGTGAGCGCCCAACATTGCTCAAATACCTCAATGGCCCGTGAATACATAACCTATGCAGCAAAAGTCCAACTCCTGGCCTTCACATGGCGGAACTGTTTAAACTAACAGGAGAAGGGGAGACGGCGAGTTTCTGGCGCCGGAAAATAACCAGTATGCTCTAGATGTGTATGCACGTACATGCATGCGCAGACAGGTGTGTGCGCGCGTACACATCTACACTCGAGTGAGACCACAGTCTGCTCTAGCAAAGAAAGGTGCTGAAGACGGAGGCAACCAGCCAGGAGGCGCACCACAGAAATCAGGATGCCACGCAATCACGCAAAATGGAAAATGTCGACTACTGCTAAATTTTATGGTGCTCACCCTGCTTTGGACCCCTAGGCAGATGCAGTGCCGGGCCCTATGTCTCGTAAGGATCCAACCACATCTACTGGAGGTCCTTCTCAGATGTCCTGTGGAGCCAGGGGACACGAGAATAGGACGGCTGGCCATACTAAACGAAGACTTAAAATAATGCACTGGAATGCGGAGGGAGTCAGCAACAAAAAATAGAATTAGAAAACATCCTGGACCACGAAAAGGTAAACATATGTTGCTTGCAAGAAACTCACCTCAACGAAAATATAGCCTTCAAAATCAGAGGCTGCCAGTGTTACCGATCTGACCGAAAGGACAGGCGAAAAGGTGGGATACTGACCCTTGTTAAAAATAACATCATTGCTTCCCAAATCGAAGTCTACATGGAAGGGGCTGAGTATCAGACACTTAAACTTAAGACAGGTAATACAGACCTACATCTGATAAATTACTACTGTCCAAGTGACCGCCCACAGGCACTGGACACACTACCATTAAAAGAAAAAAATGATTGTGTGTGGCGATTTCAACAGCCACTCGCAGAGCTGGGGCTATGATCACATGGACCAGAGAGGAGAGAGACTGGAAGACTGGCAGGATGAGAATAGATTCATCTTGATTAATAAGCCGTCCGACCCACATACATTCTACTCGAGATCATGGCACACTACAACTATACCTGACCTGGCTTTTCATTCACCAGACCTGGAGTGGAACATTACACGAATTGTTGGGAAACAACTTGGTGGCAGTGACCATCGGCCAGTCTTTCTAACCGTAGAAAATGAGCTTGTAAGTGAAAGTAGCACCCTCTCGAGGTGGAACTACAAGAAAGCAGACTGGGCAATGTACAAGCATCGCACCAGCATACTGATTAGAAACCTGAACACTGAGAAAGACAAAAATAAAGTACTTGAAGAGTTTGGGAAATGCATGCTACAGGCAGCGAGAGAAACAGTACCAAGAGGAGCCCGTAAACAATATAAACCCTACTGGAGTAGTGAACTGGAACAGTTGCATAAAGATGTGGAAGTGTGTAGAAAGCAAGCAGAGGCCACACCCAGCCAAGAGCACCACAATAAATATCAGCACGCAAAAGCCAAATTTCAAAGGGCCAAGCTGCAAGCTAGACGGAAAAGCTGGCAAGAAAAAACGGAGTCTCTGAACTTTGAAAGACAAACAAGGAAATTGTGGAAGCTAATAACACAACTTAACGATGAGGGCACAGGGAGAAACTCAAAAATTCCACTACATAAAGATGGAAACATCTTAACAAGAAAGCAAGCAGCTGACCATTTTGCGGACTCATTCGCAAAAGATAACAATATCAAAATTAGTCCAGAGAAACAACAAGAGATTCGAGAGAAACGGCAACATACAGGACAGAAGGAAATAGTACATGAGGTTCTGGAGGCACCCATCACAATCAGCGAACTGGAGCTAGCCATATCAAAACTGAAAATGAGAAAGTCACCAGGAGCTGATGGTATCTCCAATGAAATGATCACGAACCTAGGAACACAGGCCAAAGCAAAGCTGTTGCAGATCTTCAATAACAGCTGGACCTTAGGTAGTGTTCCACAAGCCTGGAGAGAAGCAATCATGATACCCCTCCTAACATCAGGGAAAGATAGTTCCATTGCCTCTAGCTACAGACCAATTAGCCTCACCAGCTGTCTCTGCAAAACACTGGAGCGCATCATCAATCACAGACTGCAGTGGTACATTGAAAGTAAAAACATCCTTGTGCCACAGGAGGCTGGCTTTAGGCAGTGCTACTCTACGGAAGATCAGACAACCTACCTCTCTCAAGAAATTGAGGATGCATTTCAAGATAAGAAGCTGGTGCTTGCGGCATGGATAGATATGAAGAAAACCTTTGACAAAGTCTGGAAAGAAGGTCTGATGAAGAAACTGAGAAACTGCAAAGTCAATGGAAGAATTTACAAATGGGTGAAATCATACTTGCACAACAGAAGAGTCCGAGTACAGATAGACGGACTCAAGAGCAAGAAAGTACTACTGCGTCACGGTGTTCCCCAGGGCGGAGTCTTGTCCCCCACACTTTTTCTAATCTTCATCAATGATCTTGTTGCTAATCTACCGCATTAAATTAAAGCTGCAATGTACGCCGATGACCTGATTTTATGGAGCACAAATGAACATGCATCAGTGGCCACCAAATTGCTACAAAGAGCTGTAGATACATTTTCTGCATGGGCAAATAGATGGTGTATCAGCATAAACACTGACAAGTGCAGCACCACTCTATTTACCCTCTCTTCAAAACAAAAGGCAAGGATAATCCAGATAAATGGAACACCCCTAAGAGAAGATAAAGAACCAACATACCTTTGAGTAACATTTGATGGCAGGCTGACATGGAGAAAGCACATCAACAAAGCAGTAGCAAAAGCCAGAAGGAAAATAGCCACCCTGAGAAAGCTAAGTAGAACCACATGGGGAGCCAGTAGGAAAATACTTTGAGAGCATACGACCACACCTGGAATATGAGTCAACTGTGTGGTGTTCAGCATCAAAAACTACACTACAAGAGCTGGACAAGGTGCAAAATCAAGCACTTAGAGTCACCACAGGAGGGATGAGATCAACCCCTATAGTGGAAATCTAGAAGATGGGGAGGACACAAGCACTGAGTGAGCGCAGAGATACGAAAACGCTAATACAAGCAGAAAAGTTCCTCAGCTTGCCAGGCCACCCTATGAAGAACAGATTTGAAAACAGAGCTATGGGGCGGTTGAAAAGAAGTAGTTTTACCCACCAGGCCAAACGACTCTGCAGAGAAACCACCATTTGCCCACAGTTGGTATCCTCCTAACAACTATTCCAGAGCGAACTCCATGGAAAGATGAGCATAGACTATCATTACAAATCCAGACAAAAGTGAGAGGAATATTTAGCAAGGAAGAACAGAACAGTGTGCAGCGCAGAACTGCCACTCTCAGCTTCCTTGATGAAGAATACACACAGGACCTCTGGATCCGAGTCTACATAGATGGGTCGGCACAAAATGCTGTTCGAAATGAAGGAGCGGGAGTGTACATATAATACCCAAATAATACTATGGACACAGTCAGAGTACCGACAGCAAAGTACTACCATAACTATGATGCTGAAATTGAAGCAAACAAGATAGCAACAGAGAAATTAATAAATACCAGCAATGGTACACAACCTGTGGTGCTACTGACAGATGCAAAATCAGTACTCGTGGCGCTCCTGTCTGGGAAATTGCCAGTACTAAGGACACTACTTTCTGAACTTAGTAGTCAGCATAAGGTCACCATACAGTGGATACCATCCCACTGTGGGGTACCCGGAAACGACAGAGCTGATCAATTGGCTAAGGAAGCAGCCAAAGAAGAACAGCCTGATGTGCCCTTTACATACCACCAAAAGAAAAGAATGATGAAATCAGTCAGAAAGCCACAAAAACCTGCTCAAGATGACTACCACGCTATGGACACACCAGAACAGGTCATTAATTCTGCGCCTCGGAACAGGACACAATAGATTACGCAACCACATGTATACAAAATTCAAGATTGGTGAAACAGCCATGTGCACATGTGGATTGGCCTCGCAGACAGCAGAGCACATACTCCAAGACTGCCCCAAATATAACATATCTAGGCAAACCTTCTGGCCTAGAGAGACGACAGTGGAAGATAAATTCTATGGACCACTGTGTAAACTGAAAAAGACAGTTAAATTCATACAAGAGACAAAATTGCAGATATAGATATATTTTAAGCGAACGAAAGAAGAAGAAGAACATATAAGATTTCTTCAAATGCAGGTTCTTCAATTTGTGGTTCACACGTTAGAACCTCTTCCTGTGGGAAAGTGTAACTTGGAGCTTCACAATTAAGTAATTCAACAAAATATTCTTTCCACGTGTTGCACATTTCCTCATTCGTATTTATCATATTCCCATTTTTGTCTTTTAAACCATATGTTTGTGTTGGTGCCCTTGTTTCATTGACTTCAATTCTTTAAAAAAAAACTTTCTGGATTCGTTTTTCTTGTGATTGGTTTCCATATCTTTGATTATTTTACTCAATCATTCTCGCTTCAGGTGTCGAACTATTTTTGTAGCCTCTTTACATTCATTTCTATATTGCTCTTCCTTTTGGATGTTGTTGATGTCATTTAACCATAAATGTCTGGCATTCTTTTTCCTAATGACTGCTTCTTCACATTTTTGATTGAACCAACGACCAAGATGTTGGTCCTCTATTCATTGAAGTTTATAGATTGATTCGTAAGCAGCTATGTTGTCCCCTAATTTGACAACGTGTTTGCTCTCACGTTTCTTGTTATGCCACAATATGTCAGTTTCCACCGCACTATTACTCTTCTGTTGGTATTCAATGCGTTTAGTGTGTGCGTGCATGTGTGTGTGTGTGTGTGTGTGTGTGTGTGTGTGTGTGTGTATTATTTTTTCAATACAGTTGTTTGTCACCGCTGAGGGCTTGCGGAATTGAAAATTCATAACTGTGGAATACACACTGTTGCCATTCACATTATGCTGATGCTGTAATGTTTAGGGCCTGCAATTCTTCTGAATATTTGTAGCAAAATATCCCAGTTTGTGTGCACGTGGATTAAGGTCTGCGATCTGCTCAGACCTTAATCTGTGTCGGACGATTCCAGTAGGTTGATGACTGCTCTCGGTTGCATAAAATTCAATCCATCCTTTCTCTAATAATCCTCTTCCTCTTTCAACACATGGTCCTCACATTTTTCCAGTAACTTTTATCAATATTTAATAGCGCGGACTGGATTAGTATCCCGACGTCAGACAATATGAATATATTATTGTCAGCTGCCACCCGTCCTTTAATTTTAGCCCACATAATTTCTATAGGGTTAAAATGAGAATGGTACGGCGGAAGTCTCAAGCACCCATGACGATGCTTTTCTATCAACTTGTCGATTTGATATTTCTTGCTTTTTGGCGTCCGTTTTACAAGGGACAACAATTCTAGCTAGAAATACGTTTCTGGAAATGGAATGTATTCCATTCGGAGTCATATCTTTATTGCTCACTTTGTGCTTGATGCTGTAGTATTTTGTCTTCTTGGGCACCAACATTGATATCATGCATTGTCCATAATTGAACACGACGGTCTATCTAGGGATGGAAGCACAGTATTCTCGAGCCAATCTCTAAATACATTATCATTCATCTTATTATGATAATCCCTTTTGTCTGTATGCTTTGATACGAACACGAGCCCGGCATTCTGTTGTAAGCCATTATGCGTATTACCAGCATGGGCCAAGACCAAAAGTTGTCCTATACTACTGGGCACATATCACTTTTTCTGTCCATCCACTGATTGCCATTCCTTATCACTTGTGTGGTGCTCATTGGTCCACATTTCATCCAAACATACTATGCCATAATTTTCTTTCAGCATTTCCCTTATTTCACGTAGGTATCTGCTTCTCATGGCTCCTAAATGCGGTTGCTCGCAAAGATTATTTCTACCGCACTTGTACTTTCAAATAGTGAAGATAATGTCCTTATAATTTTCCACAAAGTTGTTTTGGATAGCTCTATGTTATTGTTCTTTCTGAACCAAACCCTAAATTTTCTTACAGTCACTGTTTCTTTGGCATCCAGCATTGTTATAATGCTGGATAATCCTGGATATAAAATCCAAAATTTTTATAATTTTAGGAGTCTCCGTGGCGAAGTGGTCAAGCCTTTTGACTCGGGCTCCAAAGGTCGTAGGTTCGATTCCGGGCCGCATCCTTCAGTTCACGAGTTAAATTTTTTCGGAGATTTCTGTGGGTCGTCGCTAGAGCTGCGCAGTTCGTGCTTTGTGCGATGCTTTCCGCGCTGCGGAAAGAGACCGAGCCATATGGGATAGAACCCGTTGCAATGAAGTTGACCCTGTCGTATTTCAAGCGACTTTTTAAAGCATTTTTATAATAACTCGCCTTATGACATCTTTGTCAACGCTGTCTACAATAATCTTTCTACCCACCGTTCGGTGATTGCGTGGTGGTTTAATTCCAGATTCTTGCACCCACCGACGAAATGCCCGTTTACTCAAACCCAATGCATGCATTGTTCTTTTTTCGGAATTTGTAATAGTATAAAACAATTTCCTGCGATCAGCTCCTTGACAAAAATATTTGTACAACTTCATAGCGATTCTTTGAAGTGTATAATTTCGCATTCAATCCCATTGAAAAATATTCACACATTTCAATGTTAGCGATAAGTGGTAAGATTAAAAAAAAAAACAACAACAACAACATATTAATCAGGTTTCATGAAATAACCCACATTTTGAGACACCTCTGAATGAGCAGTCCTAGTTTAAACAACGCGGGGAGTTGTCATAAGGCCAATCCCGTAAAAAAAAACGTACAATATTCAACACTGAGCGCTGATTGTCTGGCTACGCTGTAATACATTTAAAATTATGAATTTCATCTCAGACCCGTAAATTATAAACCGCATATAAACAAACTTTAAAATCTGCTGTAAAATCTTCAGAACAAAAAAAAAAAAATTTGTTGGGTGAATATAATGATAAGGTTATATACTAAATCTCATAATTTTCCCTCAGTTGGTTACTGAGATATGGATGTTTATATTGGGGGGGGGGGGGGGGGGAAGAAACAGACTATAACATTATTTGTTTAGCACAAGGATAACGTTGAAGTTATTACGCCAAATTGTCGTAATAAAACCGACGCTGTTAAAGTTGGATGTGTGGGCCGAATGGTATAAATATCGCAGTTTCGCTACATACGCACTTAGTTTATTTGTCTGTCTGTGCATGTGGTCTGTCTGTCTGGCTTGCTATCTGTCTAACTACCCGCCTGCCAACCAACCGATCGACCTGCCTATCTACTTACATACTAAACCACCTACATGTCTATCTACCTGTCTGTCTGCCTAGCTGTCTATATCTCTGTTCATCCCTCTGTTCATCCAGCCGCCCTCTTTCAGCCACCCGTTCGTCCTTCCGTCCGTAGGTATGCAAGCCTGAATTCTTGTCTGTCTGTCTGTACGTTTGCCCTCCTGCCTCCATGTCCATCTGTTTGTATATCTGCACATCTGACTACACATTTTTGTGTCTGCCTACATTTCTGTATGTCTCCGTGAGTCGGGGGAGACTCCGGGAGTCTCTGTGGCGAAGTGCTCAAGCCGTTTGACTCGGGTTCCAGACGCCAACATGGCGGTTAGGCATTGAACCGTTGGGACCTGTGGCGGTTTATGCTTGTAGCTACGGTTTCCGAACTCTCATTTTCCTCATGTTGGACTGGTAGTACATGGTTCCATCGCCCTGCTACTGAGTGAGTGCGTGAGCGACACCGTGAGCTGTGAAATTCGCGTGGAATGCTTTTAAATCTGTCCTGTACAGTGACGTGCATGTTTCGAAACAATGGCTACCGGCTGTAGCTGAATTCACTGATTTGTCCTTTCGGTTCACGAGTGCATTTTTCGGGAGACTTCTGGGAGTCGGCGCTGAAGCTGCGGAGTTCGTGCTTTGTGCGGCGCTTTCGGCGGGTCGCCCTGCGGTAAGCGACCGAGCCATGTGAGAAAACCCGGGTCAATGAGGTCTTTCTGGTGACTGGCGAGTCAATCGACGATGAACTGTGGTATTCATGGATGAATTTTGTGTTGGCATTCTGGCGGCGGCATTATGCACAATGTACCTGTGCGGGCTTGTTGGCTTGATGAGACTCCTGGCTATTCCACTTTTCACATTGGACAGTGGGGAGCATTTTGTGTGATATTCGCTGGCACGGGAATGGAGCATAATGGGGACGACTCGTTGCCGTGAAATTGGAACCTCGACTAACTAACTAACTAACTAAGGTTGTGGGTTCGATTCCGGGCCGTGTCCTTCAGTTCACGAGTTACATTTTTGGAGACTTCTCATTGCTAGAGCTATGGAGTTCGTGCTTTGTGTGGCGCTTTCCGTGCTGCAGAAAGAGACCGAGCCATGTGGGATAAAATCCCGGTGCAATGAAGTCAACCCTGTCACTCACACTCACTAACTCTCCCACTCACTCTACAGTAATTTACATTTGTTAATTTTATGCATGTTAAAATCAAGTGGCATTCAAAGTGAGAATATGAAAATGAGAATACACAAAAAATATGGAACAGCATGTTAGATGACAAGCGTGCGCTCAACACACTCTCTCTCTCTCTCTCTCTCTCTCTCTCTCTCTCTCTCTCTCTCTCTCTCTCTCTCTCTTCTCTCTCACACACACACGTACATACACACACGCCCGCACACAACATACACACGCAAATACACACATATACCCACGCACGTAAACACACCTACACACATCCAAATACTTGCGCACACGTACTCACATAAAACACAAATACACACTCCCTCGCATACACTGCATGCATACATACTTACACACACAAACATATACACATACATATAAGAGCACACACACATACATACACACATATACACACGCACATACATAAAAACACATATAAAAACACATGATCGCACACCTTAACACACGTACAGACATACACACAGAGAGGCACACACAGATACACACATGTACACACACATATACCCCATACACACATACAGACATGCACACGCATACATCACACATATAATCGCACACACATAGACACATCCATCCATCCACACACATATATGCTGCCACACATAACCACTAAAACTGATACACACTTTTCACACGTACACACTGTCGACTATCGTCAGCATCCTCACAAGAACATTCAAAATTGGGAAAAATTGGGAAAACATGGAAAATATGGAAAATGGTGATGAATATATGGTATACATTGTGTAACGTCAAAATAAAATAGTGGTTCAATCCAGTAAGATAGTTCCTAGAATTGACATAAACATGATGAAATAAGCAGTGCATTTTAAATTCAATTGGCAGTAAAAAAGCTAATATGAAAGGTGAGGATACAGAAAAAAAATATGGCATAATGATATGCTTGCGCTCATCTCTCTCTCTCTCTCTCTCTCTCTCTCTCTCTCTCTCTCTCTCTCTCTCTCTCTCTCTATTAATTTTCTTTCACGAACACTGGCACACTAACTCTCTCATCGCCTCATTTTCTCCCTCTCTCCAACTCAATATTTATCTCTCTCATGCTTATACGCACTCGCTCTCACGTTCGCGATCACTCACACACACACATACTCACATATCCCCTCTCACTCAATCTCTCACTTACCCTCCCACTTATACTCACGCTCTCTCTCTCTCTCTCTCTCTCTCTCTCTCTCTCTCTCACTCACACACACTCGTTCACTCTCTAAATCACACTAAATCACTCTCTTATTCGCTGTCGTGTCCTCCTTTAAAGTGTCGTCCCTGGAGTGAAGAGAGTCGACACCCACATTATAATATTTTTTTTTTCCTCTCAATATTCTGGAGAATCCACCAGCTTCCGTCCAACACACTCCATCAGCCTATGGACACCTTTTCCTATCACTCTCTCACTGTCGTACTATGCCCCCTTCTCATACTTCCCCAACGCAACATACTCAACAACTATTGCTTCTAAAAATTAATAAAGACTAATTTATTAAAAGAAAAGTGTAACGTATATGAGACGTGTATGCGAAGAAAAAAGTGTGTCGTGTATTATAACATAAATGTGTATGTCAGCCTTCAAAGTTCAGGATCATAGTGTACACATCATGGCAAGGATCACACGACATCATTCGAGTCAGTACGAAAAACCTCACCGAAGTCGTATCCTTCTCTCCAGACATGTCCTCCTCCAGGAACTCTGATGACCATGAGATTTGAATCCCATGTAAATATATAATCCGTGAAAAAAAACTGTTATTGTTCCTAACACAACTGTTCCTAACAGTTTATAGAAACTCCGGCTTCATAATTCCGGCGCGGTGAAAACAAACATGGAACACTGTCCTATGAACAAGACTTTTTGTCTCTTGATAAATGTTCACTAGTTCTCACTATTAAACAGTTATTGTATCTAGAATAAAATGGCTTGCTTTATTCACTAGATATAGTCTGAAAGTTCTGATTTCCTTGATACGTGGCACAACTACACTTCAATGTTTGGTTTCATCTAATGTGAACATCAGTTCCTACTGATCTAGTTCCACGTGGGCTGAACCTCCATCACTTCAGGTGTGTTAACGATTGGTATTCACTCATGTAGGATACATATACCATTAGACTCCACCGAGCAATGTGTCTTAACTTCTTCCGTTGCGAAAGTTGCTGGCCCATCTCTCCACATCATACTTTATCCGGGATCGGATTTTTTAGTTGTTCCGGGTTCTTCATTCCAACCAGAGGAACCTGTAAAATAAATCATACAACTGGTGATAGCCTCCCCTTCACTGATCTCTATTAGATGATCGTGGGCATCGGCCTCGCTCAGAAAATATAATGTACCCAT
Source organism: Cepaea hortensis (assembly GCA_963921405.1). NCBI lineage: Eukaryota > Metazoa > Mollusca > Gastropoda > Stylommatophora > Helicidae > Cepaea > Cepaea hortensis. The sequence continues at coordinate 6,404,303 of OY992887.1, read as the reverse complement.
CAGGGACAGATGAACTGACCACATAGGTTATCATCAGGCCAAGACAAAAAAAATCAGCAAACAGAATGCGGAACCCCGCCCACCAGGGACACCTACGGGAAGATCCCAATTATCCTTCATTACTCAATTCTCAACTAGTAAAGCTTATAAACACTTCACTAATCTATTCTTAACTAGCAGAGTTAATATCACTATTCTTACTCTAACTAGTTTCCACTAACAGTGCTAATCATCACACTATAGTTTAACAAGGCCACAGTCTATATTAATTAGAACTAATAGACTATATTGACTACCTTATGTAAAAACCGCCTCATTCCCGGGATGGCTACTACACTTTGCCATAACGGCACATGCTAGTTAATGTTAAATTAATCTAACACTGTAGAGCTCTCCCACAAACACGTCCATCATAATCCACGGTTCTTGGTCAACTCCCCCTAGTTGATCCCAACTCGGGTTTATATGGCAAACTCCTAAAATTGGTCACGTGATATGGGTGACGTCCTGCAGGTGTTATTTGCGCATATCATCCATTGTCAGGAAACTATTTTCCTGGCTTAAGTCCTGTCAAAGTTGTCAGTAATAGTTTAGATTCTCAAAACAAGCCAGCGAGTTGCTGTCGAGTTCCAACAAAGAGTTTTCCTCAACAAGCTGTCAGTAGCAATCTGCCCCTCTGAGTGATGTCCGGAAACTATATGACATATGGACTGTTTACTTCCTTGCTGAGTACTTCCGTTTTCCATCTGACTTGTCAAAACGATGTATGATTCAGCGCACTCACTTCCTCCTCACTCACCACCAAATGTGTATATGGGCTGACCCCACGGCTTCCATTTGTATTCAAATGTTGACAACCTTGTCAAGGCGATGTCGGGATTCGGCTCCCGCACTTCCGACAGTGGCCAATCCGTCAACCAGATGTACCAGTACAACTGTTATTTCTGCCCGACCTGTTTTGGAAACACGTGTAGCCACAACTATGAATGTTTTCTCTGTATTCGTTGAAACCCTTGTTGCTTAGCAGATAGTCCGGTTAATCAAAACATCCTCCCTAACAATTAGCTGGGTAAACGCACGGTTTCATTTTGTGACATTCGCACACACAGACAGGCAAACAGACACACACACTAACTCACTCTCACTCATTCACTTTCTCATGCACTCTCTCACTCACCCACTCTCTCTCTCTTACACACTCACTGTCACACTCACTCACTCGCACACATACACGCATACTCACAAATTCTCTCTCCCACTCACGCTCCCTTACTCACTCATGCTCCCTTACTCACTGACTCCCCAACTCAAACTCACTCACTCACTTTCTCACTCTATCACACAGACAGGCAGACACACAACACACCCACTCTCTCAGATTCACTCATTCTCTCACTCAATCTCTTACACATACGTCCACACACACTCACTCACTTTTACACTCACTCAGGCACACGCGCATGCATACTCTCTCACTCTCTCTGTCTCATACTAATTCTTCCACTCACACTCTTTCTCACTCACTCTCTTACCCACTTTCTTGCTCACACACATACAGTGAAAAATGATAGTGAAAAAAATGATACCAGTAGGTGACTTATGGAGACATATAGTCGGTATGAAGTAAGTATTGAAAGAGTTTTCGGTTGAATGTGTAGGGACTCATTGGAGTTTTCAGATCTGGTGGAAGGCTATTCCACAAGTGAGCACCAGAATATGCGAAACAAGTTTTGTATAAGTCCAATCTAGGCTTAGGAACCTGTAATAAATTTAAGCACTTACTGTTCATTACATTAGATTGAATTAACGGTAGAAGATACTCTGGGGTATTTTCAGATATAAATTTATTCACTAATTTGGCTTTGTTAAAATGGAAGCGCTTTCGAAGCGGTAGAAGTCTTAGATGGCTGTATAATTTATTACTTTCAACGTGCTTTATGCTAGAAACTAGACGTATAGCGCGGTTTGGAAGCGAACACAATCGTTTCATATTAGATTTAGGGCAACCATCCCAGACTGTGGTACAATAATCGAGAGGTGATTGGATATAGGATGCATAGAATATTTTTCGTGTGCTTTCACCCAAACAGTGCTGAATTTTAGCAAGTTGGTAAACTTTTTGTGCTATTCTCTTGGTATGGACGTGAACATGAGAGCTCCACTTTAAATTTCTGTCAATTAAAAGAGCTAATGTTTTGTGTTCATTTACATTAATTATAGGTAACGTGTCCACGTGGAGCTCGAGCGGTGTCCCAGTTATGGCTAGGGTCTGTAGTTTTTGTCTGGTCGTTATAAGCATGGATTTTGTTTTGTGGATGTTAATTAACATGCGGTTTTTATTGCTCCATATACTAAGGTTGTCAAGTTCGTTTTGTAAAGAGCTCTCTAAGTCACTAATGCTCTCTTGACTAGTGTAAATAGTGCAGTCTACCGCAAATAGGTCACACAAAGTATTGAGATATAAAGTAAGATCGTTAATATACACTGCAAAAAGCAGCGGACCTAGTATTGAGCCCTGAGGCACACCAATATTAGGTTGTGTGGGTCTTGATAGACAGCTATTGAAGGACACTACTTGTTGTCTGTCAGATAAAAATGACGTAATTAGGTTCACCATATTGGTGCTAGTCTTAATTTGTTTTAATTTAATTTTCTAATTAAAATATCATGATCTACCAAATCAAAGGCTTGTTTAAAGTGTACAAATACTGCTCCACAAATGTTGTCACTGTTGATACAAAGATGCAAGTTATCGGTCATTTTTGTAAGGGCACTATGGCAAGAATATTTAGGTCGAAACCCAGATTGACTGTCAATTATTAGATCGTTGTTAATTAAATGATGTAGTTTTATTTTATGCATGTGTTTTTCTAATGGCTTTGATAGCGACGACAGTAAGGAAATAGGTCTACAATTACCCAAGACGCTATTATCAGTTGAGCCATTTGTAAGTAGAGGATAAACTTTAGCAACTTTAAAGGCAGATGGAAAGTAGTTTTTGGACAGGCACTGGTTATATATGAACGTTAATGACTCACTAATAATTGGTGTAGCACACCGAAGAATTCTATTACTGATACCATCTAGGCCTTCTGAATTTGTTGCTTTGAGATTCGAGAGATATTTATATACTTCTACAACAGACACCAAGGGAATCTCAGGGGGAATATTTCTAGAGCACTTCCCTTCACAGAATGATGACAGTGAACTTAAATTACATACTGAGTCTGGTATTGAGGACTTTAGATTCTCTATTTCTGATTGAAAGAAGTAACTGAAATCCTCGCATGTTATAGTGTTTAGTATTGCTGACTCTGAAGAATGTTTCTTGTTCGTTAGCGAGTTAATAGCCTTCCATACATTTGTGTTATTTGATTTATCTACAATCAAATTTTTAAAATGATCTTTCTTTATCATACGAATTTCATATTTAACTTTATTTCTTAGTCTGCGGTAATTGATAAAATCTTTATTTTTGTGTGCTGTATTTCGTTCTCTCGTGATTTCGAGAACTTCGCTAGTGACCCATGGGGATTTATGTTGATTCTTGACTCGAACTTCTTTGACTGGCACATGTTTACGTTTATCAAATACATTGTAGAGTGTCTTTGTCCAGTAAGCTAGTGCATCATCCGGATCAGGAAGTTGGTAAACATGTTCATGGGCTGCATTTTTTAAGTCTTCTAAAAATAAACTTTGGTTGAGACCTTTAAAATTTCTAACATTGATGCTTAAATGTTATCTTCAGGTGTTTTGAACCCAATTTTCGACCATGTACAACATATTGGGTAATGGTCACTAACTGCACTTACAGAAACAGAACATTCAATAATATTAACTGGACAAGTAACATTTATATGATCAATTATAGTTGAGGCGGTGTCTGTAACTCTTGTGGGACGATTTATTAGTTGTTTGAAATTGTAAGATAGAATGATATCGTCCCATACCTGGTTGGATTTAGTAATATCTATGTTAAAGTCGCCGGTCTCTCTGGTTGAGGGGTTACAACACTTTCTTTGTAATCCCGTTTATCACACAGAGTCTCGTAGCGGGAGAGAAATGGGAGCGGTTCGACCTCCGCTGGTGACTTGCGGGATACTGAGCCGGTCGCTCAGAAAGCAATGGCAAACTACTGAGCGTAATCTTGCCAAGAAATCAACAGACAGCTGAAAGATGCTGCTGTTGACAGCGATGTCCTTAAAGGATATGCAAAAAAAAAATATGTTAAAGTCACCTAATATCATGACTTCTCTACCTGCTGTAAACACCCTATCCATCATTGTAGTGAAGCAGTCATACCAACTATACCCAGCACAAGGATTCCGATATAGGTATCCAATGAAAAACGGTTGCTAGCTGACTGGCTTCACCTCTAATCAAACACACTCTATCTCTTCTGTCTCGAGATGACTTCTACGGGAACAGATGAGAGAACTGGAAATGTATACAGCAATACCAGTCTCTAATTTTTGATTTGCGTCTCTTCGAATTACTTTAAACCCCTTAAGAGAGATTTCAGAGTCGGTTATTTTGTCGTTGAGACAACTTTCTGTGATTCCAAACACATGGAGCTGTTTGCACAGTATTACTGAAAGCTCGGGTAATTTATTGAGCAAATGATAAGTGTTGAGATGGCCTATATGTATCCATGCAACCATCTTTGTTGAGCCACTGATCGTGATTGGCGAACATTACACAATGAAAAGATGATGTCGCTTGTAGTAGAAAAATTTCAGTGTTTTTGAAACTTTATTTAGTGGTAGTTAGAACTATTAGAGGGGGTAGGAAAATGTCTGTGCTGGAGTGACATAGTTAAATCTTGGTGCAGGGCTGCAGGATTGTATTGCATTAGCTGTTGAAGTTGACGGTTCCACTGATAAGAGTGTAGATTACCGTCCAATGAGGGCCACTGCTATGAGAGCTACTGGAAGTGCCTACATTGGAAGCAGACATCGGGGGCTCCTCAGTATTGTTTAGCGGTGTCCCCTTTGACATGCTAGGGGGAGACTGTTTTATGGGCAAGGGAGGAAACAAAGCACCATAGTTAGCAACATTGGGATTGGAGCCTGGGTTGCTGTTTACGGCATTGTATTCCTGGGGAATAGGCAAGGGTGGTGTGGGCAGAGATTGAATGTTTTCTGAACACTGAGAGATGGCTACAGCCGGAGGTGAAGATCGGTTTATTCCTGTAACTGGTTCTGGTTGTTGTGTACGTTCAGGATATTTTATATTCTTCGCTAATATGCTAGTCCCTAGTTTGGAACAATGTAGTTGATCAATATATAGTTTTTTCTTGGAAGCCCCGGACGGCGATGTGAAATACGGGGTATTATTAATGAAAGCCATGTTAGTTTCTTTACAAAATTTATATAGAGTCAGATTTCCAGCATCGGTAGTACGGCGCTGAAATCCATAACATGGTGGGATGATTGATGAAAAGAAAATAGATGCTTTAGGAAATTTCTTGCGCAACAACACCTCCAATGTAGCGAGTTGTGTCGTGCTTATGATTTTATTGTTCATAATATTGTTGACACCAATATGGACTGTTGTGCTCCTAATTCTGTCAATGACCTTGAATTTCCGCAGTGTAGAGGTCAGTCTATCAATGTCAGCTCCTGGCAGCGGGTAGATCGAGTTTGTTTCGCTGTCAGAAGATGACATGCGGTCACTATAGATTCCCTTAGGCAGAGAGTCTCCAATAACGACATGAGTTGCACTGTCATCTATTGTTATTTCACGCTGTTGACGTGTACTTTTGATTTCTTGCCACTGGTCGCTGTCGTCTTTCATGCGTTCTTGTTTATTATAGTCGTTGCTTGTTTTGGCTGATTGTTGATGCTCAGTAGTGGTAGTGGCTGAGCTCTTTAATCCCTTGTCTGATGCTGGAGAGTCTACGCTTGAGACCCGGAACCTGTTGCTGATACGCACATCAATGGGGTAGATGGATGGTGCGCGTTCTACAGGTTTAGTAGTCTTGCAGCCTGTGGAAACTGTCTGTATGCCATTTTGCGACGAACATCCACTGGTCATACACGCCTCTACAGCACTATGAATACTTCCTGTTTGTGCACTTTTGTCAAATGACTGTGCACTCTTTAATTTTAAGGAATGGATTGTTGTTTTGAAGGTGTCCTTCTCTTCTTTAAGGAGGCGGATTTCTTTTTGAAGGCGAGCTTTTTCTTCTTTAAACACGGCAATGATATTAGTTGCGTTGTCGGAAATAAAGTCTTTTAGCCTGTCCTCCAAAGCCTGGATGAGTTCACGACAGGCATTGTGATTGTGCGGTTCGGCTGACGAAAGAGTGACTAAAGGTGATGTTTTAGTCTGATCAGATTGAGCTAGTGAACTGTGATGTTCGTTCAGCTTGAGCTTGGGATCAGTGTCTGCAGATTCACTAAACCACACGTTTGAAGTTGGCGTTGAAGAAATCCGACGGTTAGGTGGTGTAATCGTTAACTTTTTCCCGTCTTGTCTTTGTTTGTATTTTCATGGCGCTTGGATAAAGTAGAGTTCCGTAAGTTGGACGCCATATTAGTCATGTATGCGTCTCCAACAGGCAGGGAGTGCACACAAGTTGGCCGCCTTTCGGTAACGCGTGCTTGGCAACTAACCAAGCTAGTCCCGCATGGTTAAATCACACGTTGACGTTAATCGATAATTGATAGATTTCAAAATTGAACGTTCTTACCTTCCATTTCACAAAGAAATCATCATTTCACTAAATAAATAGTCACATAAACTTAACATACTAATTGGTATTAGATCCAGTTTTAGAAAAAAACACAATGATATACACAGCATCTCTATTGAAATAAGCAAAACTTTGATAAATTATATAATTGATTGATTGATTGATTGATTTAGGAATCGACATCACGGCATTCGGGGCATTCCTATAAGTGCTCCGTCCCCATCCTCAGCAGCCAGCTAAGAGTTCCAATACTAATAGTGCCAGTAGCACTCTGATTATCAGTCCGTCTCGCCTTTCCTCTGAGCGCTGAGCGTCGGCCAGATCCCCTCGTCACTCCTCACTGTCGCATTCTTGCCAGACCATGGTAATCCATTTGCTCCTCCGAGGTGTGCACGTGCTCCCACAAGGCCGCAACCATGTCTGCCTTGTCATACATCACTACACCACCAAGTTCTGCAGAACCAGCCAATCTGTCCGCCTGTTAATTTCCCAGCACACTGGCATGCCCCGGAGAAAAGATCCAGGCGATGTTTGTCACCCGTGACCTCCGAAGCGAAGCGAGCCACTCCGCACGAAGCTTGCCCGTCCTCACCCTCGTCAGCATGCTTTCTGAGTCAGTTACAATCACGATGTGTGTTTGTGTGTGGTATTCTCCATCCAGTGACTGCCTCCACCTCCATTCTTAAGCTGGATATTGTGGTATCATATGCCAGGCTATGAACCCCCAGCCACTTCTCTCACCTCTTGACACCGAACCATCTGTGTAGATAATCACATCACCCGAGTGAGCATTGTCCTGAATTAGTTGCTGGATTTCCACTTCCGTGGTCCCTGCTGGCCACTCCCTGCACTCCCGGCTTAATGTGATTATAACTCTGCACAAGTCTGTTTGCTCCGCTGGCACTCTGACCCACTCCTCTCCACGCCTAATGTTCTCCAAGGGGCACACCTGTCTGATCGTATCCTCCGCCTGAGCCATCCATGATTTCCCTCTTATCAGTCGCTGACCATTAACAGCATCCAGCGCCTCATGCAGTGGGTGGTCTGTGTCTGCAGCTACTCTGGGGTATGCCTTCGCCTGCATCACCTTGAGCCTACCAGCAACAGTCGGCTGACCAAGGATGTAACGCATACACACTACCGGGGTGTCTCTAGTGCATCCCAGAATGACCCGCATAGCTTCGTTCTGTATGCGCTCTAACTTCACCAGCTGACCCTCTGAGACAGTGAGCAGACCTTATCCATAATCAATTACTGAGAGGATCAAATGCTGGTATAGTGTGAAAAGCATTCTCTGCTCTGTGTCCATTGCAGCCATAGTTTTAAGTGCACTGAATCCCTTTTGAGATCTTGTCACAACCGTCTCCACATGGTCCTTAAAGTATAGCTCCTGTAAAATGTGATACCCAGATACTTCAGTTTGCTCTCTCTGCTGACATTTCTACCATCTATCGCGAGGCTTGTGACATCAGCTCTTACAATCCTGTTGTCCAGAGAGCACCACAAAACAGCCGCCTTTTCCGGGTGGATGACAGCACTCATTTCTGTGCACCAGCCAATCACTTTATCTACTGTCGCCTGTAACTCCTGGGCTGTTTGCTCCCTATCTATCCACTGCCTATATGCAAGAATATCATCTGCAAATGTTAGTATTCTTCCAACCCCTGGTGCTTCTAGGTTTGCAATCTTGCTCGTATACACATTAAAGAGCACCGGTGAGACAGCAGATCCCTGTGGCAGTCCCGGGGTTAACATATGTGGCTCTGAGGTCCATGCACCCAGATGGAGAGCAACCCAACGAGAGTGCAGGACGGCTGCTATCCAGTTCACCAACCAGGGATTGACCCCCTTCTCCATCAGTGCGGTCATCAAAATATCATATCGAACTCTATTGTACGCATCCTCGAGATCAAGCGCTACCGCCATCGTTTCCTGTCTACTCTGGAATCCCTCATAAACATAAAAGGCAAAAGTGGCTGCATTTGACCAGGTATCTTTTCCTGGCCTGTAGCTCCCCAGGCCTCTTGGAAGAAGCTTCCCCCTTTCCAAAAAATCCTGTAGCTTAACAGCGACTATCTTCTCTAAAACCTTCCCAAATGTATTTTGAAGGGTGATGATCTTAAAGAAGCTAAGCTTTGACTGTTCCTTGAATGGTTTTGGGAGAGGGATGAGATAGCTGTGTACCCAATCCTGCGGTAATGATGCTGTCCTAATGCTCTGGTTAAAGCAGTCGGTCATCTCCTCCAGGTCTGCATCGCTCAAACCCTTCACGTGACCATACCTGACCCCATCGGGCCCTGGTGCCGTGTCTTTTGCCTTTGTCAAAATGTGTTTAACATCTTCCACCCGTATGATGTCTTCATACTGCATGTTCTTCGTGGTGCCAGATAACTCCTTTCTAACTGCATCCCTGGTGTCCGCATCATTATGATTGGTCTGCTCTAAAAATCTCTGTTTTAGAGTCACGCGCACACCATCATCTCTATACATTGTTCCCACTGTCATAGGCCGATCCTTTCTCTGCATTTGCTTGCGCAGTTTCCAGAATTTTCGCAGTGTTTTATCACCTCCAAGCTCATTCATGAAACATTCCCATTTTGCCTTTTTGGCCTCTAGCACAGCGCTTGAAAACCTCCACCTTGTCTTTCTTGACATTTTCCGCGGTGTCCACTTCCTCTCGTGAGCTTCGAAGTGTCTGTTGCACTTTCTTTAGCTGCTTCACCGCAGCTCACTTTGCTTTCCATGCATGGTCTACTTCTGGGGTCCACCATGGGGGCTGCAAAAAGGGAGTTTTAACAGTCCTGTTGCATGCCCCTTGTCTGAAGCGTCCAAGAAGGCAATCGGTCCACTCATAGCGGAAGGACTTGCGCGCTCTCCCAGCTTTAACTTTCCTGGCATGTGATCACTCCCATGGTCATTCGTCCACTTTACATCAAGGAATGATGACTGGGAGACAAGTGCCAAGTCAATAGCTGTGTCTGCATCGCCAGGCCTCATTGCCATTCTAGTCGGCCTACCATCATTTATGCAGGCCACATCGGAGTCCACCATGGCATCCGCAATGGCAATTCCCTGTCTGTTTTCTCCACTACTGTCCCAATCTCTGTTCCTTGCATTGAAGTCTCCACATATGAGTTAGCCTATCACCTGGTAATTCCCCCAGTTCCTTAAGCCAGTCTCAATGTTCCTTTCTGACAAACCAGTCCACTGTGGCATATACATTTATGATGTTCCAACTTAAACCACCAATCTCCATTTGTATACCCTGGACCTCTCTTGCACTGTAATTCCACTGGCTCAAGTCAAGTACCACATGCTTCACTCCTTCCTTCACCAGCAGACCTTGCCCATGTCTCTTCTGCCCAGTAGGGTTTATATAACTGGCGTACTCAGGGCAATGGTATTTGTCTGTATTTAGCTCCTGGAGCATGAGGACGTCAAAATCATATATAAGCCTCTCCAATACAGGACCTCTCTGTCTGGCACTGCGACAATTCCAGTATCCCACTCTTACATAGTTGAAACCTAGTCTCTCCACTTTTCGTCTTGTTCTCCTGGCGCCTGCCCTCCTATTTCTATGCCGTCTTCTCACACCATTTCCTCGTCTTCTCCGCCTCACTCTCTCTTCGCTAGCCTTTGAGGGATGTGTCAAGCGCAGAGCACGTGCTCCGTAGCTCCGGCGACGATTCCCGTGTTTAAATAAATCCATACGCAAAGTTTGGATATTGCAGGAAATAAACGGTCACCCTAGCATTGCCTGGTTGTTAGGGAAGAGGCAGGGGATGTCCCGCAGGAGTCCACACGCCTGGTGCCGCCCCGCACGCCTGTCAGACGTCCAACGTTCACGACCAGTTAACCCATGGCCATCCAATTCCTCAGCACGCTGGTCACCTTGAACTTAGGGGTTTATTGTTTGGAGTTCTCCGTCTCCTAGATGGATTGCTGTCCAAAACTAACGGGTTCCACCAACCCGGGAGAGGGGTTAGAGCGTCCCGACTCACTTAATAAATTATATAAAAATTTTGAGAGCTTATGAAAACACTAGAAACAATCTAGACAGACAGACAGACAGACAGACAGACAGACAGACAGACAGACAGACAGACAGACAGACAGGTAGATAGATAGAACGAACGAACAGACTTTATTTTCAAAGGGTAACAAATTGGGCACGCAGGCCCGTCTTACATTCGGCCCTTCCAATCACTCATCTTTCTTTCATCAACAGTGCATAGGAAAAAAACATTGTCACATGAATTTTGTAAACATAAACAATGCATATTACTATGTTATGAGACACATCCACCACCCACCCACACATCCCCCATTCACTCCAACCCCCCCACCCAACCACACACACATACAATACAGTCCCCCACCCATCCATCACTTCCCTACACCTACACATCTCCCCACCCACACACACCTCTCACCCACCACGCATCCCATCCACCCACACCCCAAGCACACATACATTCAATAACCCACACATCCCCCACCTACACACATCTCCCCACCCACTCACATATCCTCTACCCGTCCCATTTCCCACCAACAATCACTCACCCAATATCCTCCTCCAACCACACACCTCCAACCACCCAGCCAAACACACATCTCCCCGTCAACTCACATATTCCGCACCTACCCACACACAAATTCCGCACTCACCCACATAATCTCCCATCTCCCCTAGCCCACTCACAGATCCCGAGCCCACACCTACAAACATCCCCCACCATCTCCTAACCTGCACACACTCACCCACCCACATATCCTCTACCCACCCACACATCCTCTATCCACCCATCCCCCCAACAAAACATCCCTTAACCACACACCCTTACTCATATACAATCACCCACCCACACATCCTCTACCCAACCACACATCCTCCATCCACCCATTCCCCCAGCCACACATCCCTTAACCACACACCCCTACCCATATACACACACATCCCCATCCACGCACAATCTCCCCACGCATACAAACATCCCTCACACACATCCCCACCCACCAACACATTCCCCATTCACAAACACACACCTCCATCCACGCACACACAACCCACACACACATCCCCAACCCATACACTCATCCCCTCACACATCCCTAGACACACGTACGTATCCCTCAACCATTAACACCTACACATCCCTTACCCACTCATCAACACATACAACTCCTATCTACCCACCCACACTCACACATCCCAACCACCCATCTAAGCACACATCCCCCACCCTCACACACATCCTTCACCCACCCGCAAACCCAACCACACCTTCACCCACCCACACCAACATCATTTATCCACACCCAGCTCCCCTCCCACACAACACCACACCCACACACATCCCAAAGACACATCCCACACACACATCTATCCACACATCTCCTACCCATCCACACATCCCCCAACTACAATCACCCTCACTACCCACACATACATCCTCCATCCAGCCACACACACCCCCATCCATCCACCCAAACATCCCACACCCATACACATCCCTCACCCACACACACATCCCCAAGCCCACAACTACCCCCACCTGCACACATCTCCCACCCACCACATATCCCCACACCCACATCTCCCCACCCACACATATACCTCCACCTATCCCATAACCCACCATCAATCATCCACCAACATATCCTCCTCCACCCACTCACCCACAACCACCTAGACAAACACACATCCCCACCCACAAACACATCTCCCCATACACCCATACATCTCGCACGCATCCACACACAAATCCCCCACCCACCCTCACACAAATCCCCCACCCACCAACACCCCGCCCACCCACACATCCTGAGCCCACCCACACACATCACGAATCCACCCACACACATCCCCCATCCCCCAACCTACTATTATGATCAAACTCCCACACTTTACACACACATACAGTGATGATTGTCGTGAGCATTGTCGCAAAATTGTAAAGAAAATGGAGAAAAATTGTACATATACATTTTGTAACTTAAAAATTAGTGATGTAATTCAACTCTCTCTCTCTCTCTCTCTCTCTCTCTCTCTCTCTCTCTCTCTCTCTCTCTCTCTCTCTCTCTCTCTCACTAACGCTCTCACTCACATTACAGTAATGTTATATTATACATGATAAAATCAAGTGTCATACATACAAAATGATAATGTGAAAGATGAAAATACACAAAAACTATGGAATGGCATGTTACAGGACATGCGAGCACTCAATTCTCTCTCTCTCTCTCTCTCTCTCTCTCTCTCTCTCTCTCTCTCTCTCTCTCTCTCACACACACACACAGGCACACACACATTCCACCCCCCCCCCACACACACACATATCCCTCACATACACACCCATACATACATCCTCCCATCTATACAAATACATGATGCCTCACATGATCACTGAAACTAATAAGAACAAACTCCCACACTTTACACACAATTGAGACACTGACGATTGTCGTGAGAATTCTCGCAATTGCAAGAAGTGGAGAAAACATTGTACATATACATTATGTAGCGTAAAAATTAGTGATGCAATTCAACTCTCTCTTTTTTCTCTCTCTCCCCCCCCCCTCTCTCTCTCTCTCTTGCTCTCTCTCTCTCTCTTGCGTTCTCTCTCTCTCTCTCTCTATCTCTCTCTCTCTCTCTCTCTCTCTCTCTCTCTCACACACACACACACACACACACACACTAACTCTCTCACTCACATCCCAGTAATGTTATATTATACATGATAAAATCAAGTGGCATACAATATGATAAGATGAGAATTTAAAAAAAAAAAAAAAAAAAAATATGGAATGGCATGTTACAGGACAATCAGGTGGCATTAAACGATACCTCGTAATATGAAAGATGAGAATACATAAAAAATATGGAATAGCATGTTACATGACATGCGTGGGCTCAACTAACTAACTCTCTCTCTCTCTCTCTCTCTCTCTCTCTCTCTCTCTCTCTCTTTACACACACACACTCTCACACTCATTCACTCTCTCTCTCTCTCACTTACACTAACTAACTCTCTCACTTGCTTTACAGTAATTTACATGAATTCATTTTATGCATGTTAAAATCAAGTGCATCAAAATGATAATATGAAAAAAATGAGAATACACAAAACATATGGATCAGCATGTTAGATGACATGCGTGCGCTCAACTCTCTCTCTCTCTCTCTCTCTCTCTCTCTCTCTCTCTCTCTCTTCTCTCTCACACACATGTACATACACACACCTGCACACATCCATATACTTACTCACACGTACTCACATAACACCCAACACCCGAATATACACTCCCTCGCATACACTGCATGCATGCACACTTACACATACAAAGATATACAATACATACACGAGCACACACACACACACTCATCCATACACACATACATACACGCACATGCATATAAACGCATATAAACACATGAACGCACACCTTAACACACGTACAGACATACACACAGAGGCACACACAGATACACACATGTACACACATATACACCCATACACACATCCAGACATGCACACACATACATCACACTTTCTCATGCACTCTCTCATTCACCCACGCTCTCTCTTTTACACACACACTCACTCGCTCTCACACTCACTCATTCGTGCACATACACGCATACCCACAAATTCTCTCTCACTCACTCACGCTCCCTTACTCACTCATTTACTCGATGACTCTCTAACTCACAATCACTCACTAACTTTCACACTCTATCACACAGACAGGCAGACACACAACACACCCACTCTCTCAGATTCACTCATTCTCTAACTAAATCTCTCACACATATGTCCACACACTCACTCACTTTTACACTCACTCAGGCACACGCGCATGCATACTCTCTCACTCTCGCTCATACTAATTCTTCCACTCACACTCTTTCTCACTCACTCTCTCACCCATTGTCTCGTTCACACACATACAGTGAAGAATGATAGCGGAAAAATGATACTAGTAGGTGACTTATGGAGGCATATAGTCGGTAGATAGATAGATAGATAGATAGATAGATAGATAGATAGATAGATAGATAGATAGATAGATAGATAGATAGATAGATAGATAGATAGATAGATAGATAGATAGATAGATAGATAGATAGATAGATTCCTGCCAGAGACTGGGCGAAGCCGGGCCGGGTCAGCTAGTGTTTCATAAATGAAACATCGCAAAAGGCAACCCATTTTACCAAATGTAAACAGGTATATATGGCGTTTGTTTGAGCGCGCACGCGATAGATAGAGAGAACGAACGAACGAACGAACGAACGAACGAACGATGAAACTTTATTTTTGAAGGGTAACAAATTGGGCATGCAGGCCCGTGTTACATTCGGCCTTTCCCATCACTCATCTTTCGTTCATCAGTGCATAGTGCATTCACATAGGAAAAAAACAAACATTGTCAAATGAATGTTGTAAACATAAACAATGCATGTTACTATGTTATGAGACAAATCCCCCACCCACACACCCATCTATCCATCCGTGTGTTCATACACACATATCCACCACCCAACCACACACATACCCACAGGTACATACATGACCCCATCCATCCACGCATCCCCCAACCCATACATCTCAAACACACCCCCACATACATCATCTCCCTACCCAAACACACATCTCCCATCCACCCAAACATCCATACCCACCCAGAGAGAGAGAGAGAGAGAGAGAGAGAGAGAGAGAGAGAGAGAGAAAGATATTGATAGAGAGAGAGAGAAGAGAGAGAGAGAGCGAGAGAGAGAGAGAGAGAGAGAGAGAGAGAGAGAGAGAGAGAGAGAGAGCGAGAGAGAACAATGAATGTATTTGTAGTGGGCGAGGTTGGGGTAGAGAAAATTTCCCTTGGTCATGAAACCCGAAAGTAGCTTACAGACATATCATTTCTGTATGTTTTTATTTGCTGTTTAGTTAAGATAATTTTAACTATCTTTAATTAGGTAGATATTAGATAAGAACTGATTCTGTTTAATATGTTAAATGTAAGGCATTTTGCATGGCTATGGGGTATTTATGTTTAGAAATGAAATATGGACAATTTGACTTTACAGTTTGACATACAATTGTTTACATTTTAAAGACATATAATAAAAATTGAACTTGTATAAAAACCAACATTCATTCATTCATTCAGTAGCATGTCCTTTGCAGAACCTCGCTCCCATAACAACCTTCCGGAAAACTTCTCGATCACAAGCAAGATGTCCCGCGTCTGATACACCCATCTGGAGATCATCCGCCACATCCTGCACCCATCTTCTCTTTGGCCTTCCTCTTCCTCTCTTCCCAGGCATATAACCTTCCATTATTGTTCTCTCCAAACTGTCGTGACGTTTTAAGTGACCAAAATACTTCAATTTTCTTTGTATTATCGTCTTTAATAGACATCCCTCCTCAATATTCAACTCTTGAAGTATGGATGCATTTGTTCTTTTCTTTACCCAAGATATTCTTAGAACTCGTCTATAACATTTATATTCAAAGGCATGTATGCGCTGTTCAGCTTGTTTAGTAAGTGTCCAGGTCTCACAGGCGTATGTTGCAATGGGAAAGTTGCATGCTCTTAAAAATCTAATTTTTGTAGTTCTGTCTGTCCCACACCATAATTTATTCATCTGTTTTAGTCTTTGAAGAGCAATGGATAGTCGCCGTTTCATGTCTTTCATTGTGTCACCTTTATTCGTAATCAATGACCCAAGATATTCAAAATTTTCCACCACCTCCAATTTTCTCCCATTAATGTATATTTCTTTCTCCATAGTAGTTTTATCTGTTTATAGCATTTTTAACAATTAACAAAAAGAAGACACAGATTATGTCACAAGGTGCACATGGTGTACCATCAATCTTTATTGACGACGCCGAACTGGAGAAAGTAGACCATTTTACATATCTAGGATCAGAGGTAAATAGCAAATTATCCCTCGATCAGGAAATCAACATCAGGATTGGCAAGGCAGCAACAACAATGAACATGTTAGCAAAAAGAGTCTGGGAGAACAGGAAGCTTACTGCCAAAACAAAAGTCCTCGTCTACCAAGCCTGTGTCCTTAGTACTCTTCTTTATGGCAGTGAAACCTGGACAACTTACTCACGCCAAGAGAAACGTTTAAGCAGCTTTCATATGCGGTGTCTGCGAAGAATACTTGGTATTAAGTGGCAAGGCAAAATCACAAACACTGAAGTATTGGAAAGATCAGGTTGTGTGACGGTGTATTCCATGCTCAGTCTTCGTAGACTTAGATGGATAGGACACGTTAGGAGGATGGATGATGGTAGAATACCAAAGGACATCTTTTTTGGTGAATTACAGACGGGTAGGAGATCTCAGGGTCGGCCTCTACTACGATACAAAGATGTGTGTAAGCGGGACATGATTGACACAGGCATTGATAATGCACATTGGGAGCACGTCGCCGCTGAACGTGTTGCATGGAGGGCAACTATCAGAAACGGAATAAAGACAAAGGAGAAAATGATTGCAGATAAAGCACACACAGAGCGTGAGAGACGTAAGATGGTGCAAAATGGTGGAAATGACCATGTTTTCACATGCACCTACTGTGGGCAAACATTTGCAGCAAGAATTGGCCTTACCAGCCACACTCGCCACCGCCATGGATCGTAGTTATTAAGCCTTTTTAAAGCACAATGTACCAAACTATCGTCTGTCAAGACGGAAAGGTGCCAATGTATAATGTAGCATTTTTATGAGATGTACTACAAGTGAAGGAAAGCCCATATTCCTCATGATTTCCCAAAGTTTCTGATGCTGTACACAGTCAAATGCCTTTGAATAATCCACAAAACATGAGAATAGGTTTACATTAAATTCTCTGCACTTCTCTATTATTAAACGCATGTTGAATATGTGATCTCTTGTTCCTCTTCCTTGTCTAAATCCAGCTTGAACTACGTTAATCTCTTCTTCCATTTTCTTACGAAGTCTTCCCATTATGACTTTTAGTAGAATTTTACTTGCATGACTTATCAGGGCAACAGTTCTATAGTTGGTGCATAATTTCAGGTTGCCCTTTTTTGGTATTGGAATGAAGATAGTTCTCTTCCAATCTTTTGGCCATATACCATATTTCCAAATCTTTGTACATAATGCATGATATATGTGTATGCTTTCTTCTCCTCTTGCTTTCATTAGTTCAGCTGGTATCTCATCACATCCAGGTGATTTACCATTCTTCAGGTTCCTTATAGCCCAAGCAATTTCATCTAATGAGGGTTCAGGTTCTGTCTCTGCTGTCATTGGCTCATGTATCTCATTCATATCCTCACTGTCACTCATATCATACATTCCACTGCAGTACTCCTGCCATCTTTCTAGAATTTGTCTAGATTCTGTTAAGGTATTTCCCATCTTGTCACAGATAACATTCAATTGAGGTTGAACATTTCTTGTCAATAACTTCATTTCCTTGAACATTTCATAATCTCTTCCAGCCTTATGATATTGCTCTAATCTGGTACAGCAATCTTGTATATATTGATTTTTGTCCTTTCTTGTGTTCTTTCTTATTTCTCGAGTTAAAGATTTATACTTCATCCTGCTATTGGATTCATCTCCTTTCTGTTTCAGCTCCCTTCGTTGTTTTATTAATTCTAACGTGTCTGATGTAATCCATGGCTTAAGTTGCTTTTTCTTGGTCGGAATGAAATCTTTGGCTGCAGTTATCAAGATATCTCTAGCTTGGTAGATCACGATATTTTAATTAGAAAACTAAAGCAAATGAAGACAAGCACCAACATGGTGAACATAATTACGTCATTTCTATCCGACAGGCAACAAGTCGTGTCCTTCAACAACTGTCTATCAAGACCCACACAGCTTAATATTGGTGTGCCTCAGGGCTCAATACTAGGTCCGCTGCTTTTTGCAGTTTATATTAATGATCTTCCTTTATATATCAATACAACTTGTGATCTATTTGCAGACGACTGTACTATATATACTAGTCAAGAAAACCGTAGTGAATTAGAGAATTCTTTACAAAAGGAACTTGATAATCTTACTAGATGGAGCAATGAAAACCGCATGCAAATTAACATCGACAAAACCAAATCCATGCTAATAACGACCAGACAAAAACTACAGACACTAGCCATAACTGGATCACCGCTCGAACTCCGCATGGGCACGTTACCTATAGTTAATGTGACTGAACATAAAACACTAGGGCTTTTAATAGACAGCCATTTGAACTGGAGCTCTCATGTTCACGCTCTTACCAAGAAAATAGCACAAAAAGTTTACCAACTTGCTAAAATTCAGCACTTCCTGGACGAAAGCACACGAAAAATATTCTATACATGCTATATCCAATCACATCTCGATTACTGTTCCACAGTTTGGGATGGTTGCCCTAAATCTAATTTAAAACGACTATGTTCTCTACAAAACCGAGCTATTCGTCTGGTTTCTGGCATAAAGCACGTTGAAAGTAATAATTTGTACAGTCATCTAAGACTTCTACCACTACAAAAGCGCTTCCTTTTCAACAAAGCCAAATTAGTGAATAAAATTATATCTCAAAATACCCCAGAGTATCTTCTGCCGCTGATTCAATCTAATGCAATTAACAGCAAGCGCCTAAATTTGTTGCATGTTTAAAAGCCTAGATTGAACCTATACAAAACATGTTTCACCTATTCTGCTGCTCACTTATGGAATGATCTGCCTCCAGATCTGAAAACTCCAATGAGTCCCTACACATTTAACCGAAAACTCTTTCAATACTTAATCCATACCGACTATATGCCACCATAATTCATTTACCGGTATAATTGTTCAGTATAATTGTTCATTATAATTGTTTAACTATAATTGTTCACTATATATGTGTGTGCGTGTGGGAGCGAGAGAGAGAGAGAGAGAGAGAGAGAGAGAGAGAGAGAGAGAGAGAGAGAGAAAGTGGGTGTTAGAGAGAGGGAGAGAGTGGATGCGTGTGTGCGCACGTGCATGCGTGTGTGTGGAGAGAGTGATTGAGCGAGAAATGGTGGGGGAATGTGTCAGTGCATGCATTCGTACGTGTATGTGTGAGAGTGAGTGAGGGAATGTAGGCGTGCGTGCGTTCATGTGCATGCGTTCATGTGTATGTGTATGTGTGAGAGAGTGTGATTGAGAGAGTGAGTGTGTGTGTGTGTGTGTGTGTGTGTGTGTGTGTGTGTGTGTGTGAAGGATTGTGTGTTAGAGAGTTAGACAGTGGGAGAGTTGATGTGTTAGTGTATGTGTGTGAGCGCGTGCATGCGTGTGAGTGTGTGTATATGAAAGAATACAGAGAGAGAGAGAGAGAGAGAGAGAGAGAGAGAGAGAGAGAGAGAGAGAGAGAGAGAGAGAGAGAGAGCTGAGCAGATGCATGTCATGTAACACGCATGTTATGTAACACGCGAATCCATATGTTTGTGTATTCTCATCTGTCATATTATCAGTTAAATACCATTTGATTGTATCATGCATAATATAAACTAATGTTCATTACTGTAGTTTGAGTGAGAGAGTCAGTGAGTGTGAATGAGAGACAGAACGAGTGAGCGTGAGAGTGAATGAGTGAACGGGAAAGTGAATGAGTGAGCGGGAAAGTGAATGAGTGAGCGGGAGAGTGAATGAATGAGCGGAAGAGTGAATGTGTGAGCGTGAGAGTGAGTGAGTGTGTGTGTGTGTGTGTGTGAGAGAGAGAGAGAGAGAGAGAGAGAGAGGAGAGAGAGAGAGAGAGAGCATCACTATTTTTACGTCACATACATTTTATGTACACATTTTTCTCCATGTTTAACATTTTTATGAGACTGCTCATGACAAGTGTCAGTGTATATGTGTGAGTAAAGTGTGAGAGTTTCTTCATACTAGTTTCAATACTATCGTGAGACATTTTGTATGTGTCTAGATGTGAGGAAGTGTGAGTGTATGTGGAAGATATGTGTGAGTATGGGGATATGTGTGGGTAGTGGGTGTGTGGGTGGGGGGTGTGTGGGTGGGGGTATGCGTTTGGATGGGTTGGGGTGTGTTGGTTTTGGTGGGTAGTGATATTTGTGGGTGTTGGTGGGATGTGTGGATGGATGTGTGGGGGTGAAAGTAGGGGTGTTGGAATGGGTGTGGGGGATGTGTGTATGGGTGGAGGATATGTGTATGGGACGGATGCAGGGGATGTGTGTTTATGTGGGTGGAGATGTGTGGACGGTTTGAGGAAGTATGTGTAGGAGGCGGGGTTGTGTGGGTAGGGGATTGTGTTGGGTGGATTGGGGATGCAAGGGTGGGTGGGGAGAAGTGTATGGTGTGTGGGTTTGAGATATTTGTGCGGTGTGTTGGTGGGGGATGTGTGAATGATGTGTGGGTGGAGGGTATGTTTGTGGAGGTATGGGTGGAGAATAGTGTGTGGTGTGGGGGATGTGTGTGATGGGTGCGGGGAATGTGCGTATGAATGGGGTATATGTATGGGTGAGTAGGGGATTGTGGTGGTTGGGGGAAGTATGTGGGGGAGTGTTGGTGGGAGATGTGTGTGTTTGGATGGGGAATGTGTGGGTGGGGGTGTGTGAGTGAGTGGCTTAGGGATGTGTAAGTGGGTGAGGGAGTTGTATGTGTCGGGGTGGGATGTGTGAGTGGGTGGAGGATGTGTGTGGGGTAGGGGTATTGTGATCGAGAGATGTTTGGTTGGGGGGGGGGGGTGTGGGTGCGTAGTGGAGAATGTATGCGTGAGTGAGTGTGTGTTGGTGGACATGTAGGGAATGCGTGTGTGGGTGGGGAGAGGTGTGTGGTGTGTTGGTTGGGGATATTGTGTGGGTGAGGTATGTGTGTGTGGGTGGGGGATTTTTGTGTTTTGTTTTGTTTTTGTGTTGTGTGAGTGGGGGTATGTGGGGTGGATGGGTAAGGGTATCTGTGTGGGTGTGGGTGGGAATATTGTGTGGTATCTGGGTGGGGGATGTGTGTGGTGTGTAAGTGGGGATGTGTTGGTGAGGGATATGTGTGTGTGTGATGCGTGGGTTGGGAATAGTGCATGATAGGAGGTGTATGTGATGTGCGGGTGGGGGATTGTGTGGTGGGGGATTAGGTTAAGGCATGTGTGGGTGGGTGGAAGTTGTATGTGTGGGTGGTGGGGTGTGTGTTAGTGGATTGGGGATGTATGGGTAGTTAGAGAGATTTGTGTGTGTGGGGTGGGGGTAGGGACATGTCAGTTGGTGGGGATGTGTGTGTATGGTTTGGGAATGTGTGAGTGGATGTGCGATGTGTGGGTTGGTGGGGGATTGTGTGCATGGGTGGGGAATATGTTGTCGATGGAGATGTGGCTGGGGGATGGGTGGTTTGAGGTGTGGGTGGGGAGAGGATGTGTGGGGTAGTATGTGTATGTGGATGGGCGTAGGATGTGTGGGTTGGTGGGGGAATGTTTGTGGGTGGCGAGTGTGTTTTGGTTGGGGGATCAGGCGAGGGCAGTGTGTGTGGGTGGGGGATGTGCGGGAGGGGGTTGGATCGGTTGGTGGGGTATGTATGTGTCCCTTGGTGTGCGTGTGTGTCGGTAGGTGGGGGTGTGTATGTGTCCCTTGGTGCGCGTGTGTGTGGGTAGGTGGGGGTGTTGTGTGGGTGGGGTGATGTATGGATAGGTGGGAGATGGGCTTCATAACATGGTAATTAGCCTTGTTTATGTTTACAATATTCATTTCACAATGTTTATTTTATCTTCCTATTTAAATGTATAATGTATAATGCTCTTGATGAACGAAAGACGAGTGATTGGAAGGGCCGAATGTAATACGGGCCTGCGCGCCCAATTTGTGACCCTAATAAAGTTGATTTGATTTGATTTGATTTGATTTAGCTTGTACTGCCAGTTCATCAGGTGTCATTTCTTCTTGTACAGACATCAAGACCCCAAAGCGATTCCTAACTTCTATGTTGTATGCGTCCGGTATTTGTGTGAGATCAAAACGAAGTGGCCTTGGTCCTCGGGTAAGCTTTTTGAGTTTTAATTTCAGATCTGCTTCTAATAACTGATGATCTGTATCACAGTCTGCACTTCGTAGGGTTTTTGCAGATGTTATGCTTGATCTCCATCTTCTTTGTATTAAAATATAATCTATCTGATTTTTGGTAAAACTGTCTGGAGACATTCCATGTGAAGAGTCTTCTTGGATGTTGTTTAAAAAGTGTGTTGGCTATCGTTAACTCATTTTCTGTGCAAAATTCAATTAATTTGTCACCTGCATCATTTCTATTTCCTAATCCAAATTT
>OY992887.1:6170193-6381140 GCA_963921405.1 Cepaea hortensis | reverse complement strand
GGTTAGGGTTAGGTGTTATGGTTAGAGGTTCGGGTTCGGGATGGAGTTAGTGGTTAGGGTTAGGTGTTAGGGTTAGGGGTTCGGGATTTGGGACGGAGTTAGGGTTCGGGTTTAGGGTTAGGGGTTCGGGGTTCGGGATGGAGTTAGGGTTAGGGGTAGGGTTAGGGGTAGGGTTACGGTTAGGGCTAGGGGTAGGGTTTGGTTTAGGGGTAGGGTTACAGTTAGGGTTAGGGGTAGGGTTAGGTTTAAGGGTAGGGTTACGGTTAGGGTTAGGGGTAGGTTTAGGGTTAGGGGTAGGGTTACAGTTAGGGTTACGGGTAGGGTTAGGGTAACGGCTAGGGTTAGGGTTAGTATCGGAACTGTGAGGTAAGTATGGACACCTCTTTTTCAGTTCTCATTTTCTCCTCATTGCTTTAGTTTGTTCATCCTTTTGTTGTTCTCGTCCTGTCGTCACCTTTTGACGTATTAAAGAGCTAGGGAACAAGACTCGGCTTCAGACAGGCAACAAACTCCATACTGTCTATTTGATAATCTAATTTATTATCGTTAATCTTGCGAATAATGATTTCGCAATTCATTACAATATCACAGTATCTTATAGGTACATTAACAAGTCATTATACACATTACTATCACAGCATAAATCTATCAAACTATCTCAGTAATCAAACAATCTCTAGATTCAAACTAGTTTCTGTATATCTCGTCCCCCTAAGCTAAACTCTGCTACTTGTCCAACGTCCAGTAGTCGTCTGGCCCTCGACGTGCGTCGGGCGGACACGGAGTGTGACTCCCCTTGAGCTTCTCGTGATAGTGGTCCCTGCACGCTAAAGGCGGGTGTCACCTGTGTCAACGAAGCAGTAGGCAAACTGACCCCTCTGTTCTCGAAGGCCCGAGATTACTCGGACACTCGAGCTGTCGTAATTAATTCCCTTCTTAGGGTTTATGTCTCGGTGTTGCATCCCTTGTATATCCCCTATATCTCTATGTCTATATACCATTCTTGTGAGACTCTGACACAGGAGATCTCCTTGACTATATGTAGTGTTTGTGAATGTGCTTGTTTGCTGATGAAGGCTAATCGCCGCAACGTCCTGTATGTGTCATAAATCTGTTATGTAAAGCTGAACTACTTTGTGTCATTTTATATTTTTTACATTTTCACAGCTTTACCGCAGTTCCACCCAATTTTATTCATATTATCACTATAGAAGAAATAGTTGGGGCATAAATATGATCATTTGCGCAACGTGCTCTCTATAGAAGAAGCAGTCGGGGCATAAATGTGATCATTTTCATAACGTGCTCACTATAGAAGAGTCAGTTTGGGAATAAAAATAATGATTTACGCAATGTACTCATTCTAGAAAAAGCAGGTGGCTCAATGATAATCATTTGCGCAACGTGTTCACTATAGAAAAAGCAGTTGGGGCATACATTTGATCATTTTCGTAACGTGCTCACAATAGAAATAGCAGCTTTGACATAAATATGATCATTTGCGCAACGTGACCACTATCGAAGATGCAGTTGGGGCATAAATATGATCTGTCAACAACTCATGTGTAAGGCATCATCAGATTACTTCTCTCGCACCACACAAGAAACTTGCAAGTCGTGTGAGAGGAAATAAATGATAAATTTTATTGCCGTTGGCTCTTTACAAGTACATAACAGTTGCTATCAAAACCACACACAAAGCCACAGAATTGCCTATCACTAGTTTCTAAACCCTAATGCTAATTCTATCTATTTGGTTACACAAATCTCCTATCAACACTACAACGAGGTACTCGCTACAAAGTCAGTCCCCAGTCTGACTGGCTTGCCCGCGTGGTTACACACCACGCGGAAGGACCTTGAGGTGTCCTTCGGCTTTCTGCGTGCCGTTCTGTTTGGCACGCTTACATTAGCTGTTTTCTGTTGATTGGCAATCGTGACTATCATGTAGGCGCCGTGATTCTGTCGTGACCAGAGTGCTAACTATCTGGTCACCGTCTACGTGTCTCATGAGAGAACTAGTTAATAGTTCTCCATTCTATCCCCTACCCTGCCCTTATTTCGGGGCAAGGTATCACCTCTAATCTATATGAGGTTGACCACTCTTCCCGGTGGTGTTCTATCTTGAGGCAGACCTCTGGCCTCATAGTTCAGTCTTTGACACACACCCTCCCCTCCTGTGTTGCGTCATCAACTTTGACTCCTTGGTTGTGACGCAAGAGGTTTCTAAAAAAATTAGTGTATCTAATTTTTGTCAAAGACTGTAGATAACCTGGCTTTGGGCTACTTAACAGACTTCTACTGCCTATTGTCACAATGTCGTATCACTTTACTTGGTTACTGGCAATCGCCACAAACTTGTTTGATTGGCGTGAGCCCTATTCTCAATCGCAATATTATATTAATTAGAGGTATGTCTGAACCGGACCGTTGTCTAATAAGACCTGCCCTCAAATAGTAAATTAACTCACTACCCATACAAAGTTGACTTTCTTAGGGTCAACACATGAATTGCTTCATGTCCCCCATATAATATTAAACAACCATTATACAAGCTGTGTGCGACAGGCTTTACCTATCTCGCTTCCGCGTGTAAAGTTATCTTTCACTGTTAAGTTAGTGTTTCGTTGTCTATTATGTCCCCTGACCCGGAGTTATCTCCCTTTGATCTACAAAAAGTGTATGCAATTTATATGTTTGTTTTTCTGGTTGTTTGCGTGTTTGGATTATATTAATAGTATAATCTACTCTCCAACATGTGTATCTAACTATCATGTGTATGTAAGTAAGTTTTCAAGTGCCATAATTCGGTTGAATGAGGCCACAAAGAAGTGTATCACACTAATTAGTGACTACATCTCCGTCTTATGAGACTTAAAATACTTTCTCTAAGATCTACACAACACATTCATCACAGCACAACAAAGAAAGCACACATTTGATGCAGACAAAAAATAAAAAGTCGCGTTGAGTGGCAGAAAAATCCGCTGACCGATCTCACTTTCTCTTGTATAATTTGCATTCGCTCTCACTTTCACACTTCTGTCACACCTCTTTCACTTTCACACATCTGTCACACATTTTTCACTTTCACACTTCTGTCACACATCTCTTACCCTTATAGTTATTTAAAAACCTTGGAGTGACACTTACAAGTTTGGCTCAGTTTGACAGAGTTGAGCCTCATGACTGTGCGTCACTTGCTGCACAAGTCAAGCATTTACATTATATTTACATGTAAGAAAAAGGGTTGATGGTTTGTACCCTGGTATTATTCACCACTATTCTATTACAATAATATTCTAAATACTAATATACTAATACTAGTTATATAAATATATATTTAATGTGTTACCTATTTTAATCTATCTGTCACATTAATCCTCAACCATTAATCTTTAGCTGTGGACATTAATCTTCAAACAAGCTTACATTACTCCTAATATTTATCTAATTTAAGGGATGTAATCTAACTATTTAAAATGAGATTGATGTGAGATGAGTTATGTACCTTTGTGAAATGGGTAATGTTAAATGTAATAAGTTACGTACCTTTCTAATATGGGTGATGTGAAATATAACACAATTATAACTAATGTTTTTAAATGAACAACTCTATATGATTGATATCTTAATCTAAATGGTGTGAATGATGTATGTTTACTTGTATAATCTATTTATCCTATTACGGTCTTAAACTAATTATAATACTAAATGATAATGTATGTTAAATGGATTGGTTCATTAAGATGGAATGAACTCAAATGACATGAAACTAAGTGAAATGTAGTAAACTAAATGGTACTATTACTATCTAAATTTATTATTGTAGTTTATAATTAGTTGTTATGTTTAAATTAATATCCTATTCTACTTTTAAGCTAAATAAGTAGGTAAATTAATAATCTATCTAACATTAAAAAAGATGAAAACTATTATATTATCTAAATCTAAATATAAATTAAATGACATAATCTACCTATAATTTATGACTATATTAAAACGTTATAATACATATCACAATGAGTATTTATATACATGTTATTTAAATACCGCAGGTTAGTCGTTGCCCTGAATATTCAGAAAATGCTTTCCTTGGCATACTATCTATACAATTGTCCTGGGTATATGAAATACATTACACAGTCACACTTGTGTCTTATGGGTATTGCACCTGTAGAGTTCACTTGTGTCGTAGACCACTGTTTTCGTGTCTGTATTCATGTAATGTTCTGACACTGTTTTTCTCTGCTTAACACCAATGATTCACTGGAACACATATGGAGCTTAGCAAGTAATGAGCTGTCCTCGTTCACAAAGTGATATATTTGTTCCCAGAGCAAAGTTCTTAATTTGGATGTCTACGGACACATAGTAATTCAATGTTCTTCGTACCCAGTATTTTACTGTACTAAGTTAACATCTATTACTCTACACTCTTATGTGGAATCTCTGGTATTTCTACCTCAGATGGTCGACTAAGGGTATCAGCCAAGATGTTATCCTTACCCTTGATATGCTCTATACTAAAGGTGTAATTTTGTAGTATTAGCGACCACCTGTATATACGGTCATTCCGATGCACACCACTCTGTATGACCGTGATTGGGGAGTTGTCAGTCTGGACAATGAAGTGAACACCCGCCAGATATCGATGGAGCTTCCTCACCGCATAGATGACGCTTAGGGCTTCCAACTCTGATATGGAATATCTGGACTCAGCTGGTGTGATCTTACGGCTCACGTAGCAAATCGGGTGGAAGATGCCATCATAAAATTGGCCTAATACTGCAGCGATGGAGATTCTGCTGGCATCTGTCCTAAGATAATAAACGAGCCTAGGATTAGGCAAGCGGAGAATTGGTACATTACTAAAAAGGATTTTAAATTTTGACAATGCAGAAATTAATAATGCATCTTTGACATCTAATTTTACAGATGCTTTTAAAACATTGGAAAATACACTTGTAATTTCCGCTAAATTTGGTATGAATTTGCTGTAGTAATTTACTAATCCCAAAAGGCTTCTGACCTGCTTCTTTGTGGTAGGCATGGTCAGGTTCATAATTTTGGTAATAATTCTATTGTCAGTCTTAAGTTGACCTTGAGAAATGACATGACCCAAAAAGTCAATTTCTTTTAGGCCCAATTCGACTTTGCTCGGTTTGACAGTGAGCCCGAAGAGTCGCAACCTATCAAAGACATGTCTTAGTTTCAGTAAGTGTGTTGTCCAGTCATCAGTATGGACACATATATCATCTATATAGGTCACTGTATTCGTCACTCCATGAAGTAGATCTCTAGTTAAGCGTACGAAAGTGGCAGGAGCATTTCGAAGTCCGAAAGGAAGAAAACGCCACTCATATAGTCCAAAAGGTGTAGAAAACGCAGTAAGATGGATGGATTGAGACTGCATAGGGACCTGCCAATATCCCTTAGTAAGATCTAGTTTAGAAAAGATTTTGGAGGTGGACATGTCAAGAATAAGATCTTCGCAGGAAGGAATTGGCTCTGCGTCGATCTTAGTGACGTTGTTGAGTTTTCGATAGTCCACACACAGACGAATTGTGGAGTCTTTTTTCTTAACTAGGACGATTAGAAAAGAGTACTCAGAAGTGGATTTCTGGATGATCCCACTAGCTTCTAAATTAAGAATTTCCTTATTTAGATTTTCCCTATAGCTGAGTGGGATTGAGTACGGCCTGCATTTAATAGGCTTAGAGTCCGAAAGAAGAATGGATTGTTCGATTCTGTCCGTCCTACCTGGAATGTCAGAAAATATGTCTTTGTATTCCGTCACTAATTCTACTAATTGTCGTCGTTGACTGTCTGTTAGTCCCTGTTCTATCTGTATGTTATCTAATGTGGCAGTCTTGTCCACAATAGGAACGGGTATTTCCATTCCGTCGTCGTCTACCTGATTCAGTACGGTGGTGGTACTAATTGCGTATTCTATATTCTCGCTAGATGTATGGATATCGTCGGATATGCCAGTCTCGCTAACTAGTGTAGTTGCGTTGTGTATGTCTGTCGTCTGATCACTAGATGTGGGTGCACTTTGTTCGTCTGTCTCTACTTCTGTCTGTTGTCGTGAAAAGTGAGGTTTCAGCATGTTGACATGGAATATCTTTAATTGTCCGTTTATTGATATTTCATAGTCAACATCTGAAAGTTGTTGTATCACCTTGAAAGGCCCTTGCCTTGAAGTTAACCTTTTATTATGCTTGTCTGGTAGTAGCACCATTATGTATTGACCAGTTTCAAGTGTTATGGGTCTAGTACCTCTGTTAGGACTGTGATGTCCGAGGATATCTGCACTGTTTACTGGAGTGAAACCATTCTTCTCCTCCCAGACAGATATTTCTTCATCTGTACAGTGCTTTAGCTGGGGCAGACACCCAAGAATTAACTCAGCACAAGGGTTGTCTAGTATTGCACAAGTAAAGGTACCAGAAAGGAACGGGGTGTTTATATGGGCTCTTGCCAGAGGATAGGTTTCTATATTACCAGAAAAAGTACGGCATTTTACAGAGTCACCAGTATAATCCTTTGGATTAACAAGTTCCTTTTTCACACCAATAATAGAGCTGCCACTGTCAAGCAAACATCGGCATGGCTTATCATTGACCCTTGCAGAGTGAAACAATAGATTGCCTCTGGAGGCTATAACTGCATTTGCATTCTCTACGGAGGATGTTACACAATGCCCACATTCTAATTTTCCGTCTGCATGAAATTGGTGACATTGGACACAATTGTCAAAACTTAATACATCGTTCACACAACATACATCTTCAGATTGCTTGAAAGGTAATACATTTTCAATCTCACACTCAGTCTCACTACAACTATCAGAAGATGTATCAATCAAAATAGCATTGTTGGCTTTCATACGTTGGCGGCCCAGTCACTTATTTGAATAATGGCCGTAGCTGGAACAAAAGAAGCATTTGATTGCACGCCTGTATGCAGATCTTTTGTTTTGTTGCTTCTTGATAACATTTTCAAGATGCGCCTGATAATTTGGCGATTTGTCACACATAGCATAAGTGTCATGCAAAAGTTGACAATAAATACATTTTGATACTTTCCTATCTTTTGTGTCGATTTTCTGAAAGGGTTTTCTCTTACTTTGATAATTTTTTGGTTGGTCTTTCACAAAGGATACTACTTCAGACTCATCTGAGGTCTTAAAAATATCTCTGTTAGAAGAAAAATATGCAGACCCTTTCTTTTCGAACTGCTCTATGTTCTCAAGTGATCATATATATGCCCAAGCTACTTTTTCTATAGTGAGCACGTTGCGCAAATGATCATATTTATGCCCAAGCTACTTCTTCTATATTGAGCACGTTGCGCAAATGATCATATTTATGCCCAAGCTACTTTTTCTATATTGAGCACGTTGCGCAAATGATCATATTTATGCTCCAGCTGCTTTTTCTAGAATGAGCACGTTGCGCAAAAGTTCTTGTTTATACCTCAACTGCTTCCTCTTGAGTGAGCACGTTGCGCAACTGCTCTTATTTATGCCAGAGATTATTCTACTATGGTGATCACGTTGCGAAGTTGCTCTTATTTATACCTCAACTGCTACCTCTATAGTGAGCACGCTGCGAAAGTGATAATATTTATGCCCCAGCTGCTTCTTCGATAGTGAGCACGCTGCGCAAATGATCCTATTTATGCCCAAGCTGCTTTGTCTATAGTGAGCACGTTGCGCAAATGATCATATTTATGCCCAAGCTACTTTTTCTATAGTGAGCACGTTGCGCAAATGATCATATTTATGCCCCAGCTGCTTTTTCTAGAATGAGCACGTTGCGCAAAAGTGCTTGTTTATACCTCAACTGCTTCCTCTTGAGTGAGCACGTTGCGAAACACCTCTTATTTATGACAGAGATTATTCTACTATGGTGATCACGTTGCGAAGTTGCTCTTATTTATACCTCAACTGCTATCTCTATAGTGAGCACGCTGCGAAAGTGATAATATTTATGCCCCAGCTGCTTCTTCGATAGTGAGCACGTTGCGCAAATGATCATATTTGAGCGTGCTCACTATAGAGGTAGCAGTTGAGGTATAAATAAGAGCAGCTGCGCTGTCATATAGCAAATGACAGTAGCATAGAATTAATTTGATGAGTTAGTGCATCAAGAGATATTAATAGAATGTCACAAATGTCGCACGTGGTGGCACGGGTAATAAACAAAGTGTAAACGTCATTGCAGCATATGCAATACATATGGTACACAAGAGTGAAAACTAGACCATTACTCCAAGCAACAAAGTTACAACATACATACATTGGCGTACGTGCAGAAGAGAGATTCTATAGGTTTGAAACAAAGAAAGAAAGAAAGAAAATGTATAAAATTAAGAAGATAAAGGAAAATAAATTGGGATGAATGTGAATGTGAGGTAATTAGATAAACACATAGTACATTACAGACACAGTAGGGTATTACAAAAGAAGTGGTTTTGATTTTCCCACGCAATTAAAATCACAAGTACTAAATTTCCTTTGACATTTCTTGTCTACAATTATTAGTTAATATGGGTTAGACGTAGATAATATCTTCTTTTCAGCATTTCATCAGGATTGGTATAGATGCAGGTTGGATAACATCATAATGAATGGCCTAAGCCAACATAATGTTGATACATAAACATGTGTATTGTGCAGAAGGTTTTACACTAGAATTGGTTGAGATTTGTCCAGCAGAAAATTAACATCTAGTGTAAACACATGGCGAAATGAAAGTTGCAAAATGATATATGGATTACAACGTGTGGCGACGAAGTCGCTGCCCATAATATGTTCTTATCGTGTTTGGCAGCCCTCTGGCATATGACAGGGGTAATTGTTATGTGGTGGAGGTCTTCCTGTGCGAATTGTTGAACATATGATAGAAAAGACAACTAATTACTGTTGTGGGTATGGGTTATTGACACATAACAGGATTTTGTTGTAGAAATGTGTGGTTATTAATAGTAGTTTAAAACTGATAACAGCATGGCGATCATGCAGCAGTGGAGCTCTATTGTTGGCGTGTGTATGGGTTAATTACACACGACTACAGTATTGATACAGTGAAGCATGGTTTCAATGAATTTTGTTTATATTTTCTGCTGAATGAATTTTGCTAACCTCGCGTAAAACATGTAACGATGTTGTGGTCATCATGAATATTTTTATAAGATGTTATGTCGTCTACTGTGTTCACTGTCTTGTTCATATTCATGATCATAATTTTTTGTTTGTTTGTATATGGGTATAAATGAATATCTTGATCTATGCCCCAAATAGACTAGTTAATAGCGGGCATGGCGAAATCTACATAGTTTTCTAAATCATATCTGCCAACACCAAATAACAAATACCAGATACCACATACCAACGGCAGAAGATTCAATACACATCACCGCATTTGCAACACCACTCATCATTGGCACCTTGCCGTCTTGACAGACGATAGTTTGTACGTTAAAAAGAAATATTAACTATTACTTATGGCAACACCACTGGGACTATATGAATTCCTATATCTTCCTTTTGGTCTTCAGAATTCTTTTTCATCATTTGTGTCCATACTACTGAGACAGTACATCATGCGTACATTTGTAGGCGAATTTTTTGTCGTATTCGGATGTTTAGTCTTACTGTAAAACCTAGCAAAACTGAAATTGCCTTTCATGAAATTCAATTGTTGGGACATTTCTGTACACTGATCCGAACATTGTTATTAAAATTCTTAACATTAGTTCGCCCAAAACTAAAAAAAAATAGGTTAGGACATTGCTTGGTCTTATTAATTACTATCAGAAATGTATAAGGAATTTTGCTGGAATGACCGCTAAATTGTCAGAATTTCTTAAAAAAGAGCAGCCAAATAAGATTCAATGGTCAGAAGAACATGAGAAAATTCTTCAAGAAATAAAATCATTGTTTGGTTCTCCGCCAATTCTCAGAATTCCTGACATGTCAAAGGACTTTGTGGTACAGACAGATGCCAGCTCACATACTATATCTGCGATTTTACTTCAGGAGTATAATGGATTGTTACATCCAGTTTTATATTCCATTCGGAAATTAAATCAAACTCAACGGCGGTATGCAATTACTGAACTTGAGGCACTTTCTGTGGTGGAGGCAATTAAGAAATTTGAAAAATATCTTTTAGGTAAAAAGTTTCTGGTTATTTCAGATAGCATGCCATTAAAAATCTTTAAGGATGGATCGCCGAAAAATGCGCGTATACATAGATGGTCTTTATTGATGCAGGATTTTGATTTCTCTGTTGCTCATATTTCTGGAAGTGAAAATAATTTAGCTGATTTACTCAGTCGATTATAAATAAAGTAGGGAAATGTTATATATATATATATTCTTTTTAGTGTAACATTACAGTAGGATGACTGTAGCTACATTCTGAAATGCCACATATTTTTTTAAAAAGAGAATATAGATGTAAGTTAGTCACTTGTTGTTATTATTATTTCAGAGAGACAGGGGAAAGTGACTAAGGTTGTGGACTTCGAAGGCAACTATTAAAGAGTCTTCTTTCGTTGACAAGCCAGTGTAATAATATTAGTGGTTTGTAAATATAATTTTAATTGTGGCAGAAAATAACAAATTTATTTTATGTAAAAACATGAGAAATTACTAGATACAGTTCTTAGAGTTACGATGAAATTATGTAGTTTTAGTTTAAATGGTATTGTTCATAAATGAAAATGTTTATTGTTTTAATGGTGTGTTTATAATTTTTTTATTATTTTTTATATATAACTATTTTGATTGTTGATATTTATTATTTTAATTATCCGGACACTAATCCGTCTAGTTCGTAATTCCATTAATATGTTTTGTGTTAATTATTGATCATCATACATATCATTTTCACCATGGATGAATGAAGAGAAAGGAATGAAAGAAAATGATAGATACAAACATACATAGGAATTAATAGACACAAACATATAGTAAACACTACACATTATAGGATATAGAGATACATATAACAAATGAACAACACATTACAGGTATAAGACACAGTTATATAGAGAATAGTTTTCCCCTTTTGACATGATGGATGGTGGAAACAAATGATGGTATGCCATGTCGGCTTGCAGTTGTATTGACTTGTGTTTCGTGCGTCAATGAGGATCAGTTGTCAACTATGGTTCATGAGATCGTTGGGTATACAACATAGGACGGTGTTTTTATTTAACCAACGGCACTCGGGGTTACAGAGACCGTTGGTAGTTTGAAGGTGTCAACATAGATACGCGATAACAGTTCTTATTATAGTTACTGGCGGTGTTTGAGCCTGATTTAGTTTCAAGTAGCCGGGCATTTAACGCTATAACATCTCGATAAGGATTTATAGAATGTATGAGGTGGCGGTGGTCGGGACTTGTATTTTAGTCCGATGTTTGATATCCCACGATCTAGATTGGTTCATGCTGACATACTGTGGTCCATGGACGTTGGATTCATTGTTTGGCACAACCTGCTGTAGTTTACGTCGCATACATCATTTGCGTACATGTCAAAATAACATGGAACATATTTTGACAAACATTTTCATTGTGGAGGGGCAAAGCTGTCATATAGCAAATGACAGTAGCATATAATTAATTTGATGAGTTAGTGCGTCAAGAGATATTAATAGAATGGCACAAAAGTCGCACGTGGTGGCACGGGTAATAAACAAAGTGTAAACGTCATTGCAGTGCGTAGCTTGACAACGTAACGGTAGTTAGGCAGTTGTGAGCCAGCTAACACAGAGGTAGGATGTCCTTTACCAACACTCGTAGACTACAAGCCGTTACTGATTCATAAGTCACCAGTCTCCGCATGGAATCGTTCCGGTCTACAGCCAGCGGTTGACAGTTGCTGCACTCAGCTTCACTGACACTACGATCACGTGAATGTAGATAGGTCATTCTCACGATGGTGAGCATAGTTCCAGATACGGGCAGCCTGGCGACAGTGGCCGTTGGAGCTCGTTCAGGGTGAGCTCCGGTTGAAGGTAGGCAAGCGTAGTTGATTAGCTTTACCAGGGTAGCAGGCGGCAAGCTTCGTTCCCAACCCTCTCACTGGTCTAAGGAGATGATATATGATTGAAGAGCGGGAGTGAATGTTGTGCGAGAAAGACTCAAGCCTGGATCGGCACACACGCTCATAGCCGTTATCCAAGATCATCTGTGGTAAATTACATCGCAGTTCACTCTATTAGCCTGTGCGTTGAGTCGTTTTTGGAGTTCAGATAGTTATGCTGTCCTGTACGTGTGTGTGCAGTCACGTTGGCGCAGGCCATTCAGCTTCACAGAGATCATACCCCAGAGACACACAGATCTCGAGGTGAACGTTGCTGCATTATAGTGCATGAACTCATATCATAGAGAGAAACCAACATGCGCAACGTGATCACTATAGAAGAATAAGTTCTGGCATAAATAACAGCAGTTGCGCCACGTGCTCACTCTAGAGGAAGCAGTTGAGGCATAATCAAGAGATGTTGCGCAACGTGCTCGTTCTAGAAGAAGCAGTTGGGGCATAAATATGAACACTTGCGCAACGCAATCACTATAGAAGAACCAGTCGGGGTGTCACAAAGTGAATGATGACAGAGTGACATATAGTGCCTATGGTTGTGTCTAGGGTATGTCAGTGTGAATGTTGTGTTGAACAACTGATCAACCACGATGCATCAATTCCAAAACACCAGACTGCGCACACAATACTTTAATTTGAACACCTGGATACAACATTATTCCTCAGGAACGTTCATTTGTACATATATAAACATTGCATATGCATAGGTACAGTCCACGTAGTCCAAAACACTATCGCTGCTAACAACTGGGCTCAGTCTCTAATATTTAGCCTCCGAATTACTCTCACTGAAAAACACAGGGCGGAGTTCTTCTCGGTAACTCCGATATCATTCAATTTCCCAGACCGCCGACCTCACCGTCGGGTCCCAAAAACTCAACTGTTCTCCTTGATGTTTTCCATTGTCTTTTAACCCTTCTTTGCAGCCCTTTCCGGAGACCAGCCCCATTTTCCCTCCGTCTATCTTCTTATTTGCCCTTTCCGGGGAATGCCCTTTAACCCAGTGGCTTGTTTATGTTGAAGCATTGTTACTCAGGGCAATCACCTTAATGTTAGTGAATCCAGGCATGTTTCATGGGGCATACATATGATCATTTGCGCAACGTGCTCACTATAGAAGAGGCAGTTGGGGCGTAAATATGATCATTTGCGCAACGGTTTCACTAGAGAAGAAGCAGTTGGGGCATCAGTATGAGCATTTGCGCAACGTGCTCGCTATAGAAACAGCAGTTGGGGCATAAATATGATCATTTGCGCAACGTGCGCACTATTGAAAAAGCGAGTTTGGGCATAAATATGATCATTTGTTTACTATAGAAGCGGCAGTTGGGGAATTAATTTGATCAGTTGCGCAACGTGCTCACTATAGAAGAAGCAGTTGGGTATAAATATGATCATTTACGCAACGTGCTCACTATCGAAACAGCAGTTTGGGCATAAATGTGATCATTTGCTCTGCGTGCTCACTAAAGAAGAGGCAGTTGGGGCATAAATATGATCACTTGCGCAACGTGCTCACAATAGAAAAAGCAGCTTTGACATAAATATGATCATTTGCGCAACGTGACCACTATCGAAGTAGCAGTTGGGGCATAAATATGACCACTTTCTAACGTCCCCACTATAAAAGTAGCAGTTGAGGCATAAATATGATCACTTTCGCAGCGTGCTCACTATAGAGGTAGCAGTTGGGGCATAAATATGACCACTTTCTAACGTCCCCACTATAAAAGTAGCAGTTGGGGCATAAATATGATCACTTTCGCAGCGTGCTCACTATAGAGGTAGCAGTTGAGGCATAAAGAAGAGCAACTTCGCAACGTGATCACCATAGTAGAATAATCTCTGGCATAAATAAGAGCAGTTGCGCAACGTGCTCACTCAAGAGGAAGCAGTTGAGGTATAAACAATAACTTTTGCGCAACGTGCTCATTCTAGAAAAAGCAGCTGGGGCATAAATATGATCATTTGCGCAACGTGCTCACTATAGAAAAAGCTGTTGGGCCATAAATGTGTTAATTTGCGCAACGTGCTCACTATAGAAGAAGCAGTTGTGGCATAAATATAACCATTTTCGCAACGTGTTCTCTATAGAAGAAGCAGTCGGGGCATAAATGTGATCACTTGCTCAACGTGCTAACTATAGAAGAGTCAGTTTTTGAATAAATATGACCATTTGCATAACGTGCTCTTTCAAGAAGAAGCAGGTGGCTCACAAAGATAATCATATGCGCAACGTGCTCACTATAGAAGAGTCAGATGGGAATAAATATGACCAACTGCGCAACGTGCTAATTCTAGAAGAAGTAGTTGGGGCATAAATATGATCATTTGCGCAACGTGCTCACAATAGAAAAAGCAGTTGAGGCATAAATATGATCATTTGCGCAACGTGCTCACTATAGACAAAGCAGCTTGGGCATAAATATGATCATTTGCGCAACGTGCTCACTATCGAAGAAGCAGCTTGGGCATAAAAATGATCATTTGCGCAACGTGCTCTCTATCGAAGAAGCAGCTGGGGCATATATATGATCACTTTCGCAGCGTGCTCACTATAGAGGTAGCAGTTGAGGTATAAATAAGAGCAGCTGCGCAACGTTATCACTTTAGAAGAATAAGCTCTGGCATAAATAATAGCAGTTGCGCAACATGCTCACTCTAGAGGAAGCAGTTGGGGCATAAACAAGAGCTGTTGCGCAACGTGCTCGTTCTAGAAGAAGCATTTGGGGCATAAATATGATCACTTGAATAACATGCTCATTCTAGAGGAAGCAGTTGGCTCATAAATATAATCATTTCCGCAACGTGCTCACTATAGAAGAACCAGTCGGGGTGTCACAAAGTGAATGATGACAGAGTAACAGATAGTGCCTATGGTTGTGTCTAGGGTATGTCAGTGTGAATGTTGTGTTGAACAACTGATCAACCACGATGCATCAATTCCAAAACACCAGACTGCGCACACAATACTTCAATTTGAACTCCTGGATACAACATTATTCCTCAGGAACGTTCAGCATTACATATATAAACATTGCATATGCACAGGTACAGTCCACGTAGTCCAAAACACTATCGCTGCTAACAACTGGGCTCAGTCTCTAATATTTAGCCTCCGAATTACTCTCACTGAAAAACACAGGGCGGAGTTCTTCTCGCTAACTCCGATATCATTCAATTTCCCAGACCGCCGACCTCGATGTCGGGTCCCAAAAACTCAACTGTTCTCCTTAATGTTTTACACTGTCTTTTAACCCTTCTTTGCAGCCCTTTCCGGAGACTACCACTCAGCCCCATTTTCCCTCCGTCTATTTTCTTATTTGCCCTTTCCGGGTAATGCCCTTTATCCCCGTGACTTGTTTATGTTGTAGCATTGCTACTCAGGGCAATCACCTTAATGTTAGTGAATCCAGGCATGTTTCACGGGGCATACATATGATCATTTGCGCAACGTACTCACTATAGAAGAGGCAGTTGGGGCGTAAATATGATCATTTGCGCAACGGTTTCACTATAGAAGAAGCAGTTGGGGCATCAATATGAGCATTTGTGCAACATTCGCGCTATACAAACAGCAGTTTGGGCATAAATATGAACATTTGCGCAACGTGCGCACTATAGAAAAAGCGAGTTTGGGTATAAATATGATCATTTGTTCACTATAGAAAAAGCAGTTGGGGCATAATTATGATCATTTGCGCAACGTGCTCATTCTAGAAGAAGCAGTCGGCTATTAAATATTATTATGAAGAAGCAGTTGGGGTATAAATATGATCATTTGCGCAACGTGCTCACTATCGAAACAGCAGTTTGGGCATAAATATGATCATTTGCGCAACGTGCTCACTATAGAAAAGGCAGTTGGGTCATAAAATGATCATTTGCGCAAGGTGCTCTTATAGAATAAGCAGTCGGGGCATAAATGTGATCATTTGCTCTGCGTGCTCACTATAGAAGAGGCAGTTGGGGCATAAATATGATCACTTGCGCAACGTGCTCACAATAGACAAAGGCAGCTTTGACATAAATATGATCATTTGCGCAACGTGACCACTATCGAAGAAGCAGTTGGGGCATAAATATGACCACTATCTAACGTCCTCACTATAGAAGTAGCAGTTGAGGCATAAATAATAGCAGTTATGCCTCAACAGTTCTTCTATAGTGAGTATGTTGCGCAAATGCTCATATTTATGCTCCAACTGCTTCTTCTAGAGTGAGCACGATGTGCAAATGATCATATTTATGCCCTAACTGCTTTTTCTAGAGTGAGAACGTTGCGCAAGTGATCATATCTATGCCTCAAGTGCTTCTGGTATAGTGAGCACGTTTCGCAAATAAAATGATCACATTTATGCCCCAACTGCTTCTTCTATAGTGAGCACGTTGCGCAAATTCTCATATGTATGTCCCAAGTGCTTCTTCTAGATTGAGCACGTTGTGCAACTGCTCTTATTTATGCCCTAATTGATTCTACTGTAATGAGCACGTTGCGCAAATGATCTTATTAATGCCTCAGCTGCTTCTTCTATAGTGAACACGTTGCGCAGCTGCTATTATGTATGCCTCAACGTTTTCTAGAGTGAGCATTTTGCCCCACAGATCTTACCTATGCCTCAACCGCCTCTTCTAGAGTGAGCACGTTGTGCAACTAATCTTATTTATGCTTGTACTGCTTCTTCTAGCGTGAGCACAAT
The DNA here is from genome assembly GCA_963921405.1 of Cepaea hortensis. Taxonomy (NCBI): domain Eukaryota; kingdom Metazoa; phylum Mollusca; class Gastropoda; order Stylommatophora; family Helicidae; genus Cepaea; species Cepaea hortensis. The sequence goes on along the minus strand of OY992887.1, from coordinate 6,364,316 downwards.
GCGCAACTGATCTAAATTTGCCTCAACTGCTTCTTCTAGAGTGAGCAAGTTGCTCAGTTGATCTGTTCCATGTTCAACGGCTTCTTCTAGAGTGAGCACGTTGCTCATTTGATCTTACTTATGCCTCAACGGCATCTTCTAGAGTGAGCTCGTTGCACATCTCATCTCATCCCATCATGTTCCTGTTGTACCTTGCGGTGTCGAGGTGAAGTATAAACATCGTGAGAGTGCCCGATTTTGGGCTTCATATATCGATATTTCCATGGACTCTGCTATTCCATCCGCCAATTGTTTACGTAGTTGGCCTCTTCCTCTATTTGCATCTGGTCTGTACATCATTGCTAGTCGTGGTTTGCTGTTTTCTGGTAACCTACTTGCATGGCCAAACCATTTGACTTGCTGCTTTCTAATAAAATATAGTGCGGCTTTAACTCCCACTTTAGTCCTGATTTCTTCATTTCTGCTCTTATCTCTTCTTGATACGTTGAGCATTCTTCTCAGAAATCTCATTTCTGATGTTGTGATATTTCTTTTCTCTTTTTCTGTCATTGTCCAGGTTTGGCATTGGTAGCATAGAATTGGTAGGAAGATTGTGTTGCAAAGTGCTTTCTTAGTAGTTACTGATACATGTTTGTTCTTTAGTATTGGAGCCATGTGTCCAATGAGATGATTTGCCTTATTGCACCTAATTTCGATCTCGTCTTCTGATCTGCCATTTGATGATATTATACTTCCTAGGTACTTGAAACTCTTTACTTGTTTCAAGGGATGTTCGTTTAGGTGAATTGTTGTTGTTTGTTCTTCTTTAGTCATAGTCATTACCTCTGTTTTGCTTGTGCTAATTTTCATGTTATGTTCCCTACACATTTCGTTTAGACTATTCATGTGGTCTTGTAATTCAGCTTCTGGTTTTGCTATTAGTGCTTGGTCGTCCGCAAACAGGAGTTCTCTAATGGTTAGATTTGCAAATGCTTTTTCTTCTGTGTTCTCGTCATGCGGAATTCTTGCTGTCTCCGTTTGGTTGGTTTCTTTACATATGTTGTCTATATATGTTATGAACAAGAGAGCGGACAGGACACAACCTTGTCGTACTCCGGATCTTATGGTGAAGGGTTCTGAGTGTTCTGCAGTTGCTCTCACTATGCATTCACTGTTGTTGTATAAGCTTCTAGATAGGTTTGTTAGATGTGTACTCACTCCATATTGTTTAAGGATTTCCCACAGCTTGTTTCTATCTACTCTATCGAATGCCTTTTCTTGGTCGACAAAGGCTAAGTAGAATGTTTCATTAAATTCGATTGATTTTTCTATAAGTTGTCTAAGAGCAAAAATGGCGTCTGTACATCCTTTGGTTTTCCTAAATCCAAGTTGTGTTTCGCTTAGCTTGTGTTCTAAAGTAGTTCGTAATCATTTTTCAAGAATATTGCAAAATATTTTCCCAGTATGACTCAACAGTGAAATGCCTCTGTATTGTGTGCAGTCTCTTTTGCTGCCTTTGGTTTTTCCAAATTGGGTTTATTAAGATGTTTCCCCAGTCTCGTGGTGTCAGTTGTTCTACCCACACATGATTGAATAGTCTATTAGCCAAACTGTTCCTACTTCTCTTGCTGCTTTAATTAGTTTATTTGGTATTTCATCCTGTCACGGTGATTTGTTCAATGGGGCTAATCTGATGGCTTCTATAATTTATCGTTGCACAATTGATCTTTTACAGGCATCAACGGCTTCATCTGGAGTGAGCACGTTGCGCAAATCATCTTATTTATTCCTCAACTGCTTCTTCTAGAAAGAGCACATTGCGTAATGATCTTTTCCATGCATCAACGGCTTCTTCTAGAGTGAGCACGTTGCACAAATGATCTTATTTATGCCTCTGCTGCTTCTTCTAAAATGAGCAAGTTGCGCAGCTGATCTTATTTGTGCCTCACCTGCTTCTTCTAGAGTGAGCAAGTTGCGCAGTTGATCTGTTGCATGCATCAATGGTTTCTTATAGAGTGAGCACGTTGCGCAAATGATCTTATTTATGCCTTAATGGCTTCTTCTAGAGTGAAAACAATATAAAATGACATAAAGTAGTGCAGCTTTACATAACAGAATTAAGACACATACAGGACGTTGCGGCGATTAGCCTTCATCATCAAACAAGCACATTCACAAACACAACATACAGTCAAGGAGATCTGCTGTGATTACATCAGAAGGTGACGACAGGACGAGAAGAACAAAAGGATGAAAAAATTAAAGTAATGAAGAGAAAATGAGAATTGAAAAAAAAATGTATATATTCACCTCACAGTTCCGATCTGTAAGCAACTGAGAAAATCTCCGATGTATTCTTTTTATACCCGGTGATAGGTGTTACGGTTCAGTGCGCACATTGAAAGAAGGGGGCGGAGGCAGGAGGGCAGGAAGGTAACTAGTCTTGTAGGGGTATCTGAGCAATCTCAGAGGATGTACTAACGAAGCAGGGGGGGGGGGCGCAAGCATGATGGTGGTACTAACCAAAACCCCATTATGTACTCATATTTATGAGGCAAGTCCTGAAGTCTGGGTGGACTGATATGCGCGAACGCACATACATACATATACACCGCTCAACAGACATAATGCTAGTGTATATGGGCATGTGCAAGCTATATATAAGAAGAGAGAGAGAGAGAGAGAGAGAGAGAGAGAGAGAGAGAGAGAGAGAGAGAGAGGTGGAGGGAAAGAAAGAGAGAGAGAGAGAGAGAGAGAGGTGGGTATTGTTACTGTTTCCTATGAACCACGTATTATAAGATCATATCGCCCAATGATTGTGTTATCGGGGTTGTATAAGATCCAACCACTGGTAATACACATGATGTGGGTAGGCACAGAGAAGCAAGATTGTTTGAGAGAGAGAGAGAGAGAGAGAGAGAGAGAGAGAGAGAGAGAGAGAGAGAGAGAGAGGGAGGGATATATATATATATATATATATATATATATATATATATATATATATATATATAGAGAGAGAGAGAGAGAGAGAGAGAGAGAGAGAGGTTGGAAAAGTGCCTGCGACATACCACATGAGGTATGCGGAGTCGGTCGGTCTAGAAATACAAGGCTTCACTCATACTGTTCCCTGTGAAATAGAGTCAATATGGTTGATTGTTATACAACGTATTTTAGGATCAAATCACCCAGTGCTTGTGTTATTGGGGCTGTATAAGATCCGACCACCAGCAATACGCATGGCATAGGTAGGTATAGAGAAACAAGATTGTGGAGGGAGAAAGAGAGAGAGTGAGAGAGAGAGAGAGAGAGAGAGAGAGAGAGAGAGAGAGAGAGAGTGAGAGTGAGAGAGAGAGAGAGAGAGAGAGAGAGAGAGAGAGAGAGAGAGAGAGAGAGAGAGAGAGAGAGAGAGGAATAGTGCCTGCGACATACCAACTGAAATATGCGGAGTAGGTCGGTCTACAAATAGGAGGCTTCACTCATACTGTTCCCTATTTTTTCTTCTAGAGTGAGCACGTTGCGCAACAGATCTTTTGTATGCAACAACGGCTTCTTCTAAAGTGAGCACGTTGCGCAACTGATCTTATTTATGCTTCAACTGCTTCTTCTAGTCTACCCCGAATCACAGTGTGGCTTTCGACAGAACTGGTCTGCCATTGATATGATATTCTCATTGCGACAAATTCAAGAAAAATGCCGTGAACAGAATCAACCACTGTTTATTTCCTTCATCAACCTCACAAAGGCATTTGATTTGGTCAGTCGTGAGGGTCTGTTCAAGGCACTAAAGAAGATTGGCTGCCCACCAACTCTTCTGTCCATTGTGGAATCGTTCCACACAGCCATGAAGGGTATAATCAAGTTTGATGGTGCAACTTCTGAAGAGTTTGAAATCAAGAGTGGAATTAAGCATGATTGTGTACTAGCTCCCACCCTCTTTGGAATATACTTTTCACGTCTACTGAAATATGCCTTTCGTGATCAGGATGGTGGTATATACATTCACTCACGCTCAGATGGTGGCCTCTATAATGCTCAGAGATTGAAGGCCAGGACCGTAACTTGGAGGGTACTGATAAGAGTGTTGCTTTTTGCAGATGATGCTGCAGTTACGACTCACTCTGAGGGAGAATTACAATGTCTACTATCCGTATTCTCTTATGCTTGTTCTGAATTTGGTTTAACAATTAGCAAAAAGAATATACAGACTATGTCACAAGGTGCACATGGGGTACCATCAATTTTTATTGACAACTCCGAACTAGAGATGGTAGACCATTTTACATATCTAGGATCAGTGGTAAATAGCAAATTATTCCTAGATCAGGAAATCAACACCCGGATTGGTAAGGCAGCAACAACAATCAACAGGTTAAGAAAATGAGTCTGGGAGAACAGGAAGCTTACTGCCAAAACAAACGCCCTTGTCTATCAAGCCTGTGTCCTTAGTACTCTTCTATATGGCAGTGAAACCTGGACAACTTACACACACCAAGAGAAACGTTTAAACAGCATTCATATGCGGTGTCTGCGAAGAATTCTTGGTATTAAGTGGCAAGACAAAATCACAAATACTGAAGTATTGGAAAGATCAGGTTGTGTGACGGTTTATTCCATGCTCAATCTTCGTAGACTTAGATGGATAGGACATCTTAGGAGGGTGGATGATGGTAGAATACCAAAGGTAACTTTTTTTGATGAATTACATATGTGTAAGAGATCTTAGGGTCGGCCTCTACTACGATACAAAGATGTGTGTAAACGGGACATGATTGATACAGGCATTGATAATGCACATTGGGAGCAAGTCGCCGCTGAACGTGTTGCATGGAGGGCAATCATCAGAAATGGAATAAAGACAAAGGAGAAAATAATTGCAGATAAGTCACACACAAAGCGTGTGAGACGTAAGATGGTGCATGATGGTGGAAATGATCACGAGTTCACATGCACCCAATGTGAACGAACATTTACAGCGTGAATTTGCCTTATCAGTCACATTCGCTACCGCCATGGGTAAAAGTTATTATACCTTTTTGAAGCACAAACTATCGTCTGTCACGACGGCAAGGTGCCAATGATGAGCTTCTTATAGATTGAGCACGTTCCGCCACTGATCTTATAAATGCTTCAACTGCTTCGTCTAGAGCAGAGGTTCCCAAACCACGGCCCGCGGGCCACTTGTGGCCCGCCAGCTCTCAGAAAGTGGCACGCGAGGCCTCGTTTCATTCAAGAGTTCACAATAGAGGAAGATAATGTTGCAGTCTTCATAAATCCGTTCGTATTTCCTGATGCCGAGCTCTGTCAATTACTGCACAACCTTCAGCACGAAGTAATTGATTTGAAATGCAATTCTGCACTGAGATGTGAATTTCTGGAGCTGCTTGCTTCACCTTCAACTGATCATTTGATTTCATTCTGGCGACTATTACCTGTCGAACAATTTGAACACTTAGTTCATTCGCCCAGAGATACATTTGTCGATTTGGTTCGACTTACAGATGCGAGCAGTCATTTTCCACAATGATCGTTAAAAAAAAGCACCGATAGTAACGAAACTGCGCTTATGACTTTGGGCACGATAGATTTGTGCCCAGACATTGTTAAACTGGCATCTGAACAGAAGTCACTGGTTATGAAGAACAGTTACAGTTGTAAATTAATTAATTAAAGGCGATTTTCGAAATTGGTTAAACATTTATTGTTAAATGAACTGTTGATATTAAACCCCCCCCCCCCCCCAAAAAAAAAAAAAAAAAAAAAAAATGGCCGCAGTGTAGTACCGACACTGACTGCTTTTAAAGTTTTAGAATTTTGTTGACGAAAGTTAAAAAAGGTAAGAATGATATTGCACGACTTTAATAATTTTATAACGCTGTGGCCCGCTTAACTACCAAAAATAGTAGATATGGCCCTCGGCTTGAAAAGCTTGGGAACCACTAGTCTAGAGTGAGCACGTTGCGCAACTGATCTTATGTATGCTTTAACTGTTTCTTCCAGAGTGATCTCGTTGCGCAATTGATCTTTTCCATGCATCAGCTGCTTCTTCTAGAGTGAGCACGTTGCGCAACTGATCTTATGTATGCTTTAACTGTTTCTTCCAGAGTGATCTCGTTGCGCAATTGATCTTTTCCATGCATCAACGGCTTCTTCTAGAGTGAGCACGTTGCACAACTGGTCTAATGTATGCCTCAATTGGTTCTTCTTTAATGAGTACATTGTGGAACTGATCCTAAATATGCCTCAACTGCTTCTCCTAGAGCAACCTTCTCTCAACCTTCTCTCAACCTTCTTTGGCCCGTGCCCCCCTTCACCATATTTTCTTAACGTCATTCCCCCCTTCCTATAAAACATTTGGCCCGTGCCCCCCTTCACCGTATTTTCAGAACGTCATCCCCCCCCCCTTTATATTTCCTATCTAAAATCCCCCACCCCTACACAGTATAGGTAAAAATGGAAGGTAAATTTAATAGCATATACTAAAACAAGTCTACACATCCACATAAAACATGATTTGTGGGTCTACTTACTTCATAAAATGAATTTTAGAAGGATGAGATGTACATAACTGTAAAGTATGAAGGGAAAAACAATATCAAGTAATCGGTTCTTGTATTAACGCGATCTTGAAATAGTCTTCATTCCCCCTTGGAAACCCTAAAATTCCCCTCGGGGGGGGGGGGGGGGAAATTCACCACCGGTTGAGAACCACTGTCCTAGAGTATGAACGTGGCGCCACTGATCTGATTAATGCCTCAACTGCTTCTACTAGAGTGAGAACGTAGAGCAACTTATCTTATGTATGCCTCATAATCTTCTTCTAGAGTGACCACGTTGCGTAACTGATTGTATTTGTGCCTCAATGGCTTCTTTTACTGTGAGCACGTTGTGCAACTGATCTTATGTATACCTCAACTGCTTCTTCTAATGTGAGCACTCTGCGCAACTAAACTTATTTGTGCCTCAACTGCCTCTTCTAGAGTGATCACGTTGAGCAACTGATCTTATTTATGCGTCAGCTGCTTCTTCTAGAGTGAACACGTTGCGCAACTGTTGTAATTTATGCCTCAACTGCTTCTCCCAGAGTGAGGACGTTGCGCCACTGTTCTTATTTATGCTACAACTGCTTCTTCTAGAGTGAGTACGTTGCGCAGCTGATCTCATTTATGCCTCAACTGCTTCTTCTAGAGTTAGCACGTTGCGCACATGATCTTAAGTATGCCTCTACAGCATCTTCTACAATGAGCACGTTTTGCATCTGATCTTATTTATGCCTCAACGGCTTCTTCTAGAGTGAGCACGTTGCGCAACTTATCTTATTTATGCATCAGCTTCTAGAGTGAACACGTTACGAAACTGGTGTAATTTATGTCTCAGCTGCTTCTCCTAGAGTGAGAACGTTGCGCCACTGTTTTTTTATTTATGCTTCAACTGCTTCTTCTAGAGTGAGCACGTTGTGCAACTGATCTTATTTATGACTCAAATTTTTCTTCTTGAGTGAGCATGTTGGGCAACTGATCTTTTGATTGCCTCAATGGCTTCTTCTAGAGTGAAAACGTTGCGCATCTGATCTAATGTATGCATCAACTGCTTCTACTACAGTGAGCACGCTGTGCAACTGGTCTAACTTTTGTCTCAACTGATTCTTCTAGAGTGAGCAAGTCGCGCAACTGATCTTGTTTATGTCTCAACTGCTTTTACTAGAGAGACCACGTTGCGCAACTGATCTCATTTATGCATCAACTGCTTCATCTAGAATGAGCGCGTTGCACCACTGATCCTATTTATGCCTCAACGTCTTCTTCTAGAGTAAGCACGTGGTGGGACTGATCTTATTTATGCCTCAGCTGCTACTTCTAGAGTGAGCACATTGCACAACTGATCTTATTTATGCCTCAGCTGCTACTTCTAGAGTGAGCACATTGCACAACTGATCTTATTGATGCCTCAACTGCAGCATCTAGAATGAGCACTTTGCGCAACTGATTTTATTTATGCCTCAACTGCTTCTTCAAGTGTGAGCACGTTCCGCAACTGATCATCTTTTTGCCTCAACTGCTTCTTCTAGAGTTAGCACGTTGCGCATCTGATCCTTTTTAGACCACAAAGGATTATTCCTGAATGAGCGCGTTGTACAACTGATCTCATTTATGCCTCAACGGCTTCTCCTAGTATGAGCACGTTACGCAGCTGGTCTTATTTATGCCTCAGCTGCTTCTTCTAGAATGATCACTTTGTGATACTCATCTTATTTATGCCGCAACTGTTTCTTCTAGAGTGAGCAGGTTGGGAAGATGATCTATTGTATGCCTCAACGGCTTCTTCTAGAGTGAGCACTTTGCACAGCTTATCTAATTTATGCATCAACTGCATCTTTTAGTGTCAGCACGTTCCGCAGCTGATCTTTTTTTATGCCTCAACTGCTTCCTCTAGAGTGAGCACGTTGCGCAACTGGTCTTATTTATGTATCACCTCCTTCTTCTACAGTACGCACGTTGCGAAATTTATTTTATTTATTCTTCAACTGCATCGTCTAGAGTGAGCACGTTGCACAACTGATCTTCTTTATGCCGCAACACCTTCTTCTAGAGTACACACGTTGCGCCACTGATCTATTTTATGCCTAAACTGCTTCTTCTAGAGGGACCATGGTGCGCAACTGATCTTAGTTATGCCTTGAATGCTTCTACTAGAGTGATCACGTTGTGCAACTGATCTATTTTACGCCTCAACGGCTTTTTATAGAGTGAACACGTTGGGCAACTGATCTTATTGATGCCTCATCGGCTTCTTCTAGTGTGCGCACGTTGCGCAGCTGATCTTATTTATGCCTCAACTGCTTCTTCTAGAGTTAGGATGTTGCGCAACTGATCTTATTTATGCCTCGACGGCTTCATTTAGAGTGAGCACGTTGCGCAACTGATCTTATTTATGTCTCAGCTGCTTCTTCTAGAGTGAGCACGTTGCCCAACTGTTCTTATCTATGCCTCAGCTGCTTCTCCGATTGTGAACACGTTGCGCAAATGGTCTAATGTATGCCTCAATTGCTTCTTCTAGATTGAGCACATTGCGGAACTGATCCTAAATATGCCTCAACTGCTTCTCCTAGAGTAAGCACGTTGCGAAACTGATTTTTTTTAAATGTCTCAACATCTTCTTCTATAGTGAGCACGTTGCACAATATTATTACGTAAAGTATGAGGTATGAAAAACAATATCAAGTAATCGGTTCTTGTATTAACGCCATCTTGAAATAATCTTAATTCCCCCCCCCCCCCTCAATGGAAATCCCGAATCCCCCCCCCCCCCCACCGACAGGTTGAGAACCACTGGTCTAAGCTTCCAATCTCTTCCTGATTTGATCATTTATAATCAAAGATTCGCAGCCATACAGCAAAACAAGTTCTATATAGCTCTTCAGCTCTCTATTTCTTACATTCAATGATAGCGACTTATTATATTATATTATATTATATTATATTATATTATATTATATTATATTATATTATATTATATTATATTATATTATATTATATTATATTATATTATATTATATTATATTATATTATATTATATTATATTATAGGCCGGTCTCTCTGGCTGTGGGGTTACAACACTTTCTCTCTGTAATCCCGTTTATCACGCAGAGTCTCGTAACGGAGCGAGAGCTGAGGCGGTTCGACCCCCGCTCGTGACTTGCGGGATAACTGAGCCGGCCGCTCAGAAAGCAATGGCAAACTACTGAGCGTAATCTTGCCAAGAGATCAACATACAGCTGAAAGATGTTGGTGTTGACAGCTAAGTCCTGTAAAGGATATGCTAAAAAAAAAAAAAAAATATTATATTATATTATATTATATTATATTATATTATATTATATTATATTATATTATATTATATTACATGTTATGTTATGTTATGTTACGTTATATTATATTATATTATATTATATTATATTATATTATATTATATTATATTATATTATATTATATTATATTATATTATATTATGTTATGTTATGTTATGTTAGTTAATTAGTCGAGGTTCCAACTTCACGGCAACGGGTCGTCCCAATTATGCTCCATTCTCGTGCCTGCGAATATCACACAAAATGCTCCCCAATGTCTAATGTGAAGAGTGGAATAGACGGGAGTCTCGGCAATCCAACAGCCCGAACAGGTATAAACTGTGCATAATGCCGCCGTCAGAATGTAAACACAACATTCATCCACGAATACTACAGTTCATTGTTGATGGACTCGGCAATCACCTTAAAGACCTCATTGACCTGGGTTTTCTCATATGGCATAGTCTCTTACCGCAGGGCGACCCGCCGAAAGTGACGCGCGAACTCCGCAGCTTCAGTGCCGACTCACAGGAGTCTCCCAAAAAATGCACTCGTGAATCGAAAGGGCAAAACAGTTAATTCAGCACCCGCCGGTAGCCATTGTTCTGAACACTGTACAGGACAGATGGAAAAGCATTCCACGCGAATTTCACAGTGTCGCCCACGCACTCACTCAGTATCAGAGCGACGGAACCATGTACTACCAGTCCAACATGAGGAAAATGCGATTGCAAACCGCAGCCACATGCATAAACACGCCACAGGCCTTATCGGTTTGGAGGTACAAGAGATACAGCATGCAGGGCGATGCGCTACCTTCTTGATTTTCCAACCAGTGAAGACAGAATACAAATTTGAAGAGCACGTGCCTAACTCAGAGTTAGCGCAAACACACAACATCCACTGCATAGTGAAATTAGGAAGGTGAAGGGCAGCAGGTTAAAAAGAGGAAGGTCGTGGATGGGTCAAGCCAAAGACATTCTTCAACAGGTGTGTTCACTTGAGAACTTAGAACCTGGCGAGGAGTGGGTACAAGTGCCAACAGACTTCTGCACATCCTTTTCAGTTTGCATCCAACTAGATAGAAAATGCAGACAAGAACATCCGGCTGCTGTGGAGGCTGAAGTACAAGCGTTGATTTTCGAGAATTCATTGGACGGTGATGCTGTCATTTACACAGATGGGTCGGTTGTCCGGCATGTGAGAAGCTCATGGGCCTTTATGGCTCAGGCCGAATTGTGAATGATGACTCTGGTGCTTTTGTTGAGACCACAAGTAGCCTGACCATGGAAGTCATGGCAGTAAGTAAAGCAATAACATGGCTCGAGACACAGACATTCACCAGGGCTTGTTTCCTTAGCGACTCAATGAGCACGCTCAAGAGGATAGAGGAGGGGTCGATCCGAAGAGAATGGTTGCTGCCTCTCGAGCGGTCTCGACTGGCAAAGATTAGTTTCATCTTCGTGCCAGAGCATGCGAGAGTACAAGGAAATGAGCGGGCTGACAAGCTCGCATGTAAGGCTACTGTGGAGGACGGACGCACCAAGGACCAGGCTGACATTCTGAATGCTCTACGAGATGTAAGACGTTTGCAAGAACCAAGTGATGACTGTGAATCTACAACCATGGCCAGACTGCGAGAACAGCCAATTAAAAGAGCTGTTGCCAAACAAGAACACTATGCAGGAAGCCAAAGAAGATTGATAAATCAACACAGAACTGGTGTCGTGAGCCGCTACACGATGCGGGATTTGCTGAAGAGGGGATCCGAGCAATTATAGACTGAATGGTTCGATGTGCAATGAGGATGATCTGTCGATTAACTAACTAACTAATTAACACGGTAGGCCAGACATGATGTATTTAACATGACCATCATGTCATGGGGGACTTCCCTGCCTCAGTTCACTTGTTCGGTGTTAAACTAATGGAAACTGGAGTCTCGGGGCCAAGTGGTCAGGCCGCTAACGCGCTCCGAAGGTTGTGGGTTCGATTCCGAACTACGTCGTTCAGTTCACGTGTGCACTTTTCGAGGAGAGTCCTGAGGGTCGTGTCTGGAGCTACTGGCTTCGTGTGATGCTTTCTGCAGGCCGCCCTACCGAAAGCAACTAAGCTATATGGGATTAAACCTGGCGCAATAAAGCCAATCTTCTTGTCTTTTTTGCTAAAGCAAGTTACAGAAATTACAAAAATATAATCCCAATCAATTACAGACATATAATCTCAATCAATTACAGAAATAAATTCCCAGTCAATTACAGAAATATGATCCCAACCAATTACAGAAATATGATCCCAATCAATTACAGAAATATGATCCCAATAAATTACAGAAATATGATCACAATAAATTACAGAAATATAATCCCAATCAAACATACTAAAACTATACGGACAAATGAGTTGACTAAATACACTACCATAATGACAAACCCAAACGCCATTTTCATAAAACACTGACTACACACAACATTAAGACATACGTGTCATGATAAATAATGGTATAGAAGTCTCTGGCTAAATGGTTGAGAGCTCTTAAACTTCCCGTGCGCTGATGTTAAGATATTGGTTTCTCTGCCTACCCGGGTCAGTTGGACTTGCACGTTGACTTCAAGTCCGTGACTTGGGGCACGTAAATAACAAGTATGTGGGAAGTCGGAGGGTTTAGTTAGTATGATGGCGAGAGAAAGCTAATCCCCACGGAGAAATCAGATAGTTTGTAATGTATACACTTGACGGTCGACTCTCTAACGAACACACATCGACGTCACTGCCATATGTCACTGCGATGCGTCACTGTCAAATGTCACTGCCATATATCACTGCCATATATCACTGCCATATATCACTGCCATAACTTGTAGATGTTTAATTGTAAGGTGCTCTGCTGTGGTTGACGTCATGTGGACAGCATAAATACAATTCATCATCGATGTTTATTTTAGATATTTCACACAAAATATCTGCAACAATGAACGATTCTTCGTATTTCACGATATTCGTATTAATTTATTGTCCATTTTTTCGGTGGTCAATTTGATTTGATTTGAGTAAAAAACCGACGTCAAAGCACTTAGGACATTCCCATACGTGTTCCGTCCTTATTTGCAACAGCCAGCGATGATGATACCAAATGTAGTCTGATTATATCTCCGACTGGCCTCTCCTTGGAGTATTACGTGTCAGTGAGATCCTCTTAGCACTTCCTGCCACTCCATTCTCTCTAGACTGTGATGGTTTATCTGTTCCTTCTCTTTCACTCTACACATGATCCCAAAGGGATATGACCACATCTGCCTTACAGTGCACCAACACTTCACCCAAAGGTGCAGACACACATTTGATGTTTTCATTGAAGCACATCACTTTGCATGAAGCATGCTTGTGGGTCCACTACAATCACGACGTGAGTGTGCTGTTTATCCTTCAGCCGGCGGAACGTCGCAGTGACTTCCTCCATACCTATTCTCAGACTAGAAATCGTGGTATCATAAGCCAGGCTCTCCTGCACTAAACACGGTGCATGAACATTAGCTATGAACCCCCAATACTCGGTGACAATTAAAAATCTCGTAATACACAACAGCGCCGGTTACACGAAGATTACTTGACTGATGAAGCCTACCAGTTCTGTGGTGCTGCCATAGATCGTTCTTTTTTAAAATGTCCTAATTCGCAGAAAGCAATATTTTAATATAGAGATTGAGCAGACATGACAAAACTCACTCTAAAAGCCGTGTACTGCTGGAAGTGCAGTCAAAACAACAGTGCTAGTTTACATATACTTTGGGATCATCTTGACCGAATACGTCGAAGCAATCTACACATTTAACACCTGGTATAGTTGACTGAAACAAGGTTTATCAAATAATCCGTGTGTTGCTGACCGGCCTGCTTGTAAATATACCACCAGCCTCTAACTCGACAGTTGCAGTTGGAAGGTCGTTATGGACACTCTGTTCTGTGGGACTGTGTCAGAAGGATTGGATGGTGTGATTCGCGGGGAGTGTATCGAACTCTAAGCCATCTCAGATAAGCGTGAAAAAATTAGGGGTTTCGAGCGTACATTCTTAATATAAAACATTCCTAGGCAACCGAAGACAGTACAGACTGTTGGGATGACGCAACTGAGACATCTCTAAAACATCTCCAGATTTAAATATTGACGGTTTGTGCGAATTCCACAACAACAGGTTTGTATTCAGGCTGTTACTCCAGTATGTACGGATTCCGCAGATAAATTCCAATCTGTTGCTGCGGAGTTCGGCTGCGAACTGTGAATCTTTCGGTGTGACCTGACAGAGCTGACATGTCATGGTCGATGAACCGAGTTAGTTAGTTAGTTAGTTAGTCGACAGATCAGCCTCATTGCACATCGAACCATTCAGTCCATAAGTGCTCGGATCCCCTCCTCAGCAAATCCCGCAACGTGTAGCGGCTAACGACGCCAGTTCTGTGTTGGTTTATAAATCTTCTTTGGCTTCCTGCGTAGTGTTCTTGTTTGGCCACCCCTCTTTTAATTTGCTGCTCTCGCAGTCTGGCCATTGTTGTAGATTCACAGTCATCACTTGGTTCTCGCAAAAGTCTTACTTCTCGTAGAGCATTCAGAATGTCGGCCTGGTCCATGGCGCGTCCGCCCTCCACAGTAGCCTCACCTGCGAGCTTGTCAGCCCGCTCATTTCCTTGTACTCCCGCATGCCCTGGCACGAAGATGAAACTAATCTTTGCCAGTCGTGACCGCTCCAAAGGCAGCAACCATTCTCTTCGGATCGACCCCTCCTCTATCCTCTTGATCATGTTCATTGAGTCGCTAAGGAAACAAGCCCTAGTGAATGTCTGTGTCTCGAGCCATGTTATTGCTTTACTTACTGCCATGACTTCCATGGTCAGGCTACTTGTGGTTTCACTGAAAGCATCAGAGTCCTCCTTCATAATTCTCCCTCCGGCCCGAGCTGTAAAGGCCCATGAGCTTCTCACATGTCGGACGACCGACCCATCTGTGTAGATGACCGCGTCACCGTCTAGCGAATTCTCGAAAATCAACGCTTGTACTTCAGCCTCAATAGCAGCCGGATTTTCATGTCTGCATTTTCTATCTAGTTGGATGAAAACTGAAAAGGATGTGCAGAAGTCTGTTGGCACTTGCACCCACTCCTCGCCAGGTTCTAAGTCCTCAAGTGAACACACCTGTTGAAGAATGTCTTCGGCTTGACCCATCCACGACCGTCCTCTTTTTAACCTGCTGCCCTTCACCATCCTAATTTCACTATGCAGTGGATGTTGTGTGTTTGCGTTAATTCTGAGGTAGGCGCGTGCCCTGCAACCTTGTATTCTCTCTTCAATGGTTGGAAAACCAAGAAGGTAGCGCATCGCCCTGCATGCTGTATCTCTTGTACATCCAGAATAATGCGCATAGCTTCATTCTGTATCCTTTCCATCCTTTCTATCTGCTTATGGCTGAGAGTCAGGATTGCCATTGCATACTCCAAAACGGACATGACCAACTCCTCGTACAGAAGACATAGATGGCGCTGCTCACAGTTTGCTGCCGCCATCACCCGCATCGCTGCCAAACCTCGCTTGGCCTTTGTTATCACCTGGTCTATGTGCACATTATAAGCAAGGCTTCGATCAAACCGTATCCCCATGTAATTCATTGCCTGCGTTCTTTCCACCGTCTCTGAACACAGCATACAGTTGGTGTTGGTGTGTTGACAATATGATTATTCAACGAGAACCAAGTCACTGTTGCCTTTGTTGGGTTGACCATTGCCCCAGCTTCATCACACCAAGTACTTATGCGATTGAGTTCGGTTTGTAGTTCCACAGCAACCTCCTCTCTATCCTTCCCCTGACGATACACTAAAACATCATCGGCGTATGACAATGTCCTGCCAGGTCCAGTGATCTGCTCACTGGTGATTCTCACTGTGTAGGCGTTGAACAGTACCGGAGATAATGGTGATCCCTGTGGTAGGCCAGGATATATTGTTGTTGGTTCCGAAGTCCAACTGCCACATCTAAAAACTACTTTCCGTTGGAAGAGGGCTGCAGCGATCCAACTAAGGAGGAATGGACTTACGTTTAGTTCGAGAAGCTGAAACATTAAAAAATCCAGTGGTACTCTGTTGTATGCGTCCTCAAGATCAATCGCTGCAGCAACGGTTTCAGTGCCTGAGTGGAAACCTTCATAGACATCCTGGGCAAAGACTGCTGCATTGGTCCAGGTTTCTCTCTTTGGGCGGTACCCACCCAGGGTGGGTGGGAAAACACCTTGCCTCTCTAGTTGGCTTGATATTTTCCTGGCAATTACCTTCTCCAGCAGCTTGCCTATTGTATTCTGCATGGTTATAATTCGATATCCCTGAATTTTTTTGTGGTCTTTGTCAGGCTTCGGCAAGGGAATCAGATAGCTGTGTAACCATTCCTCCTTGATGCTAGCACTCCCTATACTGTTGTTGTACATGTCTGCTAGTTTCTCTAGCTCATTGTCGGTACACCTATTTATGTCGTCGTATCTTATGCCATCAGGACCTGGAGCACTGTTTTTTGATAGTCGAAGCACAGCCTTGATTTCTTTCACTGTCACTGTGTCTTCATCCGAAATGTTCTGGGCCTTGCATCTGTCTGAAGTGACCTCCTTGGCCAGATTTCGGCCTCCCATGTCTGTCTGGTTGCTTTGCTCAAGGTAGCGTTCAAAGAGGGCTTTGCCCTTGTCCTCGTCAGTCCTCTGCCAGATGAGGTCAGCACCTTGGAAGTCAGAAATGCTCTTATTCTTGACTACACCACTCATGCTTTTATGTAGTCGCCAGAACAATATCAGTGACTTGTCTGTGCTTACTCTTTGACACACCTCTGCCCATTTTTCGCTTTTAACAACCTTGACCAGTTTTTTTAAGTAGCTTACTTTTGTGTGCATCTCTCTTTCTAAGTGCAAGCAGGGACTAGGATGACCAGCTCTGTTCTTCTTGGCATTTTGCCATCTCCTTACAGCACTAGGCTTATCCACCCAAGCCTTCTCCACCTCGAAAATCCACCACGGTGGCTGCTCCCAGCTTTTTTTCCTGCCCTGAAACGTTCTGCGCTTGTCACGTCTTATTTTACTCACCACATCTTGCCCTGTACTGTCATACTGGAAAGTCTTTACCTTTAGCTTGTGCTGCCTGGTTCTGCCTTTCTCCACCAATATGCTGCAAGGGTGGTGGTCGCTGCCATGGTGTCCTAGGACACCCCATCTACACACTGTAGTGAGTGAAGATGAAACTAGCGCCAGATCAATAGCACTGTCCTCATCGCCCGGACGGCTTGCACCGAGTCAAATCTGTGACACCGCCACAACCATAGACACAACACCTTGCTATAGATATCTGCTGTCAGATGGTCGATGAACCGAGTCAAATCTGTGACACCGCCACAACCATAGACACAACACCTTGCTATAGATGTCTGCTGTCAGATGGTGACTCGGCTGATACACCTGGTCAATATCTAACACTGCTGATACACATGGTCAATATCTGATATTGCCGATACACCTGGTCAATATCTTACACTACTGATACACCTGATCAATATCTTACACTACTGATACACCTGGTCAATATCTGATACTGCTGATACACCTGTTCAATATCTTACACTACTGATACACCTGATCAATATCTTACACTACTGATACACCTGGTGAATATTTGACCTGCTGATACACATGGTAAATATTTGACACTGCTAAATACACCCGGTCTATATCTGACACTACTGATATACCTGGTCAATATTTGACAATGCTGATACACCTGGTCTATATCTGACATTACTGATACACATGGTAAATATTTGACAATATTAATACACCTGGTCAATATCTAACATTGCTGATACTCCTGATCAACATCTGATACTGCTGATACACCTGCTCAATATCTTATACTGCTGATTCACCTGGTCAATATTTGACACTACTGATACACCTGGTCAATACTGACACTGCTGATACACCTGGTCAATATTTGACACTACTGATACACTTGGTCACTATCGGCCACTACTGATACACCTGGTCAATATCTGACACTGCTGATACACCTGGTCAATATTTGACACTACTGATACACCTGGTCACTATCGGCCACTACTGATACACCTGGTCAATATCTGACACTGCTGATACACATAGTCAATATTTAGACACTGCTGATACACCTGGTCAACATTTGACCCTGCTGATACACATGGTCAGTATTTGACACTGCTGATACACATGGTCAATGTTTGAGTCTGCTGATACGCCTGGTCAATATTTGACACTGCTGACACACAAGGTCAATATTTGACACTGCTGATATACTTGATCAATATTTGACACTGTTGATACACCTGGTCAATATCTGACACAAATATTATACACCTGGTCAACATCTTACACTACTGATACACCTTGTCAATATCTGACACTGCTGATACACCTGGTCTATATCTGACACTACTTATACACCTGGTCAACATCTGACACTACTGATACACCTTGTCAAAATCTGACACTGCTGATACACCTGGTCTATATCTGACACTACTTATACACCTGGTCAACATCTGACACTACTGATACACCTGGTCAATATCTGACACTGCTGATACACCTGGTCAATATCTGATAGTGCTGATACACATGGTCAATATTTGACACTGCTGATACACATGGTCAATATTTGACACTGCTGATACACATGGTCAATATTTGACACTGCTGATACATCTGGTCAATATTTGACACTGCTGATACTCCTGGTCAATATCTGACACAAATATTATACACCTGGTCAACATCTGACACTACTGATACACCTTGTCAATATCTGACATTGCTGATACACCTGGTCTATATCTGACACTACGTATACACCTGGTCAACTTCTGACACTACTGATACACCTGGTAAATATCTAACACTGCTGATACACCTGGTCAATATTTGATACTGCTGATACACATGGTCAATATTTGACACTGCTGATACACACGGTCAATATCTGACGCTGCTGATACACCTGTTCAATATCATACACTGCTGATACACCTGGCCAATATCTAACACATGGAAGGCTCCTTGGCCTAGTAGTTAACCCGCCTGTTTCCTGCTCCGAAGGTTGTGGCTTCGATTCCGGGCCGTGATGTTCGGTTCACACGTGCATTTTTCTCGTACACTCCTGAGGGTCGTCGCTGGAGATACGACGTTGGTGCTGTGTGCGACGCTGTCAACAGGCCGTCCTGCCATAGTGGATAAAACCCCTTGTTTAGTTGACCTAAAACGTTGCCATCTCGTCCTTGACTTGGGGACATAAGTTACAAGTCCCTCTGATGTCGGGGTGCGTTCGCCTGATGGCGAGGGACACTGGTAATAAGGAAAGCTAATCCACAAGCAAAAATTAGTCTAGTCCACCATAAGTAGTAGCATGTGTATGGACTACGTATAAAGTGAGAGCGATAGAAAAGATTAACCGTACTACTTTATGGAAACTGTTTATGGTTAAGAGTAACGTTACTACTTTATGGAAACTGTTTATGGTTAAGAGTAACGTTACTACTTTATGGAAACTGTTTATGGTTAAGAGTAACGTTACTACTTTATGGAAACTGTTTATGGTTAAGAGTAACGTTACTACTTTATGGAAACTGTTTATGGTAAGAGTAACGTTACTACTTTATGCAAACTGTTTATGGTTAAGAGTAACGTTACTACTTTATGCAAACTGTTTATGGTTAAGAGTAACGTTACTACTTTATGCAAACTGTTTATGGTTAAGAGTAACGTTACTACTTTATGGAAACTGTTTATGGTTAAGAGTAACGTTACTACTTTATGGAAACTGTTTATGGTTAAGAGTAACGTTACTACTTTATGGAAACTGTTTATGGTTAAGAGTAACGTTACTACTTTATGGAAACTGTTTATGGTTAAGAGTAACGTTACTACTTTATGGAAACTGTTTATGGTTAAGAGTAACGTTACTACTTTATGGAAACTGTTTATGGTTAAGAGTAACGTTACTACTTTATGGAAACTGTTTATGGTTAAGAGTAACGTTACTACTTTATGGAAACTGTTTATGGTTAAGAGTAACGTTACTACTTTATGGAAACTGTTTATGGTTAAGAGTAACGTTACTACTTTATGGAAACTGTTTATGGTTAAGAGTAACGTTACTACTTTATGGAAACTGTTTATGGTTAAGAGTAACGTTACTACTTTATGGAAACTGTTTATGGTTAAGAGTAACGTTACTACTTTATGGAAACTGTTTATGGTTAAGAGTAACGTTACTACTTTATGGAAACTGTTTATGGTTAAGAGTAACGTTACTACTTTATGGAAACTGTTTATGGTTAAGAGTAACGTTACTACTTTATGGAAACTGTTTATGGTTAAGAGTAACGTTACTACTTTATGGAAACTGTTTATGGTTAAGAGTAACGTTACCACTTTATGGAAACTGTTTATGGTTAAGAGTAACGTTACCACTTTATGGAAACTGTTTATGGTTAAGAGTAACGTTACCACTTTATGGAAACTGTTTATGGTTAAGAGTAACGTTACTACTTTATGGAAACTGTTTATGGTTAAGAGTAACGTTACTACTTTATGGAAACTGTTTATGGTTAAGAGTAACGTTACTACTTTATGGAAACTGTTTATGGTTAAGAGTAACGTTACTACTTTATGGAAACTGTTTATCGTTAAGAGTAACGTTACTACTTTATGGAAACTGTTTATGGTTAAGAGTAATGTTACTACTTTATGGAAACTGTTTATGGTTAAGAGTAACGTTACTACTTTCTGGAGATTGTGTGTAGTAACCGTACCACTTTATGCAGATTGTTTATGGTTAAGATTAACCCTACTGCTTTATGAAGACTGTTTATGGTTAAGATTATCGCTACTGCTTTATGGAGATAGTTTATGATAAGATTAACGTTACTACTTTATGGAGAGTGTTCATGGTAAGATTAACACTATTGCTTTATGAAAACTGTTTATGCTAAGATTAACGCTACTGCTTTCTTGAGACTGTTTATATTAAGATTAACGCTACTGCTTTATGAAGACTGTTTATGGTAAGACTAATCGTACTACTTTATGGCGATTTTTTATGGTTAGATTAACCGTACTAATTTATGGCGATTGTTTATGGTAAGAACATTTCTTCTGTTAGATTGATCACATGTAAAACATGTGAATTGTTTACACTGAAGTGTAGTCTGAATTCTCGCTGTGTATGTAGATGGTTTAGTTGTTTACACATTTGCTTGAAGTACACGTGTAACATAAACGCTAACCATTGTTAACACGTGTAGTGTGATCTCACATCGCTAATCGCTGATCTCACATCGCTAATCGCTGATCTCACATCGCTAATCGCTGATCTCACATCGCTAATCGATGATCTCACATCACTACGTTCAAGTTATATGCGAGCCGACACAAAACGCTAATGCAGTTGTTGACTTTTTGGAGAAAACTCCCTGAAATCACATTCCTAATGTCTAACTGATCGTTTGACAGCTAATATTGATGTATACAATTAAACACAAATTACTTCTAGGCTCGATATCTACTATGAGAAGTGTTGATCAATCATCGTTGCCAAAGTCCACAAGTCGTAGTTTGTAGTGAATATGTAACAAAGACGAGATCACAGGAACACAAAGTTTGATGGCCACAATCACAAGGTGAAATAACTGTCTACCGTGAAGAGAAGCAAGTCTGTGTTTACTTTCAATGTGTTGATAAAATAGACACATCTTTAGAAATATTCATTATTACCAGTTATTCCGTGACTCAATCATTTCAAATGGTGAATTCGGTGTGTAGACTGTCAATAGATCATTATGTGAAAGGTTAAATATTGTTAATCTCATTAGTAGGCAGAAACTCAGAAATAATTGTATTTGCTTGTGATTAGAGCAACGGATTTCTGTTTGGTGCAATTGTGGAAGAGAGGAAAATTGGACTGATGGGAATAGCGGACACCAGAACAAAGGGGACAGGATGCAAGGAGCTCCACCGCAGTTACACGTTTGTTTACTCTGGAGTAGAACAGCAAGAAAGGGCAAGACACGGTGTGGGAATAGTCATCGAACCACTGCTAGCAAGAGGAATACTAGAAATAAAATATATATCAGAAAGAATCATAACAGTGAGAATAAAAGAAAAAACAGTTACAACATATGTACAAATATACGCACCATGTAACGCAAACAATAATGAGCAAGAATGCGAGGACTTCTACGAAGACATACATGACGTGCTAAATAAAATAGATAAGCAGGACAACATCATAGTTATGGGAGACTTCAATGCAAGACTAGGACATAACAGAGTGGGCATAGAAAAACATATGGGAGCATTTGGAGATCAGCAAAATGAAAGGAATGATAACGGAAGTAGACTGATAGAGCTTTGCAGCCAACACGACCTCTATATAACAAACACATTCTATAAAAATAAAGTTTCACAAGTATACACCTGGTATAAATGGAACGATCTAGATACTAAAAGCCAAATTGATTTTATATTAACAAGAAATAACAGAAAGAGAAATATATTAGATGCAAGGACAGTGCCCAATTTCAGTATAAACACAGATCATAAAGCAGTCGCTGTCACAATAAGAACAATCAGAAGAAGAAAACAAAGAGCAGAAAAATACATGCCATGCGAATAAGTAAACTTAAAAAACCTTAAAGATCAGGCAGTAAGGGAAAATTATGAGAAAGAACTAACTGAACTCTTTGTAAAATTACCTAGAGAAAGAAAAACAGTGGGAGAAGAATGGGAGATGTTCAAGTCAAGCATTTCAAATACTGCAAAAATAACATGTGGAACCACGAAAAAACGCGAACCACGGATAAAGAAAATAACAAGTTGGTGGAACGCAGAAGTAAAGAAAGCGGTAAAAGACAAAAAGGAAAAATATAAAAAGTGGTTGAAGAGCAAACAGGAATGCGATTACATAGAATATAGAATAGCGAGAAGACGTGTGAATAGAATAGTAAAGAGATAAAAACAAAAAGACTAGGAAGATTATGGAGAAACCCTAAATAAAAACTACAAGGAGGCAACTAGAAACTTCTACAAAAAGATAGGTGCAATGCGAACCAGAGGAGAACCATTTGATCCACCTGAAATAATTAACAGCGAAAATGGAGAACCAATAAATAAATAAAAACAAATCCTAATAAGATGGAAGCAGTATTTCGAACATCTTCTCGACATCCCATCAGATGTCACAGGAATTCAAGAGACCTATACAGATGTCACCGAAAAACTAGAACCATCATCATCATCATCATCAAGTACCCTGCCAGCTGGCGTAGGCGTTCATGGCTCTCCACAGATCTCGGTCTTTAGTTTTCTGGATCAACTCTGCTGCTGATATTCCCCCGTGCCACCGTCTCAATCCATCCAGCATCATTTCTCTCGGTCTGCCTCTGCCTCTCTTCCCCTCGATCTTTCCAGTTGTCACGGTGTTCTCCAATGCCTCTCTTCTCATTACATGATCACAGAAAGCTGTTTGTCTCTTTCTTATTGTTGTATATAGTGTTTTAGTTTCATTAGCCTGTTTCAGGCAGTCGTCGTTATTCTCAACATTCGTCTTAGGAACCACATCTCTGTTGCTTCTAATTTCTTCTTAATTTGTTCATTTACATTCCAAAATTCACTGCCATACAGCAAAACTGGTTCTACATAGCATTTCAGCACTCTCTTTCTTACACTCAGTGATAGTGACCTATTGCACAAGATACTCTTCATCTAGAACTAGAACCAGACATACTAAAAGAAGAAATTATAGAAGCCATCAGATTAGCCCCATTGAACAAATCACCGGGACAGGATGAAATACCAAATGAACTAATTAAAGCAGCAAGAGAAGTAGGAACAGCTTGGCTACATAGACTACACAACCATGTTTGGGTAGAACAACAGACACCACGAGACTGGGGAAACGCCATAATTATCCCAATTTGGAAAAACAAAGGCAGCAAAAGAGACAGCACACAATACAGAAGCATTTCACTGTTGAGTCATACTGGGAAAATATTTTGCAAAATTCTTGAAAAAAGATTACCAACTACTTTAGAACCCCAGCAAAGCGAAACACAACTTGGATTTAGAAAAAAACAAAGAATGCACAGATGCCATTTTTGCTCTTAGACAACTTAAAGAAAAATCAATCGAATTCAATGAAACACTCTACTTAGCCTTTGTCGACCAAGAAAAGACATTCGATAGAGTAGACAGAAACAAGCTGTGGGAAATCCTTAAAGAATATAGAGTGAGTACACATCTAACAAACCTCTGTAGATGTTTATACAACAACAGTGAATGCATGGTGAGAGCAACTGGAGGACACTCAGACCCCTTCACCATAAGATCTGGAGTACGACAAGATTGTGTCCTGTCTCCTCTCTTGTTCATAACATATATAGACAACATATGTAAAGAAACCAGCCAAGCAGAGATAGCAAGAATACCACATGACGAGAACACAGAAGAAGAACCATCTGTAAATCTAACCATTAGAGAACGTTTTCGGACGACCAAGCTGAATTACAAGACCACATGACTAGTCTAAACGAAATGTGTAGGGAACATAACATGAAAATTAGCACAAGCAAAACAGAGGTAATGATTATAACTAAAGAAGACAAAACAACAATTCACCTAAACGAACATCCCTTGAAACAAGTAAAGCGTTTCAAGTACCTAGGAAGTATAATATAATCACATGGCAGATCAGAAGACGAGATCGAAAATAGGTGCAATAAGGCAAATCAACTCATTGGACAAATGGCACCAATACTAAAGAACAAACATGTATCAATAACTACTAAGAAAGCACTTTACAACACAATCTTCCTACTAACTCTATGCTACCAATGCCAAACCTGGACAATGACAGAAAAAGAGAAAAGAAAAATCACAACAGAAATGAGGTTCCTGAGAAGAATACTCAACTTATCAACAAGAGATAAGATCAGAAATGAAGAAATCAGGACTAAAGTGGGGGTTAAAGCAGCATTAGATTTTATTAGAAAGCAGCAAGTCAAATGGTTTGGCCATGCAAGTAGGTTACCAGTCAACAGCATACCACAACAAGCAATGATGTACAGACCAGGTGGAAACAGAGGAAGAGGCCGACCACGTAAACGTTGGACGGAGGGAATAGCAGAGTCCATGGGAATATCGATATATGAAGCCCATAATCGGGCACTCTCGCGATGTTTATACTTCACTTCGACTTTGCAAGGTATAAGAGGAACATGATGAGATGAGATGCAATTGTGGTTTGCTGTATACAGGGTGGACATGATTCCCCCAAGACGCAGCACTTTGAGTTAATTCTCATCCAATAAACGTAGAGGGTGCCCATTGTTCCTGCAGCAAGCAGACTGAATCCATCCCAGAAGACTCACTGCAGAAGATGGTTCGATGTTGATTTCCTCTAGCAAATGGCCTTAGATCAACACAAACACAATATTTACGTAGCGTATGTACACGGGATTTTGGTTAGAATCTATAAACAGTCCACACGTATCTCAATTTATAATACTTTTACTTATAAAACATTTAATTTCTCACCCTGGTTAGATAAGCAATAGAAACGTTGATAATTACTACATTTTAACATTATAGTTGTGTACGTATCAGTCTTGGGGGAAGTGATAAATTACCTTCTACAGTTGTACGAAAATGGTGGGGTTTAGTGTATATAATCATTATTTAGTCAGAATATACAATCCAAAAATCAAACATAAGAAGACAAAACACATAGGTTTAACAACTGTATGTTTGTATTTATCTACTTTTTCAACATTGGAAAGTGAGCCTAGTGTTATATGTTGCCGTTTGCAAGCTAATCATTTCAATACTTGCATCTTTCTCCAAGCCTATAATTTCAATAGTTGCATATTTCTCAAAATAACAATTTCAATGGTTGCAAATTTCTCCAGACTAATCATTTCAATAATCGCAGATGTCTCCAAACTGATCATTTCAATAACTGCACGTTTTTACAAGCTAATAATTTCAGGTGATCTACAACTTTCAGCAGCATAGCAAGAAGGGACACACCCACGAGAAATGACAGCTCACACAACCACGTAAAACTGTGATTACGTTGATGATGGCATGACAGCGACAGGCGATGTGTACGTTCATCTGACACTCACACCGGTAGTTTGTGTGTTCCACAATGGGATGAGACACTGGCTGACATATAGTTAGACAACTGATAACGATGTCTAGTCTCACAACAAAACAGACAACTAATACATATGGTAAACACATATTATTGCAACTGACACTGGCGCTGCAAACAATCAAATACTGCCCACACTGTGTCTGTCTGTTCTATATTCTATTGTAGCACGGTGTTTGTCTTTTGTTTTCTAAATTCTACTGTAGCAAGGTATTGGTTTTTATGTTCTATAATAAACTGTAACATTGTATTTGACTGTCTGTTTTATAACCTAATGTAGCACATTGTTAGTTTATCTGTTCTATAACCTACTGTAGCACGGTGTTAGTCTGTCTGTTTTATAACCTACTGTAGAACAGTGTTTATCTGTTCTATACCCTACTGTAGCACGGTGTTAGTCTGTTCTACAATCTACTGTAGCACGGTATTTGTCTGTTCTATAACCTAATGTAGCACAGTGTTAGTATGTTCTATAACCTACTGTAGCAAGGTGTTAGTCTGTTCTATAACTTACTGTAGCACTGTGTTTGTCTGTTATATAACCTACTGTAGCACGGTGTTAGCCTGTTCTATAACCTACAGTAGCACGGTGTTTGTCTGTTTTATAACCTACAGTAGCACTGTGTTTGTCTGTTCTATAACCTACTGGAGCACAGTGATTGTTTTTTCTATAACCTACTGTAGCACGGAATTTGTCTGTTCTATACCCTACAGTAGCACAGTGTTTGTCTGTTCTATAACCTACTGGAGGACAGTGTTTGTCTGTTATATAACCTACTGTAGTACGGTGTTTGTCTGTTCTATAATCTACTGTAGTATGGTGTTTGTCTGTTCTATAACCTACTGTAGCACAGTGTTTGTCTGTTCTATAACCTACTGGAGCACAGTGTTTGTCTGTTCTATAACCTACTGGAGCACAGTGTTTGTCTGTTCTATAACCTACTGTAGCACAGTGTTTGTCTGTTCTATAACCTACTGTAGCACAGTGTTTGTTTGTCTGTTCTATAACCTACTGTAGCACGGTGTTTGTTTGTCTGTTTTATAACCTATAGTAGCAAGGTGTTTGTTTGTCTGTTTTATAACCTAATGTAGGACGGTGTTTGTTTGTCTGTTCTATAACCTGTAGTAGCACGGTGTTTGTTTGTCTGTTTTATAACCTACTGTAGAACGATGTTTGTTTGTCTGTTCTATAAACTACTGTAGCACGATGTTTGTTTGTCTGTTCTATAACCTATAGTAGCACGATGTTTGTCTGTCTGTTCTATAACCTACTGTATCACGGTGTTTGTTTGTCTGTTCTATAACCTATAGTAGCACGGTGTTTGGTTTGTCTGTTTTATAACATATAGTGGCACGGTGTGTGTTTGTCTGTTCTATAACCTATAGTAGGACGGTGTTTGTTTGTCTGTTCTATAACCTATAGTAGCACGGTGTTTGTTAGTCTGTTTTATAACCTACTGTAGCACGATGTTTGTCTGTTCTATAACCTATAGTAGCACGGTGTTTGTCTGTTCTATAACCTATAGTAGCACGGTGTTTGTTTGTCTGTTTTATAACCTACTGTAGCACGATGTTTGTTTGTCTGTTCTATAACCTACTGTATCACGGTGTTTGTTTGTCTGTTCTATAACCTATAATAGCACGGTGTTTGGTTTGTCTGTTTTATAACCTATAGTAGCACGGTGTGTGTTTGTCTGTTCTATAACCTATAGTAGCACGGTGTTTGTTTGTCTGTTTTATAACCTACTGTAGCGCGATGTTTGTTTTGTCTGTTCTATAACCTACTGTATCACGGTGTTTGTGTGTCTGTTCTATAACCTATAGTAGCACGATGTTTGTTTGGCTGTTCTATAACCTATAGTAGCACGGTGTTTGTTTGTCTGTTCAATAACCTACTGTAACACGGTGCTTGTTTGTCTGTTCTATAACCTACTGTAGCACGGTGTTTGTTGTTTGTCTGTTTTATAACCTATAGTAGCACGGTGTTTGTTTGTCTGCTTTATAACCTAATGTAGCACGGTGTTTGTTTGTCTTATAACCTATAGTAGCACGGTGTTTGTTTGTCTGTTTTATAACCTACTGTAGCACGGTGTTTGTTTGTCTGTTCTATAACCTATAGTAGCACGGTGTTTGTTTGTCTGTTTAATAACCTAATGTAGCACGGTGTTAGGTTGTCTGTTTTATAAACTACTGTAGCATGGTGTTAGTTTGTCTGTTCTATAACCTACTGTAGCACGGTGTTAGATTGTCTGTTCTATAGCCTACTGTAAAACAGTGATAGTTTATCTGTTCTATAACCTACAGTAGCACGGTGTTTTTCTGTTCTATAAACTACAGTAGCATGGTGTTAGTCTGTTCTGTATCCTACAGTAGCACAATGTTAATCTGTTCTATATACTACAGTAGCAGGGTTTTAATCTGTTCTATAACCTACAGTAGCACGGTGTTAATCTATTCTATAACCTACAGTAGCACGGTGTTAATCTGTTCTATAACCTACAGTAGCACGGTGTTAATCTATTCTATAACCTACAGTAGCACGATGTTAATCTATTCTATAACCTACAGTAGCACGGTGTTAGTCTATTCTATAACCTACAGTAGCACGGTGTTATTCTGTTCTATAAAATAAAGCAGCACGGTGTAAGTCTGTTCTATAACCTACAGTAGCACGGTGTAAGTCTGTTCTATAACCTACAGTAGCACGGTGTTAGTCTGTTCTATAACCTACAGTAGCACGGTGTTTGTCTGTTCTATAACCTACAGTAGCACGGTGTTAGTCTGTTCTATAACCTACAGTAGCACGGTTTTAGTCTGTTCTATAACCTACAGTAGCACGGTGTTATTCTGTTCTATAACCTACAGTAGCACGGTGTTTGTCTGTTCTATAACCTACAGTAGCACGGTGTTTGTCTGTTATATAACCTACAGTAACACGGTGTTAGTCTGTTCTATAACCTACAGTAGCACGATGTTAGTCTGTTCTATAACCTACAGTAGCACGGTGTTATTCTGTTCTATAACCTACAGTAGCACGGTGTTATTCTGTTCTATAACCTACAGTAGCACGGTGTTTGTCTGTTCTATAACCTACAGTATCACGGTGTTTGTCTGTTATATAACCTACAGTAACATGGTGTTAGTCTGTTCTATAACCTACAGTAGCACGATGTTAGTCTGTTCTATAACCTACAGTAACACGGTGTTAGTCTGTTATATAACCTACAGTAGCACGGTGTTAGTCTGTTCTATAACCTACAGTAACACGGTGTTAGTCTGTTCTATAACCTACAGTAACACGGTGTTAGTCTGTTCTATAACCTACAGTAGCACGGTGTTTGTCTGTTCTATAACCTACAGTAGCACGGTGTTAATCTGTTCTATAACCTACAGTAGCACGGTGTTTGTTTGTCTGTTCTATAACCTATTCTAGCACGGTATTTGTTTGTCTGTTTTATAACCTACTCTAGCACGGTGTTTGTTTGTCTGTTCTATAACCTACTGTAGCACGGTGTTTGTTTGTCTGTTCTATAACTTACAGTAGCACGGTGTTAGTCTGTTCTATAACCTACAGTAGCACAGTGTTTGTTTGTCTGTTCTATAACCTACAGTAGCACGGTGTTAGTCTGTTCTATATCCTACAGCAGCAAAGATTTAGTCTGTTCTATAACCTATAGTAGCACGGTGTTTGTTTGTCTGTTTTATAACCTACTCTAGCACGGTGTTTGTTTGTCTGTTCTATAACCTACAGTAGCACGGTGTTTGTCTGTTCTATACCCTACAGTAGCACCGTGGTTGTTTGTCTGTTCTATAACCTATAGTAGCACGGTGTTTATTTGTCTGTTCTATAACCTATAATAGCACGGTGTTTGTTTGTCTGTTTTATAACCTAATGTAGCAAGGTGTTAGGTTGATTGTTTTATAAACTACTGTAGCATGGTGTTAGTTTGTCTGTTCTATAACCTACTGTAACACGGTGCTTGTTTGTCTGTTCTATAACCTACTGTAGCACGGTGTTTGTTTGTCTGTTCTATAACCTATAGTAGCACGGTGTTTGTTTGTCTGTTTTATAACCTAATGAAGCAAGGTGTTAGGTTGTCTGTTTATAAACTACTGTAGCATGGTGTTAGTTTGTCTGTTCTATAACCTACTGTAACACGGTGCTTGTTTGTCTGTTCTATAACCTACTGTAGCACGGTGTTTGTTTGTCTGTTCTATAACCTATAGTAGCACGGTGTTTGTTTGTCTGTTCTATAACCTATAGTAGCACGGTGTTTGTTTGTCTGTTCTATAACCTATAGTAGCACGGTGTTTGTTTGTCTGTTCTATAACCTATAGTAGCACGGTGTTTGTTTGTCTGTTCTATAACCTATAGTAGCACGGTGTTTGTTTGTCTGTTCTATAACCTATAGTAGCACGGTGTTTGTTTGTCTGTTCTATAACCTATAGTAGCACGGTGTTTGTTTGTCTGTTCTATAACCTACAGTAGCGGGGTAGGGGTAGCGGGGTAGGGGTATCCCCTATCAAAGGAGAAGTAAGGCGCCTCCTTCCCTCCGCTAGCCTACGGAACACCCTTGGGCAAGGTGGAGTACCCGTTTAGCCCCCCCCCCCCCCAACAGGGTAACGTGAAGCCATGGGAGCAGGTGGTGGATTGGACTTGGGAGCAGCCGACAGATAGTTGTTGGTTATGGTTTCAAGTCAGTGACGGTGGGCAGAGGATCTCTCAGTAGAGACAATGGCTACGGTCATCCGATCAGTATGGTCACTGCCAGGAAGGAAGAATGGTAGACTTCCCTCCTTATTGATTCCCGGGCAGAGGAGGCTCGTTAGCCTTGGTTGGTATCTCTTCTAAGAGAGGGAACTCTAAATCTCAAACCTCCGCTGCCTTGCGGGTATACCCATATGGGAAAGGCTTCGGGAGTAAACCCTGAGGACAAATCCGGAGATGGAGCCCCTAAGGCAGTTCCATGTTGTAAACAACATAGTTCTGGCAACTCCTGCGACGGCACCGATGCCAAGTTGCATTGGCTACTGCCTTTCCCTTGGTCAACATCGGCGACGTGGAGAGGGGGAACCTGCTACTGGGCAACAGCTGGTTCTCCGATTTCCATTGCCCAGGCTTGTGCCCTGAAGAGGTCACTTCAGCACCGCGTAAAGCGGTGACACAACACGGGAAGTAGCATTTGCCGGTTATAAGTCTTAATGCTCGATTGGCGTAGAGCAAGGCGCCAGGGGCTACTTCCGACGGTGGGAGAGATCATCGTATCTCACTAGACAGCTACCGCCCGCCTAAGCTGGGCAACCCCCAGTCAATAAGGTGTTGTCTCGCCACGGTTCATCTGCTCCTGAGGGTGTGTGGAGCTTAGGGGGAAATCCTGACACATGGACCGCAATCTATACACCTAACAGCAAGAAAAAAACAAAACAACCGGCCCTAAGGCTGGGAACATGGAACGTAAGAACCATGACCCCTGGCATCTCAGACGATCTAAATGAGATTGTGGATGCCCGCAAAACTGCAGTGATAAACAACGAACTGCTAAGACTGGGGATAGACATTGTCGCCCTGCAAGAGACCAGACTCCAAGAATCTGGAAGCATCAAGGAGAGGGACTTCACTTTCTACTGGCATGGCAAGCCGTGCGGAGAGACCAGGGAGCATGGAGTTGGCTTCGCTATCAGAAACAAGCTGCTCAATTCCATCATACCACCAAGTGATGGCACTGAAAGAATATTGAAGCTCCAACTCCAGACAGAGGCAGGCCCAGTTAGTATTATAAGCGTTTACGCCCCAACACTAACTGCAGCATCAGAATCTAAAGACAAGTTCTATGACGACCTTAGCAAAGAAGTCAGTGAAACACCAGAGAAACAACATCTTTTTATCCTGGGGGATTTCAATGCCAGGGTTGGCTCTGACCACGAATCTTGGCCTTCATGTCTAGGACAGTTTGGCGTTGGGAAGATCAATGACAATGGACAACGTCTCTTGGAATTCTGCAGCCACCATAATCTGTGCGTGACCAACACCTTCTTTGACACGAAACCTCAACACAAGGTGTCATGGAGGCACCCCAGATCAAAGAACTGGCACCAACTCGACCTGGTGCTCACTAAACGCAGCAACCTCCGCAATGTACGGATGACTCGCAGCTATCATGGTGCTGACTGCGACACCGACCATTCACTCGTCTCCAGCAAGGTGAAGATAAAGCCCAAGAGAATCTACAGAAGCCGAACAGAAGGAAGACCACGCATTGACACCAGTGGCACCCAAAATAAAGAGAAGGTCAACAAATTCATGCAGGCTCTAGCGGATACTCTGCCCGGCCCCACAGACGGAGATTCCACCGAGAGATGGAGTCATTTTCGCGACACCATCTACAATACAGCACTATCAACATTTGGCAAGAAGCAAACTAAGTCAAGCGACTGGTTTGAAGCACACTCTGAAGAGATGCTCCCAGTCCTGGAGATAAAGAGACATGCATTCTCGATGTATAAAACATCACCTTCAGAGAAAACACTGCAGGCATTGCGAACGGCCAGAAATAGAGTACAACAGATGGCAAGAAGATGTGCGAACAGGTACTGGCTACAGCTCTCTGCTCAAATTCAAACTTGTGCAGACACTGGAAATATAAGAGGAATGTATGAGGGCATCAAGCAAGCTGTCGGTCCATCAAAAAATAAGATGGCCCCTTTACGATCAACTGAGGGGGTAATCATAAAAGATCGAGCGAAACAAATGGATCGCTGGGTAGAACACTACTCAGAGCTATACTCAGTGGATAACACTGTCAGCGAAGAAGCTCTGGAAGCCATCGATCAACAGTCCGCCATGCATGCCTTGGATAACGAACCTTGCCTCACAGAAATCAGCGAAGCACTAGACTCTCTCAAATCCGGCAAGGCACCTGGAAAAGATAGTATTCCACCTGAAATTTTAAAATGTAGCAAAGAAACAATCATCCCAGAACTGTATGCAATATTACAGCTCTGCTGGAGAGAAAAATCAATACCACAAGATATGAAAGACGCAAACATCGTTACCCTTTATAAAAACAAAGGCGACAGAAGCGACTGCAACAACTATCGCGGCATTTCCCTTCTCAGCATTACAGGCAAGATTTTTGCCAGAGTAATCCTTAAAAGATTACACATTCTTGCTGAAAGAATCTACCCCGAATCGCAGTGCGGATTTAGACCCAACAGGTCCACCATCGATATTATTTTCTCACTCCGGCAGCTCCAAGAGAAGTGCAGAGAACAGAGGAAGCCATTATATATAGCCTTCATCGACCTCACAAAGGCATTTGACCTCGTGAGCAGAAGCGGCCTTTTTAAGGTCCTTGAAAAGGTTGGATGTCCACCCACCCTTCTTAGTCTCGTGAAATCATTCCACGAAAACATGCAGGGGACCATTTTATTTGACGGCTCAACATCCCAGTCATTCAGCATCAGCAGCGGAGTAAAGCAGGGATGCGTGCTTGCTCCTACACTCTTTGGTATCTTCTTTGCTGTTCTCTTAAGGCAAGCATTTGGGACTGCCACTGAAGGCATATACCTCCACACAAGATCTGATGGCAAACTTTTTAACCCATCAAGACTCAAGGCAAAGACCAAAATAAGACCAAGATGCGTAAGAGAACTACTTTGTGCAGATGATGCAGCACTGACTACTCATACAGCAGAAGATCTCCAAAGGCTCATAGATCGTTTTGCAGCCGCCTGCAAAGACTTTGGGCTCACCATTAGCCTAAATAAAACACAGGTGATGGAACAAGATGCTGATGCGCCTCCGTCAATCAAAATCTCTAATTATGAATTGAAAGTCGTCCACGATTTTGTGTATCTGGGATCGACAATATCAGATAATCTTTCATTAGAGACAGAAATCGACAGACGCATTGGAAAGGCAGCCACAACATTTTCCAGGCTAGCTAAAAGAGTTTGGGAGAATAATAGACTAACAGAGCGTACAAAAGCTCAAGTATATAAAGCTTGTGTTGTTAGCACACTACTCTACGGGTCTGAATCCTGGACCCTGTACTCAAGACAGGAAAGGAAGTTGAATTCCTTCCACATAAGATGTCTGAGACGTATCCTGGGCATAACATGGAAAGACCACATAACAAACAAACAGGTGCTTGAAAGAGCAGATATTACCACAGTGCACACCCTCCTCAAGCAGAGACGCCTCCGGTGGTTGGGCCACGTATCTCGAATGGAGGACGAACGTATTCCCAAAGATCTCCTTTACGGAGAACTAGCCACAGGAAAGAGGCCAACCGGAAGACCCCAAATGCGATATAGGGATGTGTGTAAACAAGATATGAAGACCATTGGAATAGATCCGCGGAAGAGCGCAATTGGGAGGGTACAAGCCTTACCCTGGTGCGAGGAAATGCAAGCTAAAGACAAAATTGTCATGGCAGGGCAGACCAGGCCCTAAGCCTTGGTTGGCGACTGGTCTAGGATCGAAGCTCCGACAGGCGGACAGTTAGAGCATTGCTTTGCTGATCCGGCAGCTTCTGCAGCTTGTCTTGTTCCAGATGTAGGGGTGTTACCTTTCCTCTGGAGTGAACTAGGCAGGCCGAGAGAGGGATCATGCTGCATGGGCAACACATGATCTCTATATTTTAGCCCAGGCTTTGTGCTATGGAGAGGCAATAACTCCATCCCTGGTCTTAACTGGTCTCGGAATCAAAGCGAGAGGCAACTGTTACGGGTTATAAGTCCTTGTCAGTTGGCGTAGACATGGGGCGCCACGCGTTGCCTCTGACGGTGGGAGACACCTATAGGTGTCACTGATCAGCTACCGCCCGCCTCAAGCTGGGCAGCCCCCAGCCAATTGGGTGCTGATCCGCCACAGCCTGCCTGCTTCAATGGGTGCTTGGGGCTAGGACAAAATCTAAATCGCAGGCTGTAAAACCAATGCACCAGGTACAAACAAAAATATAAATAGAAACCTCAAGCTACGGCTTGCAACCTGGAACGTGAGAACCATGTGTCCAGGATTTTCCACTGACTTGACCAATATTGACGATGTGAGAAAAACGGCTGTGATTGATGCCGAACTCAATCGTCTTAACATTGATATTGCTGGCCTGCAGGAGACTCGCCTCGCTGAGGAAGGGTCACTCAGGGAAAACAACTACACCTTTTTCTGGAAGGGTAAAGGGCAGGCAGAAAAAAGGCAACACGGTGTGGGCTTTGCAGTGAAGAATTCGCTACTGGGAATGATTGAAATTCCAGCAGGAGGAAATGAAAGACTATTATCCCTGCGCTTGGCAACCTCTTGTGGGTTTGCCACCATTATTACTGCATATGCACCGACACTCGATTCCTCTGATGATGTGAAGGATTTGTTCTATGAGGAGTTAGACTCTGTGATCAAGGCAGTTCCAAAATCCGACTACATTTATATGCTCGGTGATTTCAATGCTCGTGTGGGCAAGGACTCGAGTTCATGGCCAGTGTGCCTTGGAAAATACAACATCGGTCGCATGAATGAAAATGGGCAAAGGCTGCTGGAGCATTGCACCAGTAATGACCTATGTATTACAAACTCTTTTTTTAAAACAAAAGAGATGCATAAGGTCACATGGAAACATCCAAGATCCGGCCATTGGCACCAGCTGGACTTCATCATCACACGGAGACAACATTTGAACCATATATCATTGACTCGTAGTTACCACAGTGCTGACTGTGATACGGATCATTCTTTGGTTGTTGCAAGGGTTAGACTGAGACCAAAGAGAATCTACACAGCTAAACACAAATCTAGCCCCAGGATTAATATTATTAACACTCATGATCCTGAAAAGTGCTTTCAGTTTCAACAGCAACTTGAAGACGCTTTCACTGATACACCAGAAAATTGTACAGTAAATGATAAATGGAATAAACTTAAGGAAACTCTTTGTAAAACTGCCGTAAAGGTTTACGGCACTGTGGATCATAAGAGGCAGGACTGGTTTGCGGCCAACAGCGAGACTCTGCAGCCCTTGATTGATAAGAAGAAGAAAGCTCTCTTAAGAAACAAGGAAAGACCAACGCGTAACACTCTGAGTGAGCTAAGGCAAGCTAGGAAGGATGTGCAAAAGGCTGCCAGGCAGTGTGCAAATGATTATTGGATCAAGTTATGTGAGTCCATTCAAATCGCAAGTGATAAGGGAGACATAAGAAGTATGTATGAAGGAATAAAGAAAGCCTGTGGTCCAGTGATCAAAAGAAGTGCACCATTGAAAACCTTGACTGGAGAAGTCATCACTGATAAGAAACAGCAGATGGACAGATGGGTAGAGCACTATTTGGAGCTTTACTCAAGTGAGACCAAACTAGCGGATAATGCCCTCAACGCCATAGAGGGTCTACCAACTCTTGACCACCTGGACACACTTCCCACCATAACAGAAGTTAAGTGTGCTATAAATGAACTTGCATCTGGCAAGGCTCCAGGTAAGGATGGGATTCCAATAGAGGTTATCAGGAGTGGGCAAGACACACTCACTATACAGATCCACCAGCTAATAGAGCTATGCTGGCGTGAAGGACAAGTCCCACAGGATTTCAAAGATTCAAGCATCATAACACTGTACAAGAACAAGGGTGATCGGAGCGACTGCAACAACTATAGGGGTATCTCACTTCTGTGTATTGTTGGAAAAGTATTTGCCAGAATTGTTCTGCGCAGACTTCAAGTCCTAGGAGATCAAGTCTACCCCGAATCACAGTGTGGCTTTCGACAGAACCGGTCTACCACTGATATGATATTCTCATTGCGACAAATGCAAGAAAAATGCCGTGAACAGAATCAACCACTGTTTATTGCCTTCATCGACCTCACAAAGGCATTTGATTTGGTCAGTCGTGAGGGTCTGTTCAAGGCACTAAAGAAGATTGGCTGCCCACCAACTCTTCTGTCCATTGTGGAATCGTTCCACACAGGCATGAAGGGTATAATCAAGTTTGATGGTGCAACTTCTGAAGAATTTGAAATCAAGAGTGGAGTTAAGCAAGGTTGTGTACTAGCTCCCACCCTCTTTGGAATATACTTTTCACTTCTACTGAAATATGCATTTCGTGATCAGGATGGTGGTATATACATTCACTCACGCTCAGATGGCGGCCTCTACAATGCTCAGAGATTGAAGGCTAAGACCAAAATTAGGAGGGTACTGATCAGAGAGTTGCTTTTTGCAGATGATGCTGCAGTTACGACCCACTCTGAGGAAGAATTGCAATGTCTACTATCTGCATTCTCCAATGCTTGTTCTGAATTTGGTTTAACAATTAGCAAAAAAAAGATACAGATTATGTCACAAGGTGCACATGGGGTACCATCAATCTTTATTGACGACGCCGAACTAGAGATAGTAGACCATTTTACATATCTGGGATCGGTGGTAAATAGCAAATTATCCCTAGATCAGGAAATCAACATCCGGATTGGAAAGGC
The DNA here is from genome assembly GCA_963921405.1 of Cepaea hortensis. NCBI lineage: Eukaryota > Metazoa > Mollusca > Gastropoda > Stylommatophora > Helicidae > Cepaea > Cepaea hortensis. Next base: position 6,326,767 of record OY992887.1, on the reverse strand, counting down.
AGCAACAACAATGAACAGGTTAAGAAAAAGAGTCTGGGAGAACAGGAAGCTTACTGCCAAAACAAAAGTCCTTGTCTATCAAGCCTGTGTCCTTAGTACTCTTCTCTATGGCAGTGAAACCTGGACAACTTACTCACACCAAGAGAACAATTTAAACAGCTTTCATATGCGGTGTCTGCGAAGAATTCTTGGTATTAAGTGGCAAGACAAAATCACAAATACTGAAGTATTGGAAAGATCAGGTTGTGTGACAGTTTATTCCATGCTCAGTCTTCGTAGACTTAGATGGATAGGACATCTTAGGCGGATGGATGATGGTAGAATACCAAAGGATATCTTTTTTGGTGAATTACAGATGGGTAAGAGATCTCAGGGTCGGCCTCTACTACGATACAAAGATGTGTGTAAGCGGGACATGATTGATACAGGCATTGATAATGCACATTGGGAGCAAGTCGCCGCTGAACGTGTTGCATGGAGGGCAAATATCAGAAATGGAATAAAGTCAAAGGAGAAAATTATTGCAGAAAAGTCACACACCAAGCGTTTGAGACGTAAGATGGTGCATGATGGTGGAAATGACCACGTGTTCACATGCACCCACTGTGAACGGACATTTACAGCGCAAATTGGCCTTATCAGTCACACTCGCTACCGCCATAGTTAAAAGTTATTATGCCTTTTTAAAGCACAAACTATCGTCTGTCAAGACGGCAAGGTGCCAATGTATGGAATAGATCCAGACACGTGGGAGAGAGTTGCAACAGACAGATGCTCCTGGAGAAGAGATGTACGAAACGGACTGGTGCTCTTTGAGCGCAATCAGATCCAAAAAACTGAGGAGAGACGGCACAGGCTCAAAGAGCAGTCACTTACTGCGGGACTTGCCTCGTCTCACAGATGCGGAAACTGTGACAGAGATTGTCATTCTCGAATTGGACTATACAGTCACCAGCGGTGCTGCCAGGCACCTCCCAAGCGGCACAACTCTATAGTCCTTCAGGACTGAAAGAGGCCTACTACTAACCTACAGTAGCACGGTGTTTTTATGTTCTATAAACTACAGTAGCATGGTGTTAGTCTGTTCTGTATCCTACAGTAGCAGGATTTTAATCTGTTCTATAACCTACAGTATCACGGTGTTAATCTGTTCTATAGCCTACAGTAGCACGGTGTTAGTCTATTCTATAACCTACAGTAGCACGGCGTTAGTCTATTCTATAACCTACAGTAGCACGGTGTTATTCTGTTCTATAAAATAAAGCAGCACGGTGTAAGTCTGTTCTATAACCTACAGTAGCACGGTGTTTGTCTGTTCTATACCCTACAGTAGCACGGTGTTAGTCTGTTCTATACCCTACAGTAGCACGGTGTTAGTCTGTTCTATAACCTACAGTAGCACGGTGTTTGTCTGTTCTATAACCTACAGTAGCACGGTGTTAGTCTGTTCTATAACCTACAGTAGCACGGTGATAGTCTGTTATATAACCTACAGTAGCACGGTGTTAGTCTTTTCTATAACCTACAGTGGCACGTTGTTTGTCTGTCTGTTCCATAACCTACTGTAGCACGATGTTTTTCTGTTTTATAACCTACTGTAGCACGGTGATTGTCTGTTCCATAACCTACTGTAGCACGGTGTTAGTCTGTTCTATAACCTTCTGTTGCGTGTTGTTAATTTGTCTGTTCTATAACCTTCTGTAGCACGGTTTTAGTTTGTCTGTTCTATAACCTAATGTAGCACGGTGTTAGTCTGTTCTATAACCTTCTGTAGCACGGTTTTAGTGTGTCTGTTCTATAACCTACAGTAGCACGGTGTTTGTCCGTCTGTTCTATAACCTACTGTAGCACGGTGTTAGTCTGTTTTATAACCTACTGTAGTACGGTGTTAGTATGTCTATTCTATAACCTACAGTAGCACTGTGTTAGTCTGTTTTATAACCTACTGTAGTACGGTGTTAGTATGTCTATTCTATAACCTACAGTATCACGGTGTTAGTATGTCTATTCTATAACCTCATGTAGCACGGTGTTAGTCTGTTTTATAACCTACTGTAGTACGGTGTTAGTATGTCTATTCTATAACCTACAGTAGCACGGTGTTTGTCTGTTCTATAACCTACAGTAGCACGGTGTTTGTCTGTTCTATAACCTACAGTAGCACGGTGTTAGTCTGTTCTATAACCTACGGTAGCACGGTGTTAGTATGTCTATTCTATAACCTACGGTAGCACGGTGTTAGTCTGTTTGATAACCTACTGTAGTACGGTGTTAGTTTGTCTGTTCTATAATCTACTGTAGTACGGTGTTAGTATGTCTATTCTATAACCTACTGTAGCACGGTCTTAGTCTGTTCTATAACCTACAGTAGCACGGTGTTAGTCTGTTCTATAACCTTCTGTAGCATGGTGTTAGTTTGTCTGTTCTATAACCTTCTGTAGCACGGTTTTAGTTTGTCTGTTCTATAACCTACTATAGCACGGTGTTAGTCTGTTCTATATCCTACAGTAGCACGGTGTTAGTCTTTTTTATATCCTACTGTTGCACGGTGTTTGTATGTTCTATAACCCACTGTAGCACGGTGTTAGTCTGTTCTATAACCTACTGTTGCACGGTGTTTGTCTATTCTGTAACCTACAATAGCACGGTGTTAATCTGTCTGTTCTATAACCTACTGTAGCACGGTGTTAGTCTGTTCCATAACCTACAATAGCACGGTGTTAGTCTGTTCTATAACGTACAGTAGCGCGGTGTTTGTCTGTTCTATAACCTACTGTAGCGCGGTGATTGTCTGTTCTATAACCTACAGTAGCACAGTGTTAGTCTGTTCTATAACCTACTGTAGCACGGTGTTTGTCTGTTCTATAACCTACTGTAGCACGGTGTTAGTTTGTCTGTTCTATAACCTACAGTGGCACGGTGTTTGTTTGTTCTATAACCTACTGTAGCACGGTGTTTGTCTGTTCTATAATCTACTGTAGCACGGTATTTGTCTGTTCTATAACTTACTGTAGCACGGTGTTAGTTTGTCCGTTCTATAACCTACAGTGGTACGGTGTTTGTCTGTTCTATGACTTACTGTAGCACGGTGTTAGTTTGTCTGTTCTATAACCTACTGTAGCACGGTGTTTGTTTTTCTATAACCTACTGTAGCACTGTGGTGTTCTGTTCTATAAACTACTGTAGCACGGTGTTAATCTGTCTATTCTATAACCTTCTGTATCGCGGTGTTAGTTTGTCTGATGTGATCTGGCATGCACAGTTCTGTCTGTCCACTTAAGTAAGTTTAACACATTTACGTAACGTGTTTTAAAAAACTCTAGTCAAGACATTTATCAGTTATAGGGTTGGGTGTTCACACGGGTGGGAAAATATCCGTGAATAAATGTGAGCAATCGTTTATGCACTGGTCACTCAGTTCAACGCCGGACACAGCGTACCACGCAAAATGAGATCACACTGTTAGTGATTCTTCCAGCTCAACATACAGATCTTTTCATACGTGCATAGTTAACGAGTCAGAGGTATGATTGACACTTATCAGTTGTTAACGTACAAATAGGGACATATGTCATCGCATTATACAGAGAAATTAATTACCCAAGCCCAGCAGAAAGTTTTTTTGTTCTCGATCAAATAGTATATAAAAACTATTGTTACGCCGATTACCACACAAAATATACAGAGACAAACAAACACATACACTTCAGTTATTTTACATCAATAATAATTAACAGTTTAACGTCAAAAGAGCTTCATAAGTGATTTTCTTGCATGTGTTTATGAATCTCTCATATCCCAACACTGTGTTTATAACAAGTCAACAACAACAACGACTGTCACATGAATGTACACACATTTGCTCTAATAAATGTAATATTGTCTCGCTACATCAAATATGAAAGTAAGTTTCCATCATCTGACAACTCTCCAAACGCAGTTGAAGTAATTGTTCAGTTATTGACAGCAATTACTAGTCACGTAGTCCCTGAGAAGTTTACCGTCTCCTTGAAGTTAAGATGTTGCCCTCTCCGGTGACGTGTGTCTTGAGAAGACAACCTATAGAAACACAAGTGTATTAATATTATTTCATCATCTGTAATGGGTGGGTTACCCTGCACTGTTTCGTCAAGCTTCTGCTCAGTACATCCGACATCGACAAGCATTTTCTCAGGTTTGTTCTCCCTATCCTTTGACTGTCCCCAACATATCAAGTAGTAGATTTTTGTATCTCTTCGTTCGTTTCCTGCCTCTAAACCTGTCCGACATGGTAGCCCCTACCAGTGGCTGCGCTACCGTCGACATAAATCTTAAGGTCAAGGGAACCAGCAAGTTCCTCTACTGCTGCAAGGTACATGCGTAGTAGAGGGGTTAACATTATGCTGAAAGTATGATAAGAAATTGTGTGAGTTGTCGAATCATGTCATCTGAAGACGGATGTCTGGTAAGATGAGTACAAGAATCGCCATGGGAATAGAAGCATTTTGTAAAATAAAAAAATAAAAAAATGTTATTTGCGTATCCTTTAAAGGACATCGCACTCAACGTCAGCATGTTTGTCTATCGTCGATGTCTTAGCTCGTTTACATTCAGTAGTTTGTCTTTGCTTTTTAGACGACCGGCACTTACACCATTCCATAACAAATCAGCGCAAGACGGTCTGCTTCCAAAACACCCACGGCTGTTTCGAACAAATGTATGCGACAAATAACAATCTTTCAATTGCCGTGCAAAAAAGAGTGTCAACGTTGAGTTAAGTCAGGTTAAGAACCGACATCACTGCACTCAGGACATTCCCATATGTGCTGTTTCCCGTCGTTCAACAGCCAGCGAAGAGTCACATTACTAGTCGTTCCCACCGCTATCTGATTGGAAGTTTTCCTGGTCTTCTCTCTCAGTTTTGAGACTCAACCAGAACCCCTGTCAATCCCCCGCAATTTTATCCTTTCTACATACGGGTTCTCAATCTGTTTCTTCAGCTTCTCCACCTGATCCCACAGGCGCACGCACGACCAACACTCTCTTTCCCATAGTAATCTACCACCAACAGGCCAGCCTATCAGCCTGTTGATTTCCCCACACTCCCGCATGGCCAGGTCAAAATATCCATACAATTCTCACAATCTGTGACCTCTGAAGCGAGGTGAGCCATTCTACACGAAACATTCCTTTCTCTACTTTACTAAGCATACTCCTTGAGTCCGTCATGAACACAATGTGTGTTGCAGTGGTCTCCTCTAACCAACAGAATGCCGCTGTGACTGCTTCCACCTCCATTCTCATGCTGGAGGTCGTAGCCTCATATGCCATACTCTCCTTTTTTTCGAGAATCGTCAAATAGCCTTCGCAATGAAACCCTAACCACTTCGTTTGTTTCTCACCCCTGACCCATCAGTATAGATCACTATGCCACCTTGATGTGTATTGCCCTGGATCAGTTGTTGCACCTCAGACTGTGCGGCCCGCTGCCCATTCTCTGCACTCACGACCCAGTGTTACTATTACATTGTGCCAGTCCGTTCTGTCTGCTGGTACTTCAAACCCACTCTGTTTCACGATTGATGGTCTCTAGATCACAAACCTGATGTATAGATATTTCTGCTTGTGCTATCCAGGACCTGCCTCGTCTTAGTCTATGATCCCTATCTGCAGTAACTCTCAGGTACCATTGTTGGTAGCGCCAGGATATGTCTCAAGTATATAATAGGTGTGTCCTTTATGCACCCCAGAATCACCCGCACGACCTCATTCCGTTTGCGCTCCAACCTTTCAAGCTGACTCTTTGATACTGTCAGGAGCCCCAAACCATACTTAGTGACAGAAATTATTAACTGCCTAAAGAGTCTGTAAAGCATCCCTGCTCTACCCCGGTTGCTGCCATTGTCCTCAAAGCATTACGCCCCCCATCAGCCTTCACCACCAAATCCTCCACATGATCTTTAAAAGACAAATGCATGTCGAAGGTGATACCCAAGTACTTCAGTTTACTCTCTCTACTGCTGGTGTTGACTGTGATGTCCTTTAAAGGATATGCTAATAACAATTTCTTTTTCATTTTACAAAAGACTACTATTCCCATGGCGATTCTTGTTCTCATCTTTTACAAGACAAAGAGTGTCAACTTAGTATATAGAGCCTATAATGATTTATGTATGGGTAACATGGACAATAATCAGATACGCTGAGCAACATTGTAAATCTGCTCCACTTTTCACATGTGGCAGCAAGGAGCATTTTGTATGATTTTCATTGGCACAGGAGCGAAGCATTATGGGGTGACCCTTTGCTGTGAAGTTGGAATCGCGACTAACCACATTTTAAGACTGTGGAAATCAGGAAAGTACAACGAAAATGATGGACGGAAGAAAAACAAATGAACAGACCTTCAAGAAGCAAACGAAATGATAAATTCATTAGAGATATAGGAAGCAGACAATCAAGGCTCTGGTGTGGTGCTTTGTTGTAGGAGATACATTTGAAAACTGAGTTACAACTGGCACACTTGATGGGGAAGGGGCGCGGAGAAGAAAAAGATAGAAATACCTGAATGGCTTGATCACATGACATATTCAGAACATGAACAATGACGTGTAGAGTGGAGCGACTCTGGTGGTCGCTCAGATGACTAGCTATGACCGCCGAAACCTGTCGGTAAGGCACATCTTGATGTTGATCAGACAGAATATGTTAGACTACATTCTACCTATAGCCGGCGCTGCGACGAAGGGGTCACATTCTTCAAATATGTCACACTCAGATATCTCCATTCTGGCGTCAGTCACATCCCATAGATCACATTCAGATACCACAATACGGACGTCCGTGTCCTTCCATAGATCACACTCAGATACCTCAATACGGACGTCAGTGTCCTTCCATAGATCACACTCAGATACCTCAATACGGACGTCAGTGTCCTTCCATAGATCACGCTAAGATATCTCCATACAGGCGCCAGTCTCTTATAGATCATACTCAGATATCTCCATACAGGCGCCAGTCACCTATAGATCATACTCAGATATCTCCATACAGGCGCCAGTCTCCTATAGATCATACTCAGATATCTCCATACAGGCGCCAGTCTCCTATAGATCATACTCAGATATCTCCATACAGACGCCTATCTCCTATAGATCATACTCAGATATCTTCATACGGGCGCCAGTCACCTATAGATCATACTCAGATATCTTCATGCGGGCGTCAGTCTCCTATAGATCATATTCAGATATCTTCATACAGGCGCCAGTCACCTATAGATCGCACTCAGATACCTCAATACGGACGTCAGTGTCCTTCCATAGATCACACTCAGATACCTCAATACGGACGTCAGTGTCCTTCCATAGATCACGCTAAGATATCTCCATACAGGCGCCAGTCTCTTATAGATCATACTCAGATATCTCCATACAGGCGCCAGTCACCTATAGATCAAACTCAGATATCTCCATACAGGCGCCAGTCTCCTATAGATCATACTCAGATATCTCCATACAGGCGCCAGTCTCCTATAGATCATACTCAGATATCTCCATACAGGCGCCAGTCTCCTATAGATCATACTCAGATATCTCCATACAGGCGCCAGTCTCCTATAGATCATACTCAGATATCTCCATACAGACGCCAATCTCCTATAGATCATACTCAGATATCTTCATACGGGCGCCAGTCACCTATAGATCATACTCAGATATCTTCATGCGGGCGTCAGTCTCCTATAGATCATATTCAGATATCTCCATACAGGCGCCAGTCTCCTATAGATCATACTCAGATATCTCCATACAGGCGCCAGTCTCCTATAGATCATACTCAGATATCTCCATACAGACGCCAATCTCCTATAGATCATACTCAGATATCTTCATACGGGCGCCAGTCACCTATAGATCATACTCAGATATCTTCATGCGGGCGTCAGTCTCCTATAGATCATATTCAGATATCTTCATACGGGCGCCAGTCACCTATAGATCATACTCAGATATCTTCATACGGGTGCCAGTCACCTATAGATCATATTCAGATATCTTCATACGGGCGCCAGTCACCTATAGATCATATTCAGATATCTTCATACGGGCGTCTGTCACCTATAGATCATACTCAGATATCTTCATACGGGCGCCAGTCACCTATAGATCATACTCAGATATCTTCATACGGGCGCCAGTCACCTATAGATCATACTCAGATATCTCCATACGGGCGCCAGTCACCTATAGATCATACTCAGATATCTTCATAAGGGCGTCAGTCACCTATAGATCATACTCAGATATCTTCATACGGGCGCCAGTCACCTATAGATCATACTCAGATATCTTCATACGGGCGCCAGTCACCTATAGATCATACTCAGATATCTCCATACAGGCGCCAGTCACCTATAGATCATACTCAGATATCTCCATACAGGCGCCAGTCTCCTATAGATCATACTCAGATATCTCCATACAGGCGCCAGTCTCCTATAGATCATACTCAGATATCTCCATACAGACGCCTATCTCCTATAGATCATACTCAGATATCTTCATACGGGCGCCAGTCACCTATAGATCATACTCAGATATCTTCATGCGGGCGTCAGTCTCCTATAGATCATATTCAGATATCTTCATACAGGCGCCAGTCACCTATAGATCGCACTCAGATACCTCAATACGGACGTCAGTGTCCTTCCATAGATCACACTCAGATACCTCAATACGGACGTCAGTGTCCTTCCATAGATCACGCTAAGATATCTCCATACAGGCGCCAGTCTCTTATAGATCATACTCAGATATCTCCATACAGGCGCCAGTCACCTATAGATCAAACTCAGATATCTCCATACAGGCGCCAGTCTCCTATAGATCATACTCAGATATCTCCATACAGGCGCCAGTCTCCTATAGATCATACTCAGATATCTCCATACAGGCGCCAGTCTCCTATAGATCATACTCAGATATCTCCATACAGGCGCCAGTCTCCTATAGATCATACTCAGATATCTCCATACAGACGCCAATCTCCTATAGATCATACTCAGATATCTTCATACGGGCGCCAGTCACCTATAGATCATACTCAGATATCTTCATGCGGGCGTCAGTCTCCTATAGATCATATTCAGATATCTCCATACAGGCGCCAGTCTCCTATAGATCATACTCAGATATCTCCATACAGGCGCCAGTCTCCTATAGATCATACTCAGATATCTCCATACAGACGCCAATCTCCTATAGATCATACTCAGATATCTTCATACGGGCGCCAGTCACCTATAGATCATACTCAGATATCTTCATGCGGGCGTCAGTCTCCTATAGATCATATTCAGATATCTTCATACGGGCGCCAGTCACCTATAGATCATACTCAGATATCTTCATACGGGTGCCAGTCACCTATAGATCATATTCAGATATCTTCATACGGGCGCCAGTCACCTATAGATCATATTCAGATATCTTCATACGGGCGTCTGTCACCTATAGATCATACTCAGATATCTTCATACGGGCGCCAGTCACCTATAGATCATACTCAGATATCTTCATACGGGCGCCAGTCACCTATAGATCATACTCAGATATCTCCATACGGGCGTCAGTCACCTCCCATAGATCACGCTAAAAAATCTCCATACGGGCACCATTCTTCTATAGATCATATACAGATACCTCCATACGGGCGTCTGTCACCTCCTATAGATCATAATCAGATACCTCCATATTGGTATCAGCCATCTCCCATAGATCAAGCTAAGATATCTCCATGCGGGCGCCAGTCTCCTCCCATAGATCACACTCAGATATCTCCATACGGGCGCCAGTCTCCTCACATAGAATACACAATGGGAATCTCAGTACAGTGCATGAAATCTGTATCCCCGGCAGCCTAGGCGCCCTGGTTGATCCAGCCTCGGAACAGGTACCAGGAGATATCTTGGGAAGTTACGGCGGTCGGTGTAATGTTGACCTCGGGACCTTTGGATCTCTGAAAATATGGGACTAGTCCATGTGCCCATATCGCCCAAGACATGTACACATGATCTTTACTTTACCTGTATCTAATTACGTCCACGACGTGTAAACATGACCTCTACTTGACCTGTATCTAATTACGCCCACGACGTGTAAACATGACCTCTACTTGACCTGTATCTAATTACGTCCACGACGTGTAAACATGACCTCTATTTGACCTGTATCTAATTACGTCCACGACGTGTAAACATGACGGACAGGTCAAGTGGAAGACTGGGTACACAGCGGACAGGTCAAGTGGAAGACTGGGTACACAGCGGACAGGTCAAGTGGAAGACTGGGTACATAGCGGACAGGTCAAGTGGAAGATTGGGTACACAGCGGACAGGTCAAGTGGAAGACTGGGTACACAGCGGACAGGTCAAGTGGAAGACTGGGTACACAGCGGACAGGTCAAGTGGAAGACTGGGTACACAGCGGACAGGTCAAGTGGAAGACTGGGTACACAGCAGACAGGTCAAGTGGAAGACTGGGTACACAACGGACAGGTCAGATGGAAAACTGGGTACACAGCGGACAGGTCAGATGGAAAACTGGGTACACAGCGGACAGGTCAAGTGGAAGACTGGATACACAGCGGACAGGTCAAGTGGAAGACTGAGTACACAGCGGACAGGTCAAGTGGAAGACTGGGTACACAGCGGACAGGTCAAGTGAAAGACTGGGTACACAGCGGACAGGTCAAGTGGAAGACTGGTTACACAGCGGACAGGTCAAGTGGAAGTCTGGGTTCACAGCGGACAGGTCAAGTGGAAGACTGGGTACACAGCGGACAGGTCAAGTGGAAGACTGAGTAGACCAGAAGCGGACAATCTGATGGTGTTAAGCTCTTTTGAAACTTCTTGAAACGTGCAACAGTAGTGAACTGTAGTGACGAGCAAGCAACTGGGAGAGATTTGAGAAGCAAGTAGATAGGTGAGATTTGAGAACTGAGTAGAAAGTAAAGACATGGGAAAATCATTCAGACAATGAAAGTGACTTCTGGAGATAAAATAATCTCCTCTTTCTAAAATATATTTAAAACATTATTTCAAATAAAGTTCAAATAACTGCCAGCATGGCCACAAATTTATTCTCTCTATATTACCCGTAGAACTTCAATCTAAATGTCTGTAAAGTTGAAGTACTTAAACCAATGATAATCAACGTTTGTTTCAGCAAAATCTGTTTCTTCGGCTGGGATCTTTGATCTTCTGCTTGAGGTGTTAGGCAATTACTGATAGTGGAAATATTTCAAACACTGAATTAACACGTTTATATATGAAATGCAATTACCACATGCTTGAGTGAATTGTGAATTGTGTAAGTGTGATCCTCAGCAGAAAGTGAGTTATACATTTTCGTCTTCAAAGACATTTGATTTGTTCCTTCTCTCAATGTACATGTTGAAAACGATGGGAACTCATGAAGTTAACTGTAGAAGTTACTGATCAAGTACATTAATTATGGGACATGAAAGAGAGAGAGAGAGAGAGAGGGAGGGGGGAAGAGAGAGAGAGAGATAGAGAGGGGGGGGGGGGCAGTAAAACGTGTCCTAATAGTCACGTGGAGAAATCTTGTAACACTAGACATATGCTCGTCATTGCTCTAGACGCCTAAACTAGCGTTGCTTTGTAATCGGCTCTCAAAGGTGCTGTCTTTGGTGATAATTGTCACATGGACTATTTCTGTTAATGTGCTCAGGTAGTATTGAGGTTAGCCTTTGATGTGCAATGTTTTATCTCTGTGAGTTGATGAATGCAGTCTTGGCACGGAAAGAGTCTTTCATGTTCTACACTTTACCTCCAGCCGATGTACTCTAGTCCTTCGATGACTTATGACATAATGGGGTCATTAGTTCTGAGTGTGAGGAAAACTATTGATTCAAGATGAATGTACAACTCTAGGATAAACTTCAATGATGGCATAAACATTGATTAAGTTCAAAGCATGAGGAACTGGTCAGAAGATAAGGTAGTATGACATTTGACATTATTCCGCCTGTGTTGCCTCGTGGCTATTCAGCAAATTTCGTGTTTCTATACAGAGAGAGAGAGAGAGAGAGAGAGAGAGAGAGAGAGAGAGAGAGAGAGAGAGAGAGAGAGAGAGGAGAGAGGGGAGACAGAGGGAGACAAAGAGAGCATTGTTTATAATGCGGCACTTTATCGCAAGCTGGGTAAAGACTGCACTATTTATTGCATACTTCGTGTTTCATATCATCTCTGATTGTCAGCTGACACAGTATGGTAGACAGTGCACGTGGAATGACACTGGCTCACACACATCATCCTGTCTGGGTGAATGAAATGCTGTAGCCATATTACACCTCACCGTGCTGTGGAAAGAACTGATGGTAGCCATGGTTACTGGGAGAAAGGGCAGTGGTCTACCAGTACGACAATGACTACAGGGCAGTAGAAACATTGGGTAGAGAAATGCTTGAGGTAAAAATACTGACATAGGAGACATCATCTGATGGGAGCCCTGTCTGCAAATGACCGTGTATATTATAATGGTAGGACATGCTAGACTGTAATATAGTTGTCACTTACTAACTGTTAGCGCCGAATGTTCGGTGGCGATCACCAAACTCGACATTCCACAATGTGCCAACGGCACAATTGAGTTGGTACAGGACTTATCCTAGTGTGATTACATGCAATCTAAAGACTAAATGTCATAGAATGGCAGACCAGGCCCTAAGTCTTGATCGACAACTGGTCTAGGATGGAAGCTCTGACAGGCGGACAGTTAGAGCATTGCTTTACTAATCGGAAGCTTCTGCCTTTTTGCCGATGTTTTGGTGTACCTTCCGCCTAAAGTAAACTAGCATGAATATAGAGGGATCATGCTGCATGGGCAACACATGGTCTATACCAGTGGTTCTCAACTCCATACTTTACAGTTCTGTACTTCTTGCCCTTCTGACATTTATTTTACAACGTAATTAGGTCCGGGAATCAAGTGTTATGTAGATTCTAGACTTGTTCTAGTATGTTTTATTAAATTTATCTTCCATTTTTACGAATACTGTGTAGGGGGGTGGGGCGGGAATTTATAGGGAGGAAATACGAAAAGGGGGTGGGGGGGGGGGGGTGAGGATGACGTTCTGAAAATATGGTGAAGGGCTGCACTTCCTAAAACAGATTGAGAATCACAGGTCTATACAATTAACTCAGGCTTTGTGCAATGGAGAGGGATAACTCCATTCCTGGTCTTTTGCTGCCATGGTTTCTAGTTATCATGCCTTGTTTGAAACATAACGTAACAAACTATCGGCTGTCAACACAGCAATGTGCCAGTATATAAGTGCTCGACTGTAACAATTTATTTAAAATATAATATTGGTTTCAATATTGGTACAACGGTGAAACATTTCAAGGATACTACAATGCACTGTTGTGTCCATGAGTGAAGCCATAAACGAAAATGGCAGAGACCGAACAATCCACCCGTAACAAATGTAAACAATAAATAACCAGATTGCGCTATCACCTCGTGAAACATCTACACCTGAGTGGAAAGGTGTGAGCTGTCCTCGCCCTAACTATATATATATATATATATATATATATATATATATATATATATATATATAACTATATATATATATATATATATATATATATATATATATATATATATATATAATTAACAATTATATATATAATGTTGACAAAGACCGAACTGCTTGCTATAACGTCAGCCACTAGCAAGAAAACGTGGACCACGTCTGTACTAAGGGCAGAACATTCTCATCATCAGCATGTGTCATGCCGATAAATGTGGCCGGTCTTGTTTCGCCATTTCACACGATCACCAGAGTCGTAGATGAGCTCAGTGTTCTTGTCTCGATCATACTACGTGATCAAGCCAACCTGATATTTACTTCTCTGCTTTCGCGGCGTTCTTTTCCCCTCAATCTTTCCAGCTGTCACCAGGTTCTCAAGTTTTTTTCTTCTCTCATAACGTTCCCAAAAATATCTTTACTGTCTATTTTTAATTTCTCTCATAAGTGTATAGTTTTAAACTGTTTCGTGTAGGACTTACTATCCCCCGATGGTGTTTCCACCTTGTCGTGGTGGGGGAGCTTGAGTTTCTCAATAACCCTGAGAGCTATGCCGGCGGTAGCGTAGCTACCAGCAGGGCCTCCCAAGCCGGACTGGTCAAAGGGTAGAGAACAGACAAAGAGAAACAACCTGGTCCTCCAGGTTGGGGGTTGAAGCGTGGGGTTAACATCCCCACCTTTGTAAACACTATTTTGTTACGAAACAGATACATAAGCCTCGAATTCGGACTGACTTATTCGGACAACGAAACCTGGAGTACAACGAAAGGAGACGAAGCCTTGTTACAAACCTTTGAGAACAAAATTTTAAGACGCATCCTTTGGACCCATTAGGGATACACAAAGTGGAGAGTGGAAAAGAAGAAGTAACAAAGACATTTATGATCTGTTTAAGTCTCCGCTAATCACTGGTATCATGAAGGCTAATAGACTACAATGGATGGGACATATAGAAAGAATGGAAGATAATAGGGAAACAAAACTCGCTTACACTCAGGACATAAATGACCGTAGACCCCGAGGTAGACCAAGAAGACGGTGGAGAGATAATATATATACAGACCTACAAGCACTTGGAATCAATGACTGGCAAGAGAAGGTCAACCAGAGAGACGAATGGAGACGGATTGTATTTGCAGCAAAGAACATCAATGGCTCGGAACGCTGAAGAAGAAGAAGAAGTAGGACTTACTCGTTAGTTTTTCTGTCGGTATTATTTTTTGACATTTTCTTAAGAATCCACATTTTCGCTGCCACTAGATGTTTTTCAGCTTGTCTGCTCATTCAACATTCTACTCAGTAAATTACACAGGTAAGCTGTAAGCGAGATGGCCAACATCTTAGCAAGTTCTTTGCTTACAGGTAACGTATGCACTATCACCCATCACCTGTCATCTACTGTCTGTTGCACCTTACGGTTTAGAACAAGGAGGGGGGGGGGGGATTCTTGAGTTTGATGAATTAAGGCCACCTGGCTAGTGCAATCGCCGCGAACTGTGTAGGTTACGGTTTTCTTTTGTCCCCTACTGAAAACATTTCGCACCTAATCGAGAATTCGAACCTGGCATTCCAGGCACGGCCAGCCGAACGCATTTACTAAAGCAGTAAAAGTCAAACAGTACTCTCCCAGCACCTGGCGGCATGTCGGGTGTATGTTCATTTGTCTGTCACAGAAGTCATGTTTTCTTGTTTCATGTCCAAGCACGCTTTTTATGTTATGCGTCCCGCGATTAATGTTTCAGTTATCTGAACAGTAATTAATGTTTCAGTTATCTGTCCTGTAATTAATGTTTAACTTATGTGCCCAGTATTCAATGTTTTAGTTATCTGCCCAGTAATTAATGTTTCAGTTATCTGCCCAGTAATTAATGTTTCATTTATCTTCCCAGTAATCAATGTTTTAGTTATATGCCCAGTAATTAATGTTTTAGTTATCTGCCCAGTAATTAATGTTTCAGTTATCTTCCCAGTAATCAATGTTTTAGTTATCTGCCCAGTAATCAATGTTTCAGTTATCTTCCCAGTAATTAATGTTTCAGTTATCTGCTCAGTAATTAATGTTTCAGTTATCTGCCCAGTAATTAATGTTTCAGTTATCTGCTCAGTAATTAATGTTTCAGTTATCTTCCCAGTAATCAATGTTTTAGTTATCTGCCCAGTAATCAATGTTTCAGTTATCTGCCCAGTAATTAATGTTTCAGTTATCTGCTCAGTAATTAATGTTTCAGTTATCTGCCCAGTAATTAATGTTTCAGTTATCTGCTCAGTAATTAATGTCTCAGTTATCTGCCCAGTAATTAATGTTTCAGTTATCTGCTCAGTAATTAATGTTTCAGTTATCTTCCCAGTAATTAATGTTTCAGTTATCTTCCCAGTAATTAATGTTTCAGTTATATGCTCAGTAATTAATGTTTCATTTATCTGCTTAGTAATTAATAATTCAGTTACATGTCCCGTAATAAATGTTTCAGTTATCTGCCTAGTAATTAATGTTTCAGTTATCTGCTCGGTATTAATGTTTCAGTTATATGTCCTGTAATTAATGTGTTATTTATCTGTGTTTTATATGATACTGGAGATATACGCCCTGAATTATTTAAATCTATATTCTTCTTCTTCTGCTTTCATCCGGAGAGTCTTTTTTTTCCGGACGTGATTGCGTTGTGCATGTTTACAGCAGAGCTGCTTTCTTGCGCCGTTAGGCAGACACATCCGACTTATGCGGGCAATTATTGACCGGGTTAACCTTCCAGAGGTAAATTATATTTATACCAATCTCAAAAGAAATTATGAACCTTGGAATGTAATCAACAACGAACAATTAGTATAATGAAGCACATCACGAAGATTCTCGTTCGCGACAGCATGGTGGCGTCAGAGCTAGACATGTCCAGTTGGGACAGTGACGATATACAAATACAGGCGTTGAGAGTTCATTCCAGTATACCATTCGTGTTGGTTAATGTTTATGCCCGCAATGCCAGTGTGGACGCCCAGAAGTGGCAGTGCTTAAGTGGCATATTAGGCCACGAGAGAAATGTTATTTTCTGTGGTGACTTCAACGCTAAAGGCAGATCATTGGGGAAACACTTCCTCCAATACACAAGGGGAGGAGCTCGAGACTGCACTGGAAACCATCGACCTGGTTTGTATCAACAGTGGCTGTGTCACCAGGACAGCAAGCCGTCCGGGCGATGAGGACATTGCTATTGATCTGGCGCTAGTTTCACCTTCACTCACTACAGTGTGTAGATGGGGTGTCCTAGGACACCATGGCAGCGACCACCACCCTTGCAGCATATTGGTGGAGAAAGGCACAACCAGGCAGCACAAGCTAAAGGTAAAGACTTTCCAGTATGACAGTACAGGGCAAGATGTGGTGAGTAAAATAAGACGTGACAAGCGCAGAACGTTTCAGGGCAGGAAAAACAGCTGGGAGCAGCCACTGTGGTGGAGTTTCGAGGGGGAGAAGGCTTGGGTGGATAAGCGTAGTGCTGTAAGGAGATGGCAAAATGCCAAGAAGAACAGAGCTGGTCATCCTAGTCCCTGCTTGCACTTAGAAAGAGAGATGCACACAAAAGTAAGCTACTTCAAAAAACTGGTCAAGGTTGTTAAAAGCGAAAAATGGGCAGAGGTGTGTCAAAGAGTAAGCACAGACAAGTCACTGAAATTGTTCTCGCGACTACATAAAAGCATGAGTGGTGTAGTCAAGAATAAGAGCATTTCTGACTTCCAAGGTGCTGACCTCATCTGGCAGAGGACTGACGAGGACAAGGGCATAGCCCTCTTTGAACGCTACCTTGAGCAAAGCAACCAGACAGACATGGGAGGCCGAAATCTGGCCAAGGAGGTCACTTCGGACAGATGCAAGGCCCAGAACACTTCGGATGAAGACACAGTGACAGTGAAAGAAATCAAGGCTGTGCTTCGACGATCAAAAAACAGTGCTCCAGGTCCTGATGGCATAAGATACGACGACATAAATAGATGTACCGACAATGAGCTAGAGAAACTAGCAGACATGTACAACAACAGTATAGGGAGTGCTAGCATCAAGGAGGAATGGTTACACAGCTATCTGATTCCCTTGCCGAAGCCTGACAAAGACCACAAAAAAATTCAGGGATATCGAATTATAACCATGCAGAATACAATAGGCAAGCTGCTGGAGAAGGTAATTGCCAGGAAAATATCAAGCCAACTAGAGAGGCAAGGTGTTTTCCCACCCACCCTGGGTGGGTACCGTCCAAAGAGAGAAACCTGGACCAATGCAGCAGTCTTTGCCCAGGATGTCTATGAAGGTTTCCACTCAGGCACTGAAACCGTTGCTGCAGCGATTGATCTTGAGGACGCATACAACAGAGTACCACTGGATTTTTTAATGTTTCAGCTTCTCGAACTAAACGTAAGTCCATTCCTCCTTAGTTGGATCGCTGCAGCCCTCTTCCAACGGAAAGTAGTTTTTAGATGTGGCAGTTGGACTTCGGAACCAACAACAATATATCCTGGCCTACCACAGGGATCACCATTATCTCCGGTACTGTTCAGCGCCTACACAGTGAGAATCACCAGTGAGCAGATCACTGGACCTGGCAGGACATTGTCATATGCCGATGATGTTTTAGTGTATCGTCAGGGGAAGGATAGAGAGGAGGTTGCTGTGGAACTACAAACCGAACTCAATCGCATAAGTACTTGGTGTGATGAAGCTGGGGCAATGGTCAACCCAAGAAAGGCAACAGTGACTTGGTTCTCGTTGAATAATCATATTTTCAACACTCCAACACCAACTGTAATGCTGTGTTCAGAGACGGTGGAAAGAACGCAGTCAATGAATTACCTGAGGATACGGTTTGATCGAAGCCTTGCTTATAATGTGCACATAGACCAGGTGATAACACAGGCCAAGCGGGGTTTGGCAGCGATGCGGGTGATGGCGGCAGCAAACTGTGAGCAGCGCCATCTATGTCTTCTGTACGAGGGGTTGGTCATGTCCGTTTTGGAGTATGCAATGGCAATCCTGACTCTCAGCCATAAGCAGATAGAAAGGATGGAAAGGATACAGAATGAAGCTATGCGCATTATTCTTGGATGTACAAGAGATACAGCATGCAGGGCGATGCGATACCTTCTTGGTTTTCCAACCATTGAAGAGATAATACAAGGTTGCAGGGCACGCGCCTACCTCAGAATTAACGCAAACACACAACATCCACTGCATAGTGAAATTAGGAAGGTGAAGGGCAGCAGGTTAAAAAGAGGACGGTCGTGGATGGGTCAAGCCGAAGACATTCTTCAACAGGTGTGTTCACTTGAGGACTTAGAACCTGGCGAGGAGTGGGTGCAAGTGCCAACAGACTTCTGCACATCCTTTTCAGTTTGCATCCAACTAGATAGAAAATGCAGACATGAAAATCCGGCTGCTGTTGAGGCTGAAGTACAAGCGTTGATTTTCGAGAATTCGCTACACGGTGACGCGGTCATCTACACAGATGGGTCGGTCGTCCGACATGTGAGAAGCTCATGGGCCTTTACAGCTCGGGCCGGAGGGAGAATTGTGAAGGAGGACTCTGGTGCTTTCACTGAAACCACAAGTAGCCTGACCATGGAAGTCATGGCAGTAAGTAAAGCAATAACATGGCTCGAGACACAGACATTCACTAGGGCTTGTTTCCTTAGCGACTCAATGAACATGATCAAGAGGATAGAGGAGGGGTCGATCCGAAGAGAATGGTTGCTGCCTTTGGAGCGGTCTCGACTGGCAAAGATTAGTTTCATCTTCGTGCCAGGGCATGCAGGAGTACAAGGAAATGAGCGGGCTGACAAGCTCGCAGGTGAGGCTACTGTGGAGGGCGGACGCGCCATGGACCAGGCCGACATTCTGAATGCTCTACGAGAAGTAAGACTTTTGCGAGAACCAAGTGATGACTGTGAATCTACAACAATGGCCAGACTGCGAGAGCAGCAAATTAAAAGAGGGGTGGCCAAACAAGAACACTACGCAGGAAGCCAAAGAAGATTTATAAACCAACACAGAACTGGCGTCGTTAGCCGCTACACGTTGCGGGATTTGCTGAGGAGGGGATCCGAGCACTTATGGACTGAATGGTTCGATGTGCAATGAGGATGATCTGTCGACTAACTAACTAACTAACTAACATCACGAAGATTTTGCTAAGAATCACCATGCTAAGAGTTAGGAAGAAAATACGACCTAAATTAGGATAAGAACAATGTTGGTTGTTAGAAGATAAGGTTACGGTAAATGCTGTGTATATGCTGAGAACATTAATTTAACGTTCTATAGAAGTAAACAAAGATCTACACCTTTGCTTTATTGACTACACAAAGGTTTTGATAAATTAAGACATGTCAACATGAGAGAGATGCTTGCAGATCTACAACTTGATGGGAAATACCCTAGACTTGTAAAAAAAAAAAACATATATTGGAAGAAAAAAAACAAGCTGCCATAAAGATTGATAATGAAGTAGGTCAATATTAGCCTATTAAGAGCGACAGGGATGTGTAATATCTCAAAATCTCTTACCCTATATGGTGAACATAGTTTTAGAAATGTAGAAGGTATGAGAGAAATCACAACTGGGGGAACATAGCATGGATAACATTAAATATGCAGATGATACAGTAATGTTGCAGACAATGAGCATGATCTGCAACATTTAGTAGATACGGTTATTATACACAGGGAACAACTGAGGTTAAAATTAAATTGCAAGAAGACAGAGATTATGGTTGTCTCTAACAGGAAACAAATATCACAATGTAATGCAAGGATAAATGAGAATATTCTTAAACAAGTTAATCGGTACAAATATTTCGGAACAATCATACCATCTCATGGGAGGTGCCTTGAGGAGGTTAGAACAAGAATCGCTATGACAAAGGTAGCCTTTTATTCAAAATGGAAAACATATTGACTGATAAAAAGATGTCAATTGTAACGAGGAAAAGAGTGTTGAAGTGGGATACAGAACCTGTACTTTTGTATGGACGTGAAACTATGACAATGAGCAAAGTGAAGAACATCTAATCGCAGTGGGAAAATAGCTTCTGAGGAAAATGCAACCAATACCTTGGACAAACAAAAAAAGACCTGTGGACAAGTCCTACAAGTGGTAAATGAGAACCGCAAACTGATTAGCGAAATTAGACGTAGAAAGTCAAAGTATTTTGGGCACATTATGAGAAGAAATAAACTAGAGAACTTGGTGACAACTGGAAAGATTGAGGGGGAAAGATCAACAGGAACACAGAGATGTAAATGTATGGACGACTTGACCACATGGCATGGTCGGGACAAGAACACAGAGCTAATCCACGAATCTGGTGATCGTGTAAGATAGCGAAATAAGACCGCCCACGCTTACAGGCATGGCGCTTGATGATGATGAAGTAATATTTCAGTTATCTGCCCAGTAATTAATGTTTCATTTATCTGCCCAGTAATTAAAATTGGACTTTCGGCCTAATAATTAATGCCTCATTTATCGGCCCAGTAATTAATATATCAGTTATCTGCCTAGTAATTAATGTTTCAATTATCTGCTTAGTAATCAACGTTTCATTTATCTGCCCAGGAAGTAATGTTTCCTATATCTGCACAGCAAGGGATCTTTCAGCTATCTGCCCAACAAGATCTGTATGCAAGTCTCGTCACAGGCCTGAACTGTCAGTGACAGAACACGTAATTGAAACATTCCAGAGTGTCCTAGCGAAGATTACACATTCAAATACTCATTTCTATATAATAATTAAACCTCGGCTCCAGGAAGCGATGAACTGTCAATAACAAACACCCATTTGAACATTTTAGAATGTTCTAGTTTGAGTTCATAATTCATTTAGAATATAAAAGAAAACATTTCATCACACAGTTCGCGACGACTGCACAAACCAGGAGACCTGAATTAATCAGACTTAAGACCCTTCTGCCCTACATCACAAGGTACCAGAGACAGTAAGGTCAGTCAACTGGTTGCTAATTCTTGTACAAAAGCTTGGACAGGAATCTGCTTGACAACTGCTCTTTGACTAAAGAACCACAATTCTCAGAAACGCTGTCAATTTGTTTCTCGGCATCTGAAACTGGATATGACCACCATGCTGATCACCTTGATACCCACTAATGATTCTTCTAGTCTGACGTATGACGAGGATTTTGAAACAGGTGCCGGTAACTTGGATCTGTCTGTACAAATAATAGGAGATTATCTCATTTTTGTCGTGTCTACTCCGTTATCCTTGTTTGGCTGCATGGCAAACGTTGTCAACTTGGTCATCTTTTTATGGCAAGGTAGAAAGGACTGTGTTACCATATGCTTGTTTGCCCTGGGTTTTTCCGACTTTTTGTGTTGCTTCACAGTTCTTGTGTTCAGTTGCCTGTACACCAGTAACGTCTTGAATAGCTTCACCATTATTGAACCCATTGCTCTGGATGTAGTCTTGAGCTATACGGCGGCTTTGTTTTACGACATCTCTCAAGGCATAACAGCATTCATCTCCCTGCAGCGCTGCCTGTGTGTGGCCATGCCGATCAGGTTCAAGAACATGTTCACGCTGAAGAGATCCGTGGCGATCATGCTCTGGTTCTACGCGGCAACAGCCCTGGCCTACACGCCTCACTTCAGGACCTGCGGCGTGTATCTGCGTCTGGAGGCTGCACGAAACATCACAATCCCTGCTCTGTGGGAGACCAGAGATCGTGCTGAGAGTATATTCTGGCTGAACTATCTGCTTCACATCGGCGTGGACACATTCTACCAGCTGGTTGTGGTCATCAGTGCGGCTGTTATGATCACCGGGCTGCAAAAATCTTCCAAGTTCCACAGCCACAAATCAACAATGTCAACTTCTTACACCGCAAGCGTACATGGCAGCATTCTTGAATCACAGAAGCTACCAGAATGTCTACAATTGAAGAACAAAAACACCAGCAAATCTCACCCGACCTCCAATAAAAGCATAGGGAAATCTCGCCCCACCTCCACCAAAAACACCAGCAAATCTCACTCGACCTCCAACAAAAACAGAAATGTCGCGAAGACAATCTTCGCCTTGTCCCTGCTGGCGATCATCTGCAACACTGAACGTCTGAGTGTAGTCTACGGGCAACGGTTTGTCGCCGGCCTGACGTTTGATGGCGAGTACCATATCATCTTCTTCGTCTCAGCTCGGGTGACCTTCGTCTTCAGTATGATCAACGCCTCTCTGAACGGGCTCATCTATTATTTCCTCAACCCTTCATATAGGAGGACTTTCCAGGAGATATTTTGTTTCAGAACACAAGAGAGCCCTTCAACAAGCAAATAACACGCACGGCACTTTGGCCGTTCTCACGCTCCTGGTTCTCTGGCAACAGATTCAGAGAGCACAGTCTGCAAGACACCACTGTTTTAGCTTCATCACTTTTATCATCTTCGATAATTATAAGACAATCTTAGCTAGCTTGCACGGTATTGTGTCTTACATTGTAATAGGATATACATAAATGTGTCCATATTTGTAACAGCTGGAACTGAGCTCTGTAGTTAAGCGTGGGTCATCTGTGTTTGTCATCTCACATAATCGTAGGAGTCTCGGATTAGATCTGTTCTGACAATGCCATCTGCCCTGTTTACATCAAATATCAATAAAGTACAACAAAGCAGTAAATAAAAACAACAACAACAATACCAACAACAACAACAACAACAACAACACACACACACACACACACACACACGTACACACACACACACACACACACACACAACAAACAAAAACGAAAGTCTTGCTCAACAAAGACACTAAATTGACCAATAGAGAAGACAGATTTCAACAGCAAGCAGAACGTATCATACAACAATGGATAAAAACTTGCCCAATAAAGAAGAAACATTTGTTCAAACAACGAGAAAGACGTATGCAGCTACACAAAAGACGTGTACACCAAACAAGAAAGATGTGTACAACAAACAAGAAAGATGTGTACAACAAACATTGAAAGATGTGTACAAATCACAAGCAAGATGTGTACAACAAATAGGAAAGACGTGTACAACCACAAAAAAGACTTTCACACCAAACAAGAAATCGTGTGAGGTAAACAAGAAAGACGTGTAAAATAAACAAGAAGGATATTTTCAATAAAGAGGAAATAACATGGACGTTTGTCGGTACCTTGTAGGCTAAATAAATAATATACCACAGTGGAGAAGCTCAGTGAAACTAGAATGATCATATTTTCCACAACCGAATCTTTTGTCCACCAAGATACTCACATTTTCCGCAACCGAAACAGGTACACATCAAGATACTTATATTGTAAATGTTATAAACGGGTTCTAAGAATATCTTGGGTAAACAAAAGAGCTAATGCATCCATACTTCAAGAGCTGAATATTGTACAGGGTTGGCTATCAAAGACGATAAAACAAAGAAAATTGATATCTTGTGATCACTTGAAACGTCGTGAAAGTTTGGAGAGAACAATAATGGCGGGGTATATGCCTGGGAAGAGAGGAAGAGGAAGGCCAAAGAGACGATGGCTGCAGGATGTGGCGGATGATCTCCAGATGGGTGTATCGGACGCGGGACATCTTGCATATGATCGAGAAGTTTTCCGGAAGGTTGTTATGGGAGCGAGGTTCTGCAAAGGGCATGCTACTGAATGAATGAAACTTGTGCACACCAAGATATTAATATTTTCCACAACCGAAAATTGTACACATCAAGATATTCACATTTTCCACAACCAAAAATTGTACACACCAAGATATTCACATTTTCCTCAACCGAAACTTGTGCACACACAGATAATCACAGTTTTCTAAAGTGAAACATGTGTAGCACGAAGTGATCAGTGTCTTTTAATCGAAACATGTGCGAACCAAAATAATCACTGTGTTCTCAGCCGAAATGTGTACACACCTAGAAGATCACATGTGCCTTAACAGAAGCGCGTGCACTCCAGGGCAATCATATTATCCTCAACCGAGTGCGTGCATGCCAAGATGAGCTTGTTCAATGCTTTGGTTTAGATTTGGAGCTCATAATGGTCAAAATGCAATAGAAATTATATTTTGCTGTTGCAAAGTTAAGGAAAATGGTTATAAAAGAAACATTCACTTATCTTAACGTATATGCACATGTTGCACAATGTGTGTATATCTCCGGATCTGTTGACAGAGCCCTTGTCTGCGGTCACCGACCAGTATCGTCACCGCCAAGAAGGAAACCGATGGCAGGCAGACTTCTTCACAGATGGTTAGAAAACTTCAGCAGTTATAGAAATTATGCGAGATACATTTGGAAAGACTCTTATGGGGCAACAGTTCAGCAAAACATAAACCACTGAATATGATAGTTGTACCTGTTCGCACACTGGAGTATTTTATTGCCAGTTTGGCAATCCATTCTGTTTGGTCTATTGGTCTAAGCAGGTAGAAGGTCAAGCCACCTGGTAGCTGTCAATGTGCCTGTTGCCTGGAGTATGAATGTTGCCCCTTTCTTGCTGACCTAGCTAAAGTACAACAGTAGTATACCATTTCATCAGGCCTGTTTTGTATATGGTTCTGATCCCATATTTTATAGACCAACCGCCACTTGATCGGCGATGTGGATAATATAATGCCAGCCGCTTTCACTTCTGGTGAGATTCCCTGGTGCTGATTTTTGGATAATTCGATTTGGGCGTGTTTAGTGGAAACACGAATCCGCCTCGACAGGCGTTCGAATCATGACCCTTCAAGCAGGCTGGTAGTCAGGCAGGAATTTTAGGCACAGCTACCTGGGTTTATTGCTGACTTAAATAGTCAACCCCATACTTCCGGTAAAATGGCGACAGAATAATTGTGTTTTTCCCAGAGGGACGCTGTTGCCTTTTTTTTGGGAAAGGGGGGGGGGGGGAGGAGATATGATGCTTTTCGTTACCTTTAGGAAATGTTTTCACAAGAAACCAAGGAAGGCAGGTGGTGGATGGAATTTTGAGGACTGTTGACAGATAGTTGCTGGTTATAGTCTCAAGTTTCGCGACGGTAGGCAGAGGATCTCTCGACACAATGGCTACGGCCACAAACTAGTATGGTCACTGCCAGGAAGGAAAGCAATGGCAAACTATTTTCTTTAAAGATGCCTAGTTTATCATGATTCGTCAAATCACAGAAAGTCTCAAGAAAAGGACTAATGGAAACAAGAAGACAAAACAAAAATAATACTGCCAAATATGAAGAGAGTCACAGAAAAGTCAGAACATTATGTAAAGATACAAAAGAAGCATGGCTTGAGAAAAATTGCATAGAAATTGAAAATTATAACACAGCAGTAAAAATACAATATTAAAGCACAAAATAATTTTAATTTAATTAATTACTAATAAAAGAATAACTACATAAACAGGCTACCTGGAAATAAAATATAGAAAACTCGTCCGAGAAGAAAATCAGATTTTACATGCAGGGTCAGATTATGTGAAAAACCTTTATGATGATACAAGAGAAGAACACTATGCTATTCGGAATAATAATGAAGGTCATCAAATTTGAAGAAACAAGTTCAGAATGCTCTTAACCATATGAAATCTGACAATACACTGGGTCCAAAATACATCACTACAGATATGATCAATGCCTTAGAGGAATATTGATTAGACCAAGTCACCAGACTGCTGAACACAGTATATGATACTGGAGATATACCTCCTGAATTATGTAATTCTATATTTATTGCAATTTTGAAGAAATCGGGAGCCATGGAATGTGATCAAAATCGAACAATTAGTAAAATGAGCCACATCGCGAAGTTTTGCTAAGAATTACCATACAAAGAGGAAGAAAATACAATCCGAAATAGGAGAACAATGTTGGTTTGAAGAAGGGAAGCATACAGTAAAACCTGTGTAAATTAATTGAACGTTATATAGAAGTAAACAAAGACCTACATCTTTGCTTTATTGAATACACAAGGGCCTACAGTAAAGTAAGACATGTCAACGTGATGACGATTCTTGCAGATCTACAAATTGATGGGAATGACCTTAGACTTGTAAAATAACATATATGTATATAGGAAAGAACACGCTGCCATACAGATTGATAATGAAGTTAGTCAATATCAGCCTATTAAGAGAGGTGTGAGACAGGGATGTGTAATATCTCCAGATCTTTTTCCCTGTACAGTGAAAATGTTTTCAGAAATGTAGAAGATGTAAAAGGAATCATCACTGGGGGATGTAACACCGATAACATTAGATATGCAGATGATAATGTCTTCGTATCTGACCATTGAGATAGCACCATAGGTCTCAGAATGTTATATTAACCTAGCATTGATCAACTACACACATCACTCTGTAATGCTGAATCTAGTATATCAGTGGTTCTCAACCGGTGGGGAAATGAAGATTATTTCAAGATTGCGTTAATACAAGAACCGATTACTTGGTCTTGTTTTTCCCTTCATACTTTACGGTTCTGTATGTCTCACCCTTCTAAAATTCATTTTATAAAGTAAGTAGACCCACAAATCACGTTTTATGTGGACGTCTAGACTTGTTTTAGTATGTGCTATTAAATTTAGCTTCAATTATTACGTATACTGTGGGGGGAAATATTTAGGGAGGAAATACGAAAGGGGGGAATAACGTTCTAAAAATATGGTGAGGGGGGGGGGGGAATGACGTCCTAAAAATATGGTCAAGGGGGGCACGGGCCAAATAAGGTTGAGAACCACTGTACTATATTAACTAACATTTAAAGAAGAGACATGACTGGTCGGTACCAATGTTGTATACGTATTACACATATCTATAAATTGGTGAACCCTGTAATCCCATTCATTCATTCATTCATTCATTCATTCATTCATTCATTCATTCATTCATTCATTCATTCATTCATTTATTCATTCATTAAGTAGCATGTCCTTTGCAAAACCTCGCTCCCATAACAACCTTCCGGAAAACCTCTCGATCATAAGCAAGATGTCCCGCGTCCGATACACCCATTTGGTGATCATCCGCCACATCCTGCAGCCATCTTCTCTTTGGCCTTCCTCTTCCTCTCTTCCAAGGCATATACCCCTCCATTATTGTTCTTTCCAAAGTTTCGTGACGTTTCAAGTGACCAAAATATTTCAATTTCCTTTGATTTATCGTTTTTAATAGCCAACCTTCTTCAATATTCAGCTCTTGAAGTATTGATGCATTTGTTCTTTTCTTTAACTTTTCTCTAAAACTATGGCTGCAATGGACACATAGCAGAGAATGCTTTTCACACTATACCAGCACTTGAACCTCTAAGTAATTGATTATGGATTAGGTCTGCTCACTGTCTCAGAGAGTCAGCTGGTGAAGTTAGACTACGAGAAGTAAGACTTTTGCGAGAACCAAGTGATGACTGTGAATCTACAACAATGGCCAGACTGCGAGAGCAGCAAATTAAAAGAGGGGTGGCCAAACAAGAACACTACGCAGGAAGCCAAAGAAGATTTATAAACCAACACAGAACTGGCGTCGTTAGCCGCTACACGTTGCGGGATTTGCTGAGTAGGGGATCCGAGCACTTATGGACTGAATGGTTCGATGTGCAATGAGGATGATCTGTCGACTAACTAACTAACTAACTAACATCACGAAGATTTTGCTAAGAATCACCATGCTAAGAGTTAGGAAGAAAATACGACCTAAATTAGGATAAGAACAATGTTGGTTGTTAGAAGATAAGGTTACGGTAAATGCTGTGTATATGCTGAGAACATTAATTTAACGTTCTATAGAAGTAAACAAAGATCTACACCTTTGCTTTATTGACTACACAAAGGTTTTGATAAAGTAAGACATGTCAACATGAGAGAGATGCTTGCAGATCTACAACTTGATGGGAAATACCCTAGACTTGTAAAAAAAAAAACATATATTGGAAGAAAAAAAACAAGCTGCCATAAAGATTGATAATGAAGTAGGTCAATATTAGCCTATTAAGAGCGACAGGGATGTGTAATATCTCAAAATCTCTTACCCTATATGGTGAACATAGTTTTAGAAATGTAGAAGGTATGAGAGAAATCACAACTGGGGGAACATAGCATGGATAACATTAAATATGCAGATGATACAGTATTGGTGCAGACAATGAGCATGATCTGCAACATTTAGTAGATACGGTTATTATACACAGGGAACAACTGAGGTTAAAATTAAATTGCAAGAAGACAGAGATTATGGTTGTCTCTAACAGGAAACAAATTTCACAATGTAATACAAGGATAAATGAGAATATTCTTAAACAAGTTAATCGGTACAAATATTTCGGAACAATCATACCATCTCATGGGAGGTGCCTTGAGGAGGTTAGAACAAGAATCGCTATGACAAAGGTAGCCTTTTATTCAAAATGGAAAACATACTGACTGATAAAAAGATGTCAATTGTAACGAGGAAAAGAGTATTGAAGTGGGATACAGAACCTGTACTTTTGTATGGACGTGAAACTATGACAATGAGCAAAGTGAAGAACATCTAATCGCAGTTGGAAAATAGCTTCTGAGGAAAATGCAACCAATACCTTGGACAAACAAAAAAAGACCTGTGGACAAGTCCTACAAGTGGTAAATGAGAACCGCAAACTGATTAGCGAAATTAGACGTAGAAAGTCAAAGTATTTTGGGCACATTATGAGAAGAAATAAACTAGAGAACTTGGTGACAACTGGAAAAATTGAGGGGGAAAGAACAACAGGAACACAGAGATGTAAATGTATGGACGACTTGACCACATGGCATGATCGGGACAAGAACACAGAGCTAATCCACGACTCTGGTGATCGTGTAAGATAGCGAAATAAGACCGCCCACGCTTACAGGCATGGCGCTTGATGATGATGAAGTAATATTTCAGTTATCTGCCCAGTAATTAATGTTTCATTTATCTGCCCAGTAATTAAAATTGGACTTTCGGCCTAATAATTAATGCCTCATTTATCGGCCCAGTAATTAATATATCAGTTATCTGCCTAGTAATTAATGTTTCAATTATCTGCTTAGTAATCAACGTTTCATTTATCTGCCCAGGAAGTAATGTTTCCTATATCTGCACAGCAAGGGATCTTTCAGCTATCTGCCCAACAAGATCTGTATGCAAGTCTCGTCACAGGCCTGAACTGTCAGTGACAGAACACGTAATTGAAACATTCCAGAGTGTCCTAGCGAAGATTACACATTCAAATACTCATTTCTATATAATAATTAAACCTCGGCTCCAGGAAGCGATGAACTGTCAATAACAAACACCCATTTGAACATTTTAGAATGTTCTAGTTTGAGTTCATAATTCATTTAGAATATAAAAGAAAACATTTCATCACACAGTTCGCGACGACTGCACAAACCAGGAGACCTGAATTAATCAGACTTAAGACCCTTCTGCCCTACATCACAAGGTACCAGAGACAGTAAGGTCAGTCAACTGGTTGCTAATACTTGTACAAAAGCTTGGACAGGAATCTGCTTGACAACTGCTCTTTGACTAAAGAACCACAATTCTCAGAAACGCTGTCAATTTGTTTCTCGGCATCTGAAACTGGATATGACCACCATGCTGATCCCCTTGATACCCACTAATGATTCTTCTAGTCTGACGTATGACGAGGATTTTGAAACAGGTGCCGGTAACTTGGATCTGTCTGTACAAATAATAGGAGATTATCTCATTTTTGTCGTGTCTACTCCGTTATCCTTGTTTGGCTGCATGGCAAACGTTGTCAACTTGGTCATCTTTTTATGGCAAGGTAGAAAGGACTGTGTTACCATATGCTTGTTTGCCCTGGGTTTTTCCGACTTTTTGTGTTGCTTCACAGTTCTTGTGTTCAGTTGCCTGTACACCAGTAACGTCTTGAATAGCTTCACCATTATTGAACCCATTGCTCTGGATGTAGTCTTGAGCTATACGGCGGCTTTGTTTTACGATATCTCTCAAGGCATAACAGCATTCATCTCCCTGCAGCGCTGCCTGTGTGTGGCCATGCCGATCAGGTTCAAGAACATGTTCACGCTGAAGAGATCCGTGGCGATCATGCTCTGGTTCTACGCGGCAACAGCCCTGGCCTACACGCCTCACTTCAGGACCTGCGGCGTGTATCTGCGTCTGGAGGCTGCACGAAACATCACAATCCCTGCTCTGTGGGAGACCAGAGATCGTGCTGAGAGTATATTCTGGCTGAACTATCTGCTTCACATCGGCGTGGACACATTCTACCAGCTGGTTGTGGTCATCAGTGCGGCTGTTATGATCACCGGGCTGCAAAAATCTTCCAAGTTCCACAGCCACAAATCAACATTGTCAACTTCTTACACCGCAAGCGTACATGGCAGCATTCTTGAATCACAGAAGCTACCAGAATGTCTACAATTGAAGAACAAAAACACCAGCAAATCTCACCCGACCTCCAATAAAAGCATAGGGAAATCTCGCCCCACCTCCACCAAAAACACCAGCAAATCTCACTCGACCTCCAACAAAAACAGAAATGTCGCGAAGACAATCTTCGCCTTGTCCCTGCTGGCGATCATCTGCAACACTGAACGTCTGAGTGTAGTCTACGGGCAACGGTTTGTCGCCGGCCTGACGTTTGATGGCGAGTACCATATCATCTTCTTCGTCTCAGCTCGGGTGACCTTCGTCTTCAGTATGATCAACGCCTCTCTGAACGGGCTCATCTATTATTTCCTCAACCCTTCATATAGGAGGACTTTCCAGGAGATATTTTGTTTCAGAACACAAGAGAGCCCTTCAACAAGCAAATAACACGCACGGCACTTTGGCCGTTCTCACGCTCCTGGTTCTCTGGCAACAGATTCAGAGAGCACAGTCTGCAAGACACCACTGTTTTAGCTTCATCACTTTTATCATCTTCGATAATTATAAGACAATCTTAGCTAGCTTGCACGGTATTGTGTCTTACATTGTAATAGGTTATACATAAATGTGTCCATATTTGTAACAGCTGGAACTGAGCTCTGTAGTTAAGCGTGGGTCATCTGTGTTTGTCATCTCACATAATCGTAGGAGTCTCGGATTAGATCTGTTCTGACAATGCCATCTGCCCTGTTTACATCAAATATCAATAAAGTACAACAAAGCAGTAAATAAAAACAACAACAACAATACCAACAACAACAACAACAACAACACACACACACACACACACGTACACACACACACACACACACACACACAACAAACAAAAACGAAAGTCTTGCTCAACAAAGACACTAAATTGACCAATAGAGAAGACAGATTTCAACAGCAAGCAGAACGTATCATACAACAATGGATAAAAACTTGCCCAATAAAGAAGAAACATTTGTTCAAACAACGAGAAAGACGTATGCAGCTACACAAAAGACGTGTACACCAAACAAGAAAGATGTGTACAACAAACAAGAAAGATGTGTACAACAAACATTGAAAGATGTGTACAAATCACAAGCAAGATGTGTACAACAAATAGGAAAGACGTGTACAACCACAAAAAAGACTTTCACACCAAACAAGAAATCGTGTGAGGTAAACAAGAAAGACGTGTAAAATAAACAAGAAGGATATTTTCAATAAAGAGGAAATAACATGGACGTTTGTCGGTACCTTGTAGGCTAAATAAATAATATACCACAGTGGAGAAGCTCAGTGAAACTAGAATGATCATATTTTCCACAACCGAATCTTTTGTCCACCAAGATACTCACATTTTCCGCAACCGAAACAGGTACACATCAAGATACTTATATTGTAAATGTTATAAACGGGTTCTAAGAATATCTTGGGTAAACAAAAGAGCTAATGCATCCATACTTCAAGAGCTGAATATTGTACAGGGTTAGCTATCAAAGACGATAAAACAAAGAAAATTGATATCTTGTGATCACTTGAAACGTCGTGAAAGTTTGGAGAGAACAATAATGGCGGGGTATATGCCTGGGAAGAGAGGAAGAGGAAGGCCAAAGAGACGATGGCTGCAGGATGTGGCGGATGATCTCCAGATGGGTGTATCGGACGCGGGACATCTTGCATATGATCGAGAAGTTTTCCGGAAGGTTGTTATGGGAGCGAGGTTCTGCAAAGGGCATGCTACTGAATGAATGAAACTTGTGCACACCAAGATATTAATATTTTCCACAACCGAAAATTGTACACATCAAGATATTCACATTTTCCACAACCAAAAATTGTACACACCAAGATATTCACATTTTCCTCAACCGAAACTTGTGCACACACAGATAATCACAGTTTTCTAAAGTGAAACATGTGTAGCACGAAGTGATCAGTGTCTTTTAATCGAAACATGTGCGAACCAAAATAATCACTGTGTTCTCAGCCGAAATGTGTACACACCTAGAAGATCACATGTGCCTTAACAGAAGCGCGTGCACTCCAGGGCAATCATATTATCCTCAACCGAGTGCGTGCATGCCAAGATGAGCTTGTTCAATGCTTTGGTTTAGATTTGGAGCTCATAATGGTCAAAATGCAATAGAAATTATATTTTGCTGTTGCAAAGTTAAGGAAAATGGTTATAAAAGAAACATTCACTTATCTTAACGTATATGCACATGTTGCACAATGTGTGTATATCTCCGGATCTGTTGACAGAGCCCTTGTCTGCGGTCACCGACCAGTATCGTCACCGCCAAGAAGGAAACCGATGGCAGGCAGACTTCTTCACAGATGGTTAGAAAACTTCAGCAGTTATAGAAATTATGCGAGATACATTTGGAAAGACTCTTATGGGGCAACAGTTCAGCAAAACATAAACCACTGAATATGATAGTTGTACCTGTTCGCACACTGGAGTATTTTATTGCCAGTTTGGCAATCCATTCTGTTTGGTCTATTGGTCTAAGCAGGTAGAAGGTCAAGCCACCTGGTAGCTGTCAATGTGCCTGTTGCCTGGAGTATGAATGTTGCCCCTTTCTTGCTGACCTAGCTAAAGTACAACAGTAGTATACCATTTCATCAGGCCTGTTTTGTATATGGTTCTGATCCCATATTTTATAGACCAACCGCCACTTGATCGGCGATGTGGATAATATAATGCCAGCCGCTTTCACTTCTGGTGAGATTCCCTGGTGCTGATTTTTGGATAATTCGATTTGGGCGTGTTTAGTGGAAACACGAATCCGCCTCGACAGGCGTTCGAATCATGACCCTTCAAGCAGGCTGGTAGTCAGGCAGGAATTTTAGGCACAGCTACCTGGGTTTATTGCTGACTTAAATAGTCAACCCCATACTTCCGGTAAAATGGCGACAGAATAATTGTGTTTTTCCCAGAGGGACGCTGTTGCCTTTTTTTTTTGGGAAAGGGGGGGGGGGGAGGAGATATGATGCTTTTCGTTACCTTTAGGAAATGTTTTCACAAGAAACCAAGGAAGGCAGGTGGTGGATGGAATTTTGAGGACTGTTGACAGATAGTTGCTGGTTATAGTCTCAAGTTTCGCGACGGTAGGCAGAGGATCTCTCGACACAATGGCTACGGCCACAAACTAGTATGGTCACTGCCAGGAAGGAAAGCAATGGCAAACTATTTTCTTTAAAGATGCCTAGTTTATCATGATTCGTCAAATCACAGAAAGTCTCAAGAAAAGGACTAATGGAAACAAGAAGACAAAACAAAAATAATACTGCCAAATATGAAGAGAGTCACAGAAAAGTCAGAACATTATGTAAAGATACAAAAGAAGCATGGCTTGAGAAAAATTGCATAGAAATTGAAAATTATAACACAGCAGTAAAAATACAATATTAAAGCACAAAATAATTTTAATTTAATTAATTACTAATAAAAGAATAACTACATAAACAGGCTACCTGGAAATAAAATATAGAAAACTCGTCCGAGAAGAAAATCAGATTTTACATGCAGGGTCAGATTATGTGAAAAACCTTTATGATGATACAAGAGAAGAACACTATGCTATTCGGAATAATAATGAAGGTCATCAAATTTGAAGAAACAAGTTCAGAATGCTCTTAACCATATGAAATCTGACAATACACTGGGTCCAAAATACATCACTACAGATATGATCAATGCCTTAGAGGAATATTGATTAGACCAAGTCACCAGACTGCTGAACACAGTATATGATACTGGAGATATACCTCCTGAATTATGTAATTCTATATTTATTGCAATTTTGAAGAAATCGGGAGCCATGGAATGTGATCAAAATCGAACAATTAGTAAAATGAGCCACATCGCGAAGTTTTGCTAAGAATTACCATACAAAGAGGAAGAAAATACAATCCGAAATAGGAGAACAATGTTGGTTTGAAGAAGGGAAGCATACAGTAAAACCTGTGTAAATTAATTGAACGTTATATAGAAGTAAACAAAGACCTACATCTTTGCTTTATTGAATACACAAGGGCCTACAGTAAAGTAAGACATGTCAACGTGATGACGATTCTTGCAGATCTACAAATTGATGGGAATGACCTTAGACTTGTAAAATAACATATATATATATAGGAAAGAACACGCTGCCATACAGATTGATAATGAAGTTAGTCAATATCAGCCTATTAAGAGAGGTGTGAGACAGGGATGTGTAATATCTCCAGATCTTTTTCCCTGTACAGTGAAAATGTTTTCAGAAATGTAGAAGATGTAAAAGGAATCATCACTGGGGGATGTAACACCGATAACATTAGATATGCAGATGATAATGTCTTCGTATCTGACCATTGAGATAGCACCATAGGTCTCAGAATGTTATATTAACCTAGCATTGATCAACTACACACATCACTCTGTAATGCTGAATCTAGTATATCAGTGGTTCTCAACCGGTGGGGAAATGAAGATTATTTCAAGATTGCGTTAATACAAGAACCGATTACTTGGTCTTGTTTTTCCCTTCATACTTTACGGTTCTGTATGTCTCACCCTTCTAAAATTCATTTTATAAAGTAAGTAGACCCACAAATCACGTTTTATGTGGACGTCTAGACTTGTTTTAGTATGTGCTATTAAATTTAGCTTCAATTATTACGTATACTGTGGGGGGAAATATTTAGGGAGGAAATACGAAAGGGGGGAATAACGTTCTAAAAATATGGTGAGGGGGGGGGGGGAATGACGTCCTAAAAATATGGTCAAGGGGGGCACGGGCCAAATAAGGTTGAGAACCACTGTACTATATTAACTAACATTTAAAGAAGAGACATGACTGGTCGGTACCAATGTTGTATACGTATTACACATATCTATAAATTGGTGAACCCTGTAATCCCATTCATTCATTCATTCATTCATTCATTCATTCATTCATTCATTCATTCATTCATTCATTCATTCATTCATTCATTCATTTATTCATTCATTAAGTAGCATGTCCTTTGCAAAACCTCGCTCCCATAACAACCTTCCGGAAAACCTCTCGATCATAAGCAAGATGTCCCGCGTCCGATACACCCATTTGGTGATCATCCGCCACATCCTGCAGCCATCTTCTCTTTGGCCTTCCTCTTCCTCTCTTCCAAGGCATATACCCCTCCATTATTGTTCTTTCCAAAGTTTCGTGACGTTTCAAGTGACCAAAATATTTCAATTTCCTTTGATTTATCGTTTTTAATAGCCAACCTTCTTCAATATTCAGCTCTTGAAGTATTGATGCATTTGTTCTTTTCTTTAACTTTTCTCTAAAACTATGGCTGCAATGGACACATAGCAGAGAATGCTTTTCACACTATACCAGCACTTGAACCTCTAAGTAATTGATTATGGATTAGGTCTGCTCACTGTCTCAGAGAGTCAGCTGGTGAAGTTAGACTACGAGAAGTAAGACTTTTGCGAGAACCAAGTGATGACTGTGAATCTACAACAATGGCCAGACTGCGAGAGCAGCAAATTAAAAGAGGGGTGGCCAAACAAGAACACTACGCAGGAAGCCAAAGAAGATTTATAAACCAACACAGAACTGGCGTCGTTAGCCGCTACACGTTGCGGGATTTGCTGAGTAGGGGATCCGAGCACTTATGGACTGAATGGTTCGATGTGCAATGAGGATGATCTGTCGACTAACTAACTAACTAACTAACATCACGAAGATTTTGCTAAGAATCACCATGCTAAGAGTTAGGAAGAAAATACGACCTAAATTAGGATAAGAACAATGTTGGTTGTTAGAAGATAAGGTTACGGTAAATGCTGTGTATATGCTGAGAACATTAATTTAACGTTCTATAGAAGTAAACAAAGATCTACACCTTTGCTTTATTGACTACACAAAGGTTTTGATAAAGTAAGACATGTCAACATGAGAGAGATGCTTGCAGATCTACAACTTGATGGGAAATACCCTAGACTTGTAAAAAAAAAACATATATTGGAAGAAAAAAAACAAGCTGCCATAAAGATTGATAATGAAGTAGGTCAATATTAGCCTATTAAGAGCGACAGGGATGTGTAATATCTCAAAATCTCTTACCCTATATGGTGAACATAGTTTTAGAAATGTAGAAGGTATGAGAGAAATCACAACTGGGGGAACATAGCATGGATAACATTAAATATGCAGATGATACAGTATTGGTG
The DNA here is from genome assembly GCA_963921405.1 of Cepaea hortensis. Taxonomy (NCBI): domain Eukaryota; kingdom Metazoa; phylum Mollusca; class Gastropoda; order Stylommatophora; family Helicidae; genus Cepaea; species Cepaea hortensis. The sequence continues at coordinate 6,289,574 of OY992887.1, read as the reverse complement.
CAGACAATGAGCATGATCTGCAACATTTAGTAGATACGGTTATTATACACAGGGAACAACTGAGGTTAAAATTAAATTGCAAGAAGACAGAGATTATGGTTGTCTCTAACAGGAAACAAATTTCACAATGTAATACAAGGATAAATGAGAATATTCTTAAACAAGTTAATCGGTACAAATATTTCGGAACAATCATACCATCTCATGGGAGGTGCCTTGAGGAGGTTAGAACAAGAATCGCTATGACAAAGGTAGCCTTTTATTCAAAATGGAAAACATACTGACTGATAAAAAGATGTCAATTGTAACGAGGAAAAGAGTATTGAAGTGGGATACAGAACCTGTACTTTTGTATGGACGTGAAACTATGACAATGAGCAAAGTGAAGAACATCTAATCGCAGTTGGAAAATAGCTTCTGAGGAAAATGCAACCAATACCTTGGACAAACAAAAAAAGACCTGTGGACAAGTCCTACAAGTGGTAAATGAGAACCGCAAACTGATTAGCGAAATTAGACGTAGAAAGTCAAAGTATTTTGGGCACATTATGAGAAGAAATAAACTAGAGAACTTGGTGACAACTGGAAAAATTGAGGGGGAAAGAACAACAGGAACACAGAGATGTAAATGTATGGACGACTTGACCACATGGCATGATCGGGACAAGAACACAGAGCTAATCCACGACTCTGGTGATCGTGTAAGATAGCGAAATAAGACCGCCCACGCTTACAGGCATGGCGCTTGATGATGATGAAGTAATATTTCAGTTATCTGCCCAGTAATTAATGTTTCATTTATCTGCCCAGTAATTAAAATTGGACTTTCGGCCTAATAATTAATGCCTCATTTATCGGCCCAGTAATTAATATATCAGTTATCTGCCTAGTAATTAATGTTTCAATTATCTGCTTAGTAATCAACGTTTCATTTATCTGCCCAGGAAGTAATGTTTCCTATATCTGCACAGCAAGGGATCTTTCAGCTATCTGCCCAACAAGATCTGTATGCAAGTCTCGTCACAGGCCTGAACTGTCAGTGACAGAACACGTAATTGAAACATTCCAGAGTGTCCTAGCGAAGATTACACATTCAAATACTCATTTCTATATAATAATTAAACCTCGGCTCCAGGAAGCGATGAACTGTCAATAACAAACACCCATTTGAACATTTTAGAATGTTCTAGTTTGAGTTCATAATTCATTTAGAATATAAAAGAAAACATTTCATCACACAGTTCGCGACGACTGCACAAACCAGGAGACCTGAATTAATCAGACTTAAGACCCTTCTGCCCTACATCACAAGGTACCAGAGACAGTAAGGTCAGTCAACTGGTTGCTAATACTTGTACAAAAGCTTGGACAGGAATCTGCTTGACAACTGCTCTTTGACTAAAGAACCACAATTCTCAGAAACGCTGTCAATTTGTTTCTCGGCATCTGAAACTGGATATGACCACCATGCTGATCCCCTTGATACCCACTAATGATTCTTCTAGTCTGACGTATGACGAGGATTTTGAAACAGGTGCCGGTAACTTGGATCTGTCTGTACAAATAATAGGAGATTATCTCATTTTTGTCGTGTCTACTCCGTTATCCTTGTTTGGCTGCATGGCAAACGTTGTCAACTTGGTCATCTTTTTATGGCAAGGTAGAAAGGACTGTGTTACCATATGCTTGTTTGCCCTGGGTTTTTCCGACTTTTTGTGTTGCTTCACAGTTCTTGTGTTCAGTTGCCTGTACACCAGTAACGTCTTGAATAGCTTCACCATTATTGAACCCATTGCTCTGGATGTAGTCTTGAGCTATACGGCGGCTTTGTTTTACGATATCTCTCAAGGCATAACAGCATTCATCTCCCTGCAGCGCTGCCTGTGTGTGGCCATGCCGATCAGGTTCAAGAACATGTTCACGCTGAAGAGATCCGTGGCGATCATGCTCTGGTTCTACGCGGCAACAGCCCTGGCCTACACGCCTCACTTCAGGACCTGCGGCGTGTATCTGCGTCTGGAGGCTGCACGAAACATCACAATCCCTGCTCTGTGGGAGACCAGAGATCGTGCTGAGAGTATATTCTGGCTGAACTATCTGCTTCACATCGGCGTGGACACATTCTACCAGCTGGTTGTGGTCATCAGTGCGGCTGTTATGATCACCGGGCTGCAAAAATCTTCCAAGTTCCACAGCCACAAATCAACATTGTCAACTTCTTACACCGCAAGCGTACATGGCAGCATTCTTGAATCACAGAAGCTACCAGAATGTCTACAATTGAAGAACAAAAACACCAGCAAATCTCACCCGACCTCCAATAAAAGCATAGGGAAATCTCGCCCCACCTCCACCAAAAACACCAGCAAATCTCACTCGACCTCCAACAAAAACAGAAATGTCGCGAAGACAATCTTCGCCTTGTCCCTGCTGGCGATCATCTGCAACACTGAACGTCTGAGTGTAGTCTACGGGCAACGGTTTGTCGCCGGCCTGACGTTTGATGGCGAGTACCATATCATCTTCTTCGTCTCAGCTCGGGTGACCTTCGTCTTCAGTATGATCAACGCCTCTCTGAACGGGCTCATCTATTATTTCCTCAACCCTTCATATAGGAGGACTTTCCAGGAGATATTTTGTTTCAGAACACAAGAGAGCCCTTCAACAAGCAAATAACACGCACGGCACTTTGGCCGTTCTCACGCTCCTGGTTCTCTGGCAACAGATTCAGAGAGCACAGTCTGCAAGACACCACTGTTTTAGCTTCATCACTTTTATCATCTTCGATAATTATAAGACAATCTTAGCTAGCTTGCACGGTATTGTGTCTTACATTGTAATAGGTTATACATAAATGTGTCCATATTTGTAACAGCTGGAACTGAGCTCTGTAGTTAAGCGTGGGTCATCTGTGTTTGTCATCTCACATAATCGTAGGAGTCTCGGATTAGATCTGTTCTGACAATGCCATCTGCCCTGTTTACATCAAATATCAATAAAGTACAACAAAGCAGTAAATAAAAACAACAACAACAATACCAACAACAACAACAACAACAACACACACACACACACACACGTACACACACACACACACACACACACACACAACAAACAAAAACGAAAGTCTTGCTCAACAAAGACACTAAATTGACCAATAGAGAAGACAGATTTCAACAGCAAGCAGAACGTATCATACAACAATGGATAAAAACTTGCCCAATAAAGAAGAAACATTTGTTCAAACAACGAGAAAGACGTATGCAGCTACACAAAAGACGTGTACACCAAACAAGAAAGATGTGTACAACAAACAAGAAAGATGTGTACAACAAACATTGAAAGATGTGTACAAATCACAAGCAAGATGTGTACAACAAATAGGAAAGACGTGTACAACCACAAAAAAGACTTTCACACCAAACAAGAAATCGTGTGAGGTAAACAAGAAAGACGTGTAAAATAAACAAGAAGGATATTTTCAATAAAGAGGAAATAACATGGACGTTTGTCGGTACCTTGTAGGCTAAATAAATAATATACCACAGTGGAGAAGCTCAGTGAAACTAGAATGATCATATTTTCCACAACCGAATCTTTTGTCCACCAAGATACTCACATTTTCCGCAACCGAAACAGGTACACATCAAGATACTTATATTGTAAATGTTATAAACGGGTTCTAAGAATATCTTGGGTAAACAAAAGAGCTAATGCATCCATACTTCAAGAGCTGAATATTGTACAGGGTTAGCTATCAAAGACGATAAAACAAAGAAAATTGATATCTTGTGATCACTTGAAACGTCGTGAAAGTTTGGAGAGAACAATAATGGCGGGGTATATGCCTGGGAAGAGAGGAAGAGGAAGGCCAAAGAGACGATGGCTGCAGGATGTGGCGGATGATCTCCAGATGGGTGTATCGGACGCGGGACATCTTGCATATGATCGAGAAGTTTTCCGGAAGGTTGTTATGGGAGCGAGGTTCTGCAAAGGGCATGCTACTGAATGAATGAAACTTGTGCACACCAAGATATTAATATTTTCCACAACCGAAAATTGTACACATCAAGATATTCACATTTTCCACAACCAAAAATTGTACACACCAAGATATTCACATTTTCCTCAACCGAAACTTGTGCACACACAGATAATCACAGTTTTCTAAAGTGAAACATGTGTAGCACGAAGTGATCAGTGTCTTTTAATCGAAACATGTGCGAACCAAAATAATCACTGTGTTCTCAGCCGAAATGTGTACACACCTAGAAGATCACATGTGCCTTAACAGAAGCGCGTGCACTCCAGGGCAATCATATTATCCTCAACCGAGTGCGTGCATGCCAAGATGAGCTTGTTCAATGCTTTGGTTTAGATTTGGAGCTCATAATGGTCAAAATGCAATAGAAATTATATTTTGCTGTTGCAAAGTTAAGGAAAATGGTTATAAAAGAAACATTCACTTATCTTAACGTATATGCACATGTTGCACAATGTGTGTATATCTCCGGATCTGTTGACAGAGCCCTTGTCTGCGGTCACCGACCAGTATCGTCACCGCCAAGAAGGAAACCGATGGCAGGCAGACTTCTTCACAGATGGTTAGAAAACTTCAGCAGTTATAGAAATTATGCGAGATACATTTGGAAAGACTCTTATGGGGCAACAGTTCAGCAAAACATAAACCACTGAATATGATAGTTGTACCTGTTCGCACACTGGAGTATTTTATTGCCAGTTTGGCAATCCATTCTGTTTGGTCTATTGGTCTAAGCAGGTAGAAGGTCAAGCCACCTGGTAGCTGTCAATGTGCCTGTTGCCTGGAGTATGAATGTTGCCCCTTTCTTGCTGACCTAGCTAAAGTACAACAGTAGTATACCATTTCATCAGGCCTGTTTTGTATATGGTTCTGATCCCATATTTTATAGACCAACCGCCACTTGATCGGCGATGTGGATAATATAATGCCAGCCGCTTTCACTTCTGGTGAGATTCCCTGGTGCTGATTTTTGGATAATTCGATTTGGGCGTGTTTAGTGGAAACACGAATCCGCCTCGACAGGCGTTCGAATCATGACCCTTCAAGCAGGCTGGTAGTCAGGCAGGAATTTTAGGCACAGCTACCTGGGTTTATTGCTGACTTAAATAGTCAACCCCATACTTCCGGTAAAATGGCGACAGAATAATTGTGTTTTTCCCAGAGGGACGCTGTTGCCTTTTTTTTTTGGGAAAGGGGGGGGGGGGAGGAGATATGATGCTTTTCGTTACCTTTAGGAAATGTTTTCACAAGAAACCAAGGAAGGCAGGTGGTGGATGGAATTTTGAGGACTGTTGACAGATAGTTGCTGGTTATAGTCTCAAGTTTCGCGACGGTAGGCAGAGGATCTCTCGACACAATGGCTACGGCCACAAACTAGTATGGTCACTGCCAGGAAGGAAAGCAATGGCAAACTATTTTCTTTAAAGATGCCTAGTTTATCATGATTCGTCAAATCACAGAAAGTCTCAAGAAAAGGACTAATGGAAACAAGAAGACAAAACAAAAATAATACTGCCAAATATGAAGAGAGTCACAGAAAAGTCAGAACATTATGTAAAGATACAAAAGAAGCATGGCTTGAGAAAAATTGCATAGAAATTGAAAATTATAACACAGCAGTAAAAATACAATATTAAAGCACAAAATAATTTTAATTTAATTAATTACTAATAAAAGAATAACTACATAAACAGGCTACCTGGAAATAAAATATAGAAAACTCGTCCGAGAAGAAAATCAGATTTTACATGCAGGGTCAGATTATGTGAAAAACCTTTATGATGATACAAGAGAAGAACACTATGCTATTCGGAATAATAATGAAGGTCATCAAATTTGAAGAAACAAGTTCAGAATGCTCTTAACCATATGAAATCTGACAATACACTGGGTCCAAAATACATCACTACAGATATGATCAATGCCTTAGAGGAATATTGATTAGACCAAGTCACCAGACTGCTGAACACAGTATATGATACTGGAGATATACCTCCTGAATTATGTAATTCTATATTTATTGCAATTTTGAAGAAATCGGGAGCCATGGAATGTGATCAAAATCGAACAATTAGTAAAATGAGCCACATCGCGAAGTTTTGCTAAGAATTACCATACAAAGAGGAAGAAAATACAATCCGAAATAGGAGAACAATGTTGGTTTGAAGAAGGGAAGCATACAGTAAAACCTGTGTAAATTAATTGAACGTTATATAGAAGTAAACAAAGACCTACATCTTTGCTTTATTGAATACACAAGGGCCTACAGTAAAGTAAGACATGTCAACGTGATGACGATTCTTGCAGATCTACAAATTGATGGGAATGACCTTAGACTTGTAAAATAACATATATATATATAGGAAAGAACACGCTGCCATACAGATTGATAATGAAGTTAGTCAATATCAGCCTATTAAGAGAGGTGTGAGACAGGGATGTGTAATATCTCCAGATCTTTTTCCCTGTACAGTGAAAATGTTTTCAGAAATGTAGAAGATGTAAAAGGAATCATCACTGGGGGATGTAACACCGATAACATTAGATATGCAGATGATAATGTCTTCGTATCTGACCATTGAGATAGCACCATAGGTCTCAGAATGTTATATTAACCTAGCATTGATCAACTACACACATCACTCTGTAATGCTGAATCTAGTATATCAGTGGTTCTCAACCGGTGGGGAAATGAAGATTATTTCAAGATTGCGTTAATACAAGAACCGATTACTTGGTCTTGTTTTTCCCTTCATACTTTACGGTTCTGTATGTCTCACCCTTCTAAAATTCATTTTATAAAGTAAGTAGACCCACAAATCACGTTTTATGTGGACGTCTAGACTTGTTTTAGTATGTGCTATTAAATTTAGCTTCAATTATTACGTATACTGTGGGGGGAAATATTTAGGGAGGAAATACGAAAGGGGGGAATAACGTTCTAAAAATATGGTGAGGGGGGGGGGGGAATGACGTCCTAAAAATATGGTCAAGGGGGGCACGGGCCAAATAAGGTTGAGAACCACTGTACTATATTAACTAACATTTAAAGAAGAGACATGACTGGTCGGTACCAATGTTGTATACGTATTACACATATCTATAAATTGGTGAACCCTGTAATCCCATTCATTCATTCATTCATTCATTCATTCATTCATTCATTCATTCATTCATTCATTCATTCATTCATTCATTCATTCATTTATTCATTCATTAAGTAGCATGTCCTTTGCAAAACCTCGCTCCCATAACAACCTTCCGGAAAACCTCTCGATCATAAGCAAGATGTCCCGCGTCCGATACACCCATTTGGTGATCATCCGCCACATCCTGCAGCCATCTTCTCTTTGGCCTTCCTCTTCCTCTCTTCCAAGGCATATACCCCTCCATTATTGTTCTTTCCAAAGTTTCGTGACGTTTCAAGTGACCAAAATATTTCAATTTCCTTTGATTTATCGTTTTTAATAGCCAACCTTCTTCAATATTCAGCTCTTGAAGTATTGATGCATTTGTTCTTTTCTTTAACTTTTCTCTAAAACTATGGCTGCAATGGACACATAGCAGAGAATGCTTTTCACACTATACCAGCACTTGAACCTCTAAGTAATTGATTATGGATTAGGTCTGCTCACTGTCTCAGAGAGTCAGCTGGTGAAGTTAGACTACGAGAAGTAAGACTTTTGCGAGAACCAAGTGATGACTGTGAATCTACAACAATGGCCAGACTGCGAGAGCAGCAAATTAAAAGAGGGGTGGCCAAACAAGAACACTACGCAGGAAGCCAAAGAAGATTTATAAACCAACACAGAACTGGCGTCGTTAGCCGCTACACGTTGCGGGATTTGCTGAGTAGGGGATCCGAGCACTTATGGACTGAATGGTTCGATGTGCAATGAGGATGATCTGTCGACTAACTAACTAACTAACTAACATCACGAAGATTTTGCTAAGAATCACCATGCTAAGAGTTAGGAAGAAAATACGACCTAAATTAGGATAAGAACAATGTTGGTTGTTAGAAGATAAGGTTACGGTAAATGCTGTGTATATGCTGAGAACATTAATTTAACGTTCTATAGAAGTAAACAAAGATCTACACCTTTGCTTTATTGACTACACAAAGGTTTTGATAAAGTAAGACATGTCAACATGAGAGAGATGCTTGCAGATCTACAACTTGATGGGAAATACCCTAGACTTGTAAAAAAAAAACATATATTGGAAGAAAAAAAACAAGCTGCCATAAAGATTGATAATGAAGTAGGTCAATATTAGCCTATTAAGAGCGACAGGGATGTGTAATATCTCAAAATCTCTTACCCTATATGGTGAACATAGTTTTAGAAATGTAGAAGGTATGAGAGAAATCACAACTGGGGGAACATAGCATGGATAACATTAAATATGCAGATGATACAGTATTGGTGCAGACAATGAGCATGATCTGCAACATTTAGTAGATACGGTTATTATACACAGGGAACAACTGAGGTTAAAATTAAATTGCAAGAAGACAGAGATTATGGTTGTCTCTAACAGGAAACAAATTTCACAATGTAATACAAGGATAAATGAGAATATTCTTAAACAAGTTAATCGGTACAAATATTTCGGAACAATCATACCATCTCATGGGAGGTGCCTTGAGGAGGTTAGAACAAGAATCGCTATGACAAAGGTAGCCTTTTATTCAAAATGGAAAACATACTGACTGATAAAAAGATGTCAATTGTAACGAGGAAAAGAGTATTGAAGTGGGATACAGAACCTGTACTTTTGTATGGACGTGAAACTATGACAATGAGCAAAGTGAAGAACATCTAATCGCAGTTGGAAAATAGCTTCTGAGGAAAATGCAACCAATACCTTGGACAAACAAAAAAAGACCTGTGGACAAGTCCTACAAGTGGTAAATGAGAACCGCAAACTGATTAGCGAAATTAGACGTAGAAAGTCAAAGTATTTTGGGCACATTATGAGAAGAAATAAACTAGAGAACTTGGTGACAACTGGAAAAATTGAGGGGGAAAGAACAACAGGAACACAGAGATGTAAATGTATGGACGACTTGACCACATGGCATGATCGGGACAAGAACACAGAGCTAATCCACGACTCTGGTGATCGTGTAAGATAGCGAAATAAGACCGCCCACGCTTACAGGCATGGCGCTTGATGATGATGAAGTAATATTTCAGTTATCTGCCCAGTAATTAATGTTTCATTTATCTGCCCAGTAATTAAAATTGGACTTTCGGCCTAATAATTAATGCCTCATTTATCGGCCCAGTAATTAATATATCAGTTATCTGCCTAGTAATTAATGTTTCAATTATCTGCTTAGTAATCAACGTTTCATTTATCTGCCCAGGAAGTAATGTTTCCTATATCTGCACAGCAAGGGATCTTTCAGCTATCTGCCCAACAAGATCTGTATGCAAGTCTCGTCACAGGCCTGAACTGTCAGTGACAGAACACGTAATTGAAACATTCCAGAGTGTCCTAGCGAAGATTACACATTCAAATACTCATTTCTATATAATAATTAAACCTCGGCTCCAGGAAGCGATGAACTGTCAATAACAAACACCCATTTGAACATTTTAGAATGTTCTAGTTTGAGTTCATAATTCATTTAGAATATAAAAGAAAACATTTCATCACACAGTTCGCGACGACTGCACAAACCAGGAGACCTGAATTAATCAGACTTAAGACCCTTCTGCCCTACATCACAAGGTACCAGAGACAGTAAGGTCAGTCAACTGGTTGCTAATACTTGTACAAAAGCTTGGACAGGAATCTGCTTGACAACTGCTCTTTGACTAAAGAACCACAATTCTCAGAAACGCTGTCAATTTGTTTCTCGGCATCTGAAACTGGATATGACCACCATGCTGATCCCCTTGATACCCACTAATGATTCTTCTAGTCTGACGTATGACGAGGATTTTGAAACAGGTGCCGGTAACTTGGATCTGTCTGTACAAATAATAGGAGATTATCTCATTTTTGTCGTGTCTACTCCGTTATCCTTGTTTGGCTGCATGGCAAACGTTGTCAACTTGGTCATCTTTTTATGGCAAGGTAGAAAGGACTGTGTTACCATATGCTTGTTTGCCCTGGGTTTTTCCGACTTTTTGTGTTGCTTCACAGTTCTTGTGTTCAGTTGCCTGTACACCAGTAACGTCTTGAATAGCTTCACCATTATTGAACCCATTGCTCTGGATGTAGTCTTGAGCTATACGGCGGCTTTGTTTTACGATATCTCTCAAGGCATAACAGCATTCATCTCCCTGCAGCGCTGCCTGTGTGTGGCCATGCCGATCAGGTTCAAGAACATGTTCACGCTGAAGAGATCCGTGGCGATCATGCTCTGGTTCTACGCGGCAACAGCCCTGGCCTACACGCCTCACTTCAGGACCTGCGGCGTGTATCTGCGTCTGGAGGCTGCACGAAACATCACAATCCCTGCTCTGTGGGAGACCAGAGATCGTGCTGAGAGTATATTCTGGCTGAACTATCTGCTTCACATCGGCGTGGACACATTCTACCAGCTGGTTGTGGTCATCAGTGCGGCTGTTATGATCACCGGGCTGCAAAAATCTTCCAAGTTCCACAGCCACAAATCAACATTGTCAACTTCTTACACCGCAAGCGTACATGGCAGCATTCTTGAATCACAGAAGCTACCAGAATGTCTACAATTGAAGAACAAAAACACCAGCAAATCTCACCCGACCTCCAATAAAAGCATAGGGAAATCTCGCCCCACCTCCACCAAAAACACCAGCAAATCTCACTCGACCTCCAACAAAAACAGAAATGTCGCGAAGACAATCTTCGCCTTGTCCCTGCTGGCGATCATCTGCAACACTGAACGTCTGAGTGTAGTCTACGGGCAACGGTTTGTCGCCGGCCTGACGTTTGATGGCGAGTACCATATCATCTTCTTCGTCTCAGCTCGGGTGACCTTCGTCTTCAGTATGATCAACGCCTCTCTGAACGGGCTCATCTATTATTTCCTCAACCCTTCATATAGGAGGACTTTCCAGGAGATATTTTGTTTCAGAACACAAGAGAGCCCTTCAACAAGCAAATAACACGCACGGCACTTTGGCCGTTCTCACGCTCCTGGTTCTCTGGCAACAGATTCAGAGAGCACAGTCTGCAAGACACCACTGTTTTAGCTTCATCACTTTTATCATCTTCGATAATTATAAGACAATCTTAGCTAGCTTGCACGGTATTGTGTCTTACATTGTAATAGGTTATACATAAATGTGTCCATATTTGTAACAGCTGGAACTGAGCTCTGTAGTTAAGCGTGGGTCATCTGTGTTTGTCATCTCACATAATCGTAGGAGTCTCGGATTAGATCTGTTCTGACAATGCCATCTGCCCTGTTTACATCAAATATCAATAAAGTACAACAAAGCAGTAAATAAAAACAACAACAACAATACCAACAACAACAACAACAACAACAACACACACACACACACACACACACGTACACACACACACACACACACACACACACAACAAACAAAAACGAAAGTCTTGCTCAACAAAGACACTAAATTGACCAATAGAGAAGACAGATTTCAACAGCAAGCAGAACGTATCATACAACAATGGATAAAAACTTGCCCAATAAAGAAGAAACATTTGTTCAAACAACGAGAAAGACGTATGCAGCTACACAAAAGACGTGTACACCAAACAAGAAAGATGTGTACAACAAACAAGAAAGATGTGTACAACAAACATTGAAAGATGTGTACAAATCACAAGCAAGATGTGTACAACAAATAGGAAAGACGTGTACAACCACAAAAAAGACTTTCACACCAAACAAGAAATCGTGTGAGGTAAACAAGAAAGACGTGTAAAATAAACAAGAAGGATATTTTCAATAAAGAGGAAATAACATGGACGTTTGTCGGTACCTTGTAGGCTAAATAAATAATATACCACAGTGGAGAAGCTCAGTGAAACTAGAATGATCATATTTTCCACAACCGAATCTTTTGTCCACCAAGATACTCACATTTTCCGCAACCGAAACAGGTACACATCAAGATACTTATATTGTAAATGTTATAAACGGGTTCTAAGAATATCTTGGGTAAACAAAAGAGCTAATGCATCCATACTTCAAGAGCTGAATATTGTACAGGGTTGGCTATCAAAGACGATAAAACAAAGAAAATTGATATCTTGTGATCACTTGAAACGTCGTGAAAGTTTGGAGAGAACAATAATGGCGGGGTATATGCCTGGGAAGAGAGGAAGAGGAAGGCCAAAGAGACGATGGCTGCAGGATGTGGCGGATGATCTCCAGATGGGTGTATCGGACGCGGGACATCTTGCATATGATCGAGAAGGTTTCCGGAAGGTTGTTATGGGAGCGAGGTTCTGCAAAGGGCATGCTACTGAATGAATGAAACTTGTGCACACCAAGATATTAATATTTTCCACAACCGAAAATTGTACACATCAAGATATTCACATTTTCCACAACCAAAAATTGTACACACCAAGATATTCACATTTTCCTCAACCGAAACTTGTGCACACACAGATAATCACAGTTTTCTAAAGTGAAACATGTGTAGCACGAAGTGATCAGTGTCTTTTAATCGAAACATGTGCGAACCAAAATAATCACTGTGTTCTCAGCCGAAATGTGTACACACCTAGAAGATCACATGTGCCTTAACAGAAGCGCGTGCACTCCAGGGCAATCATATTATCCTCAACCGAGTGCGTGCATGCCAAGATGAGCTTGTTCAATGCTTTGGTTTAGATTTGGAGCTCATAATGGTCAAAATGCAATAGAAATTATATTTTGCTGTTGCAAAGTTAAGGAAAATGGTTATAAAAGAAACATTCACTTATCTTAACGTATATGCACATGTTGCACAATGTGTGTATATCTCCGGATCTGTTGACAGAGCCCTTGTCTGCGGTCACCGACCAGTATCGTCACCGCCAAGAAGGAAACCGATGGCAGGCAGACTTCTTCACAGATGGTTAGAAAACTTCAGCAGTTATAGAAATTATGCGAGATACATTTGGAAAGACTCTTATGGGGCAACAGTTCAGCAAAACATAAACCACTGAATATGATAGTTGTACCTGTTCGCACACTGGAGTATTTTATTGCCAGTTTGGCAATCCATTCTGTTTGGTCTATTGGTCTAAGCAGGTAGAAGGTCAAGCCACCTGGTAGCTGTCAATGTGCCTGTTGCCTGGAGTATGAATGTTGCCCCTTTCTTGCTGACCTAGCTAAAGTACAACAGTAGTATACCATTTCATCAGGCCTGTTTTGTATATGGTTCTGATCCCATATTTTATAGACCAACCGCCACTTGATCGGCGATGTGGATAATATAATGCCAGCCGCTTTCACTTCTGGTGAGATTCCCTGGTGCTGATTTTTGGATAATTCGATTTGGGCGTGTTTAGTGGAAACACGAATCCGCCTCGACAGGCGTTCGAATCATGACCCTTCAAGCAGGCTGGTAGTCAGGCAGGAATTTTAGGCACAGCTACCTGGGTTTATTGCTGACTTAAATAGTCAACCCCATAAATGTTTTGCGTATCCTTTTACAGGACTTAGCTGTCAACAGCAGCATCTTTCAGCTGTCTGTTGATCTCTTGGCAAGATTACGCTCAGTAGTTTGCCATTGCTTTCTGAGCGGCCGGCTCAGTATCCGCAAGTCACGAGCGGGGGTCGAACCACCTCAGTTCTCGCTCCGCTGCGAGACTCTGCGTGATAAACGGGATTACAGAGAGAAAGTGTTGTAACCCCACAGCCAGAGAGACCGGCAGTCAACCCCATACTTCCGGTAAAATGGCGACAGAATAATTGTGTTTTTCCCAGAGGGACGCTGTTGCCTTTTTTTTGGGAAAGGGGGGGGGGGGGGGAGGAGATATGATGCTTTTCGTTACCTTTAGGAAATGTTTTCACAAGAAACCAAGGAAGGCAGGTGGTGGATGGAATTTTGAGGACTGTTGACAGATAGTTGCTGGTTATAGTCTCAAGTTTCGCGACGGTAGGCAGAGGATCTCTCGACACAATGGCTACGGCCACAAACTAGTATGGTCACTGCCAGGAAGGAAAGCAATGGCAAACTATTTTCTTTAAAGATGCCTAGTTTATCATGATTCGTCAAATCACAGAAAGTCTCAAGAAAAGGACTAATGGAAACAAGAAGACAAAACAAAAATAATACTGCCAAATATGAAGAGAGTCACAGAAAAGTCAGAACATTATGTAAAGATACAAAAGAAGCATGGCTTGAGAAAAATTGCATAGAAATTGAAAATTATAACACAGCAGTAAAAATACAATATTAAAGCACAAAATAATTTTAATTTAATTAATTACTAATAAAAGAATAACTACATAAACAGGCTACCTGGAAATAAAATATAGAAAACTCGTCCGAGAAGAAAATCAGATTTTACATGCAGGGTCAGATTATGTGAAAAACCTTTATGATGATACAAGAGAAGAACACTATGCTATTCGGAATAATAATGAAGGTCATCAAATTTGAAGAAACAAGTTCAGAATGCTCTTAACCATATGAAATCTGACAATACACTGGGTCCAAAATACATCACTACAGATATGATCAATGCCTTAGAGGAATATTGATTAGACCAAGTCACCAGACTGCTGAACACAGTATATGATACTGGAGATATACCTCCTGAATTATGTAATTCTATATTTATTGCAATTTTGAAGAAATCGGGAGCCATGGAATGTGATCAAAATCGAACAATTAGTAAAATGAGCCACATCGCGAAGTTTTGCTAAGAATTACCATACAAAGAGGAAGAAAATACAATCCGAAATAGGAGAACAATGTTGGTTTGAAGAAGGGAAGCATACAGTAAAACCTGTGTAAATTAATTGAACGTTATATAGAAGTAAACAAAGACCTACATCTTTGCTTTATTGAATACACAAGGGCCTACAGTAAAGTAAGACATGTCAACGTGATGACGATTCTTGCAGATCTACAAATTGATGGGAATGACCTTAGACTTGTAAAATAACATATATATATATAGGAAAGAACACGCTGCCATACAGATTGATAATGAAGTTAGTCAATATCAGCCTATTAAGAGAGGTGTGAGACAGGGATGTGTAATATCTCCAGATCTTTTTCCCTGTACAGTGAAAATGTTTTCAGAAATGTAGAAGATGTAAAAGGAATCATCACTGGGGGATGTAACACCGATAACATTAGATATGCAGATGATAATGTCTTCGTATCTGACCATTGAGATAGCACCATAGGTCTCAGAATGTTATATTAACCTAGCATTGATCAACTACACACATCACTCTGTAATGCTGAATCTAGTATATCAGTGGTTCTCAACCGGTGGGGAAATGAAGATTATTTCAAGATTGCGTTAATACAAGAACCGATTACTTGGTCTTGTTTTTCCCTTCATACTTTACGGTTCTGTATGTCTCACCCTTCTAAAATTCATTTTATAAAGTAAGTAGACCCACAAATCACGTTTTATGTGGACGTCTAGACTTGTTTTAGTATGTGCTATTAAATTTAGCTTCAATTATTACGTATACTGTGGGGGGAAATATTTAGGGAGGAAATACGAAAGGGGGGAATAACGTTCTAAAAATATGGTGAGGGGGGGGGGAATGACGTCCTAAAAATATGGTCAAGGGGGGCACGGGCCAAATAAGGTTGAGAACCACTGTACTATATTAACTAACATTTAAAGAAGAGACATGACTGGTCGGTACCAATGTTGTATACGTATTACACATATCTATAAATTGGTGAACCCTGTAATCCCATTCATTCATTCATTCATTCATTCATTCATTCATTCATTCATTCATTCATTCATTCATTCATTCATTCATTTATTCATTCATTAAGTAGCATGTCCTTTGCAAAACCTCGCTCCCATAACAACCTTCCGGAAAACCTCTCGATCATAAGCAAGATGTCCCGCGTCCGATACACCCATTTGGTGATCATCCGCCACATCCTGCAGCCATCTTCTCTTTGGCCTTCCTCTTCCTCTCTTCCAAGGCATATACCCCTCCATTATTGTTCTTTCCAAAGTTTCGTGACGTTTCAAGTGACCAAAATATTTCAATTTCCTTTGATTTATCGTTTTTAATAGCCAACCTTCTTCAATATTCAGCTCTTGAAGTATTGATGCATTTGTTCTTTTCTTTAACTTTTCTCTAAAACTATGGCTGCAATGGACACATAGCAGAGAAATCTTTTCACACTATACCAGCACTTGAACCTCTAAGTAATTGATTATGGATTAGGTCTGCTCACTGTCTCAGAGAGTCAGCTGGTGAAGTTAGAGCGCATACAGAACGAAGCTAGAGACACCCCGGTAGTGTGTATGCGTTACATCCTTGGTCTGCCGACTGTTGCTGGTAGGCTCAAGGTGATGCAGGCGAAGGCATACCTCAGAGTAGCTGCAGACACACACCACCCACTGCATGAGGCGCTGGATGCAGTTAAGGGTCAGCGACTGATAAGAGGTAAATCATGGATGGCTCAGGTGGAGGATACGATCAGACAGGTGTGCCCCTTGGAGAACATTAGGCGTGGAGAGGAGTGGGTCAGAGTACCAGCGGAGCAGTCAGAATTGTGCAGAGTTATAATCACATTAAGCCGGGAGTGCAGGGAGTGGCCAGCAGGGGCCACGGAAGTGGAAATCCAGCAACTAATTCAAGACAGTGCTCACTCGGGTGATGTGATTATCTACACAGATGGTTCGGTGTCAAGAGGTGAGAAAAGTGGCTGGGGGTTCATAGCCAAAGCCAATGGTCGAGGTTTGGGGCAGGAGAGCCTGGCATATGATACCACAACATCCAATTTAAGAATGGAGGTGGAGGCGGTCACTGCGGCTCTCCGCTGGATGGAGAATACGACACACACACACATCGTGATTGTAACTGACTCAGAAAGCATGCTGACGAGGGTGAGGACAGGCAGGCTTCGTGCGGAGTGGCTTGCTTCGCTTCGGAGGTGTGTTTGCATATGAATTGTATGTATATGTAAAATCATTTCAGGCAAAACTCTCACTGTTCTCCAGACAAGCAAGTGTAAAAGATTTTGTCACTTCCCTTTGCCGAAACAAGAAACCATTTCTGGTGAAATGGCAGAAAAGTACGACGCCCAATTAGATGCATTGAATGAAGAATTTGGACGGAGATTTCAAGATGTCAAGAAATTAGAGCCACAGTTCAATATTCTCAGTTCCCCTTTTAGTGCAGAAGCTGATACGGCCACAGAGGACATACAATTGCAGCTGCTTGACTTACAAGCAGATCATGACCTGAAAGAGAAATCAAGTCAGATGATTTGCTGGATTTCTATGGATCTTTATCACAAGAATCATTTCCCAACTTTAAAAAGTTTGCAGCTAAACTGTTATCATAATTTGGATCAACATACATTTGCGAACAAGCATTCTCTTGCTGGAAGATCAACAAATCTAAGACTAAGTCTTTTTTGTCGAACTGCAACTTGCATGCTGTCATGCGAATTTCAACAAGTAAACTTGCTTCAGATTTCAAGAATATTGTCAAAAAGTGCAAGCAGTTACATACATCTCATTAATAAATCAACAATTATAGTGACCTTGTAGTCGGTTTGTGTTTAAATTAAAGAACTTGATAGATAATAAAGAATATGTGTTGTAATAACAAGTTGTAAAATCTTGTTAACAAATTAGTAAAAGTTTTTGTCCATATTGTCAAATATAATGTATATCTACTGTGGGGACTTCAATGCCAGAGGCAGTCAATGGGGGAATTGCATCACCAATAGACAGGGAGTAGATCTGGAGGACGCCCTGGCATATGCTGCCCTAATCTGTCTGAATGATGGGAAGGTCACTAGAATAGCCACTCGACCAGGTGACTCTGACAGCGTCATTGACTTGGCTCTGGTGTCGCCCACCATCGCACCAAGGTGCCGGCGGGGCACACTGGGATACCACGATAGTGACCACTACCCTTGTGTCATCCTGATCAAGAAAGACGGGGCCATGAGTCAAAGAAACAAGACAAATGCCTTCCCGTACGACAACACTGATCAAGACGCCATAAGCAAGATCAGAAGAAGAAAACTAACTTCCTCCCGCAGGAGACAAGAAAGATGGTTGCAGCCACCATGGTGGAATGGAGAGGTCGAGAAGGCATGGATGGGAAAGAGGCAGGCTGTCAAAGACTGGCAAAAGGCCAGAAAGGCTAACATGCCACAGGTTGAATTGGCGAACCTGAAGACTAATGTTGGCAAGCTACTGGAGAAAATTGTAGCACACAGACTTGCTTGGGACTTGGAACAGCTCGGCTGCTTCCCGCCCACACTTGGAGGATACAGACGCAACAAAGAGTCATGGCTGAATGCGGCTGTCTTTGCTCAAGACGTTTACGAAGGAGTTCAGGTCAGAGAAGAGACATGTGCGGCCGCCATAGACTTAGAGGACGCATATAACAGAGTATCTTTCGAGCACTTGACGCAAACCCTCCTCAGACTGAAAGTGCACCCTCACCTTGTACGATGGATAGCTGCAGTTCTGCTCCAAAGGAAGGTGGTGCTAAGATGCGGGAGTTGGTCTTCTGAGCCGATAACGATATGTCCAGGATTGCCGCAGGGTTCACCACCGTCACCAGTACTATTCAACGTGTATACGGTGCCGATCACTGAACAACAGTTGGACGGGAGGGGTAGGACTCTGTCATTCGTTGACGACATCCTCATGTATCGACAGGGTCGAGATAGACAGGCGGTTGCCAATGATATGCAGGGCGAACTAGATCGAATTTCCTCATGGTGTGCTGATGCCGATGCCCTTGTCAATCCTGCAAAGGCAACGGTTACATGGTTCTCACTAAACAACCATATTGTGAAAACAGACCTGCCGGCAGTAAGAATGGATGGGAGCAGTCTGAGTAGAACCCAGTCAATGACATATCTTGGCGTGAGGCTTGATCGTAGCCTGTCCTTCAGAGATCATGTCGATTACGTCATAACGAAGGCTCGAAAAGGTTTGGCAGCAATGAGAGTCATGGCGACTGCCAATATCGAGCAAAGACTGCTAATACTTCTGTTCCAAGGACTTGTACTTTCACGCATCGAGTATGCCCTGGCCATCCTCACTATCAGCCCTACACAGATTGGAAGACTCGAAAAGGTACAAAACGAAGCCATGCGCATCATTTTGGGCTGCACGAGAGACACCAGCTGTGTAGCAATGAGATACCTCCTTGACTTCCCGACAATGGAACACAGAATCAAGATCTGGAGAGCTCGTGCATACTTAAAAATAAGTGCAGATGAGCAGCACCCTCTGCATGACGCTATATTCAGAGAAAAGTGTGACAGGCTAAAGAGGGGCAAATCATGGATGAGTCGGGTGGAAGATGTCGTCAGACAGGTCTGCAGTCTTACCAGTATCAACCCCGGCAAGGAATGGGTGCCGGTGCCTCCAGCCTTTAAGTGCACTTTCTCCTGCATTATCACACTCGACAGACGGTGCAGAGAGCAGAACCCTGCCGCTGTCAATGCAGAGGTTAACGCGCTCATCTATGAACACTCAGATAGCCCCGAAGTGCTCATCTATACAGATGGATCTGTTGTAAAGCAGCAGAGAAGTGCGTGGGCATTTACAGCCAGTTCAGCGGGCCGAACCGTTCAAGAATCCAGTGGTGCCCACTCTATGACCACGAGCAGCATGACGATGGAGGTGATGGCAGTTACACAGGCTTTCATATGACTGGAATCATAGCATTATACCAACGTGTGTGTACTAAGTGATTCAATGAGCATGATTCAGAAGGTCGAAGCTGGATCTGTACGTAGACAGTGGACTGAATCGCTGTGGAAGTCTGTTGTCCGTAAAGTCACCTTCATCTTCGTCCCGGGACATGCGGGAGTCGAGGGAAATGAACGAGCTGACAAACTGGCTGGCTCTGCACCCCCTGTAGATGACCAGCCCATGGATCGTGCCGATGTTATTAACGTCCTTAAAGATTTGGCGAGAACAGAGGAT
Organism: Cepaea hortensis; assembly: GCA_963921405.1. Lineage (NCBI taxonomy): Eukaryota > Metazoa > Mollusca > Gastropoda > Stylommatophora > Helicidae > Cepaea > Cepaea hortensis. The sequence goes on along the minus strand of OY992887.1, from coordinate 6,269,440 downwards.
TTTGACGTCAGTGATTCCACATCGCTGTCCAGGATGAAAGACCTGGGAGTAAAAATCGGCACAGCCAGACGCGAGAGGTACATCGGGAAAACAAAGTGCCTCGTCAACCAACACAGAACTGGCACTATTAGCCACCGGACGCTGATGCATATGCTGGGGGGAGGATCTGAGCACCTATGGACATGTCCGGAGTGCAACTGATAACTGATAACTGATAACTGAAATATAATGTATAAGTGTATAAGTAAAATAAAATTGCAATAATTAGTTATTTATACTACTTAATAACAAATAAATAATTAATAATTACTTATTGTGATAGTTTGCTGTAAAAAAAATGTCATTATATCACACCTCGAACCAACAATCACACACGTGGATATATATCAGCTGGAGTCATTGTTATATTACATACTTTATTTACCCTATTTCCTCCGTCTTCCAGTACCATCAATTTAACCCATTAATTTAAAAATAAAACAAATGAAACGACGTTCTTCAGGTCAGGTTTCTATTTGAAAGACGTGACAACGTAAGCTAAGGCAACAAGTCCACCAGACAGCTGCAATGAATACGTGTGCGTCGAACCTGTTGGGAAATGGATTAGCAAAAGCTGTTGAGCATATCATACCGTATAAACCTACTAGCTAGATAGTTGTTCAACAAATTATGGGTCATTATACGATTTGATCCGCAACGTTGTAGCAGTAACATAGCTTGCAATGTATATTAATATATATTATTTGAATGTACTGTTTAGATTATTATTACCATCATTACCACACCATCACAACACCAACAACATTACCACCACTACTAAAATAACAAAAGCAACACAACAACAATATAAATTACTACTACTACTACTACTACTACTACTACTACTACTACTACTACTACTACTACTACTACTACTACTACTACTACTACTACTACTACTACTACTACTACTAATACTACAAATATGGACAAAAACTTTTACTAATTTGTTAACAAGATTTTACAACTTACTACTGCTGCTGCTGCTGCTGTTGCTACTGCTGCTGCTGCTATTACTGCTGCTGTTGCTACCACCACCACCACCACCACCACCACTACTACTACTGCTGCTGCTGTTGTTGCTGCTGCTGTTGCTGCTGCTGTTGCTGCTGCTGCTACTACTACTACTACTACTACTACTACTACTACTACTACTACTACTACTACTACTACTACAGTTAATATTTCTATTACGTTTTATTCTCTTCTTCTTTTTCAGCACCTCCTCATCCACCTCATCCTCCTTTTCCTCCTCCCCCGGCCTCATCCTCTTCAGCCCTTCATCCTCATCCTATTCTTCTTCATCTGCATCTTCGTCTTCTTGCTCCGCTTCTTCTGTCTTCATATTTTTCTATTTACAATTCTACTTCTCCTTCACACACGTGGTCGACAGCAGGGATTTGAACATCACCAGTGGCAACAACAATGGAGCAATGGTGCAGACTATAAACAAGCTTCCAACACTATAAGTCATGATAGCATTGTCACAAGCCTTGCCGGTTGGCGAAGCCGTTTATATCTCTTCACAGGTCTAGCTTCCCGGTGTTGTGGTTCAACTCTGCTGGTATCCTTAGTTGCATCCATCTCAGTCCATCCTGCTCTGTGTATTTGCCTGTGTGTGTGTGTTTGTGTTTGCGTGCGTGCGTGCGCGTGCGTGCGTGAGTGTATGCGTGTGTGAGTTTTTTTTTAATATTATAATTTTTACTGCCACTTGATTTTTACATGTACAATATGAAAACTTGTGCACGTCTTACTTCATCATGTTTATATCAGTTTTAGGTAATATTATCTGATTGAATTGCATCAATATTTTTTTTTTTACGTTACACAATGTATGTACATAACATAAGTTTCAGTTTTTGTATGGATGCTCACGAGAGTCGTCAGTGTATGTGTGTGTGTATGTGTGTGTTTGTGTGCAAAGTGTGAGAGTGTGTGTATATTAGTTTCAGCGATTGTGTGAAGCAGTGTGTATGTGTCTAGATGTGTGTGTGTGTGTGTATGTGTGTGTGTGTGTGTGTGTGTGTGTGTGTGTGTGTGTGTGCAGGAGCGTATAAATAATCACATAACATGCTATTCCATGTTATTTGTGTATACTCATCTTTTATATATTTTTTTTATTTTTTCTACCATTTGATTTCACCATGTGCAATATGAAATTATTGCACTGCTTAACTCATACAGTTTTTAAAAAACAAAACAAAACACAAACAAAAGCAAACTAAACCTGGACTCCGAGATTAACTCAGACTACAATGTATATCAGGAAATACTCTGGGAAGTAAAAGGGGCCGGTGTGGTATTGAATACTGAATTGAGGTGCATTAATATTACAATATATAACATTATACATTGAGTTGAGTTGAGTTAAGAACTGACATCACTGCACTCAGGACATTCCCATACGTGCTCCGTCCCCTCGTTCAACAGCCAGCGAAGAGTCATACTACTAATCGATCCCACCGCCATCTGATTAAACGTTCTCCTGGTCTTCCCTCTCATATTTTTGAGATTCTTCCAGAACGCCTGCCGATTCCCCGCAATCTCAATTTTTGCACATATGGGTTCTTAATCTGTTCCTCCGCCTTCTCCACCCGGTCCCACAAGCGCACGACCACCTCCCCCTTGTCTATAGGCAAACTTCCACCAAGAGGTGCATTCCCCGCCAGCCCATCAGCCTGTTCACTCCCCGGTACCCCCGCAGGGCCAGGGCAAAATATCCATACAATTCTCACAATCCGCGACCTCTGAAGCGACGAGAGCCATTCCACAATAAACATTCCCCTCTCCACCTCACCAAGCATACTCCCTGAATCCGTAATAACACAACGTGTCTTGCACGTTTGGGTAGCGGGGTAGGGGTATCCCCTATCAAAGGAGAAGTAAGGCGCCTCCTTCCCTCCGCTAGCCTACGGGACACCCTTGGGCAAGGTGGAGTACCCTTTTAGCCCCCCGATCAGGGTTACGTGAAGCCATGGGTGCAGGTGGTGGATGAAGATGTAGAGCAGCCAACAGATAGTTGTTGGTTATGGTCTCCATCTTCACGACGGTAGGCAGAGGATCTCTATTTTGAGGAGACAATGGCTACGGTCACTGACCAGTATGGTCACTGCTAGGAAGGAAAGCAATGGCAAACTACCTTCTTTACAGATGCCAAGAAAATCATGTTGTGTGAAATCATCGATAATCAGAGAAACGGCGTAAATGGGTGCTCCAAAGGAGCAGCCTCGCCCGGTAGGGATAGTCATGCGCACCAGGTGACTCCAGACCGTCAACAGGCTACTAGGTGCAACATATTAATATCATTGAAAGTAGGAACTTGGAACGTTAGAACAATGAATGCAGATGGAAAATTAGAAAACATCAAAAAAGAAATGGGGAGAGAGAAGATTAACATATTAGGAGTATCGGAAACGAGATGGAAAGGAGCAGGGATAAGGACAGGAGAGGATTGTAAGATTATTTACTCTGGGGGAGAAGAACAGCAAAGAGGTGTAGCCATTATATTAGATAAGCAAACATCAAATTCTGTCAAAGAATATCATGCTGTGTCAGACAGAGTCCTATTAGTAAAATTAAACGGGAGACCTTTTAAAATAAATGTCATTCAAGTATATGCCCCAACAAGTGAAAGCAGTGAAGAAAGCATAGAGGAATTTTATAATGACGTGGAGTCTGCTTTGAAGAACTGCAAAAAATCAGAAATAAATATCATAATGGGTGATTTCAACGCAAAAATAGGACAGCAAGGCAATGGATGCAGTGTAGGCAACCATGGTTTGGGAGAGAGAAATGAAAGAGGGTACAGACTTGTAGAATGGGCAAAAGAACAAGAAATGGTTGTAGGAAACACCTGGTTTAAACAGCATCCTAGAAGATTATGGACATGGAGGAGTCCAGACAGCAGGATTAAAAACCAGATAGATTACATCCTGATTAGCAAAAGGTTTCGAAATGCGTTAACAGTCGTAAAAACAGTTCCAACTGCAGACTGTTACAGTGATCACAGATTAATTACAGGCACATTGAGGGTAAAGTTAAAGAAAGTCAAGTATACAGCAGGAAACCCTAAATATGACTTGTGCAAATTGAAAACTGACAAAGAAATACAAGATAATTTTAACATAGAAGTAAAGAACAAATTTGATATATTGTCTGATCTAGAGATCATGTTTCAAGATGTTGATGATCAATGGGAAACGATGAAGAATTCAATCAGTTGCGCAGCAGAAAAAACTATTCCAAAAGTAAAGAAAGTGGGCCGTAAGACATGGATGACAGAAGAAAGTTTACAACTAATGGAAAGAAGAAGACAGAACAAAAATAATCCTGCCAAATATGAAGAAATTCACAGAAAAGTGAGAACCTTATGTAAGGAGGCAAAAGAAACATGGCTTGAGAAAAATTGCAGAGAAATTGAAAAACAACACAACAGTAACAATGCGAAACTAATGCACAAAAGAATTCAGGAGCTTACTAATCAAAGAACATGTACATCAGCAGGCTGCCTAAAGACAAAAGATGGAAGAGTCATAATAGAAAAAGATCAGATATTACATGAATGGTCAGATTACGTGAAAAACCTGTATGACGATAACAGAGACGAACAGTATGATGTCCAAAATAATAATGAAGGACCAGCAATTTTAAAGATGGAGGTTCAGAATGCTCTTAACCATATGAAATCTGGCAAGACCACCGGTTCAGACAGCGTCACAACAGAAATGATTAATGCTTTAGAAGAATATGGAATAGATAAAGTTACCAGTCTGCTTAATACAATATATGATACTGGAAATATACCTCAGGAGTTATGTAATTCTGTATTTATTGCAATCCCAAAGAAATCAGGAGCCTTGGAATGTGATCAACATCGAACAATTAGTATAATGAGTCACATCACGAAGATTTTGCTAAGAATTATCATGCAAAGAGTTTGGAGGAAAATACAACCTGAAATAGGAGAAGAACAATGTGGGTGTGTGGAAGGCAAGGGTACAGTAAATGCTGTGTATATACTGAGAAACATAATCGAACGTTCTATAGACGTAAACAAAGATCTAAACCTTTGCTTTATTGACTACACAAAGGCTTTTGATAAAGTGAGACATGTCAACATGATAAGGATGCTTGAAGATCTACAAATTGATGGAAAAGATCTTAGACTTGTAAAAAACATATATTGGAAACAACAAGCTGCCATAAGAGTTGATAATGAAGTAAGCCAATATCAGCCTATTAAAAGGGTTGTGAGACAGGGATGTGTAATGTCTCCAGATCTGTTTTCCCTGTACAGTGAAAGTATTTTCAGAAATATTGAAGATATGGAAGGAATCAACATTGGGGGACGATGCCTCAATAACATTAGATATGCAGATGATACAGTCTTGATTGCAGACAATGAACAGGACCTGCAAAATTTAGTAGATGCGATTGTTACACACAGTGAACAACAAGGGTTAGAATTAAATTGTAAAAAGACACAGATTATGGTCGTCACTAGGAAGGACAAAATACCACAATGTAATATACAAGTAAATGGGAATATTCTTCAACAAGTGAGCAGGTACAATTATCTCGGAACAGTAATAACATCTGATGGGAGATGCCTTGAAGAGATTAGAACAAGAATCGCCATGGCAAAAGTAGCCTTTAGCAAGATGAAAAACATATTGACCAATAAAAAGATGTCAATTGAAACGAGAAAAAGAGTGTTGAGATGCTACATTGAACCTGTACTTTTATATGGATGTGAAGCGTGGACAATGAGCAGTCAGGCTGAAAAACATCTGATGGCTGTAGAGATGTGGTTTCTGAGGAAAATGCAAAGAATACCATGGACAGCCAGAAAGACCAATGAACAAGTCCTTCAAGAAACAAATGAAGATCGTAAATTGATTAGAGAAATTAGACGTAGACAGTCAAATTTTTTTGGGCATGTTATGAGAAGAAATGGATTGGAGAATTTGGTGACAACTGGTAAGATCGAGGGGAACAGGCCAAGGGGAAGACCTAGAAGCAAGTACCTGGATGGCTTGGCCTTGTGGCATGGTCGAGACAGAAACACGGAGCTGATCCACGACTCTGGTTATCGAGTGAGATGGCAGAACATGACCGCCCACGCTTACCGGCATGGCACATGATGGATGGTCTTGCAGTAGTCTCCTCCAGCCACCGGAATGCCGCTGTCACTCCCCCCACCTCCATTCTCACGCTGGAGGTCGTAGTTTCATATGCCAGACTCAATATTCATTAACATTACTACACTTTTTAACGATGAACAATAATATTACTTATTCTGCATCAATGATAGCAATTATGCCACTAACATTAAGCGGTGTCACTGGTGCTCTCTTCGTTCGTTACGGGAGGGAAAGACTGAGGCCCATTCCTCCGTACACGCAGGCCTACGAAAAGGTTATGATCCTGGGTGCTGGCGTTGCCGAGAGTTTTTCTGTCCTCTCATTATAAATTGTCTCTTGTGACCGATGCGTAGTGGGTTCATTCCAGACACAGGTAAGTTTGAATTAAATATTGACTTCTCGTAAATTATAATTGCCTGTAAAGTCAAAAACTGATTTACCTGGGGCCAGGGACACTGGTAAGGGGGAAAAGCTAAGCCTCACTCAAAAATGAGTCGAGTGCAATCACCAGTAGGAACAGCTATTAGCAGTAACATAGTAAAAGCACTCTAGGACTACTTTCCAGTTCAAAGACAGCTGGGGTAACATAAATTAAAATAAACAAACATGTGACGGTGCTAACATCTTATTACAGAATGCTTGTGTTTCCAGTAATAAATAATAATTATTATTGCATATAATTAATGCAGTAAAAGACCCCTTGTTTGCCACGAACACCATTCGATACCATTAAATATGTTAGTGGATGCGGGACATACCAGTATGGATTTGGACTTAAATCCACACAACCACGGATCTCAACAATAACGGACGCTGCGGAAGCAGGTATGACGAGACCGAATTTGGAATTTTTTTTTCTCGAAAATTGGAACTGGAATTGGGACATACATACTCAACACACATACGTGCTGAGGTGTCTTGTGTAATGGCTAACTGTAGAACGTACCCAGTGAGCAGACGCAGCCGGACATCTTCTCTAGCCTGTGGTAGATGTCTGCCAGCTGCCACTTGTTGTAGTTGCTGCATTTCTGGTTGTATTTGATGTCGTCCACACACTCCAGGGCGATATGGGCACCACTGGAGATTTAGGGAGAAAATAGAACAGACGTAAGTTACTTCAAGTGCCAGTATAATGGATTGGGTGATTGTCTGTATACAATACTCTACAAGGTTGTCATGGTATATTACTGAGTTATTGTCTGTCTAATACATTAAACAAAATTGTCATGTTAAAGGATTGAGTGATTGTGTGGCTACACCATTCAAAAAGGTTGTCATGGTAAATGATTGAGTTATTATGAGGCTACACTACTCAACAGCACAGTCATCGCTAAGGATTAGGTGATTGTCTAAAGATTACAATTGATGTTCTGACAGTCAGTGTAGGCTCATCAGTGTCTAGTATCTGTCATGTGGTGTCAGAGTGTAGGGAGGATAGGGTTGTCGTCGCACGGTGATTGTGAATGCATCTACGTTGTCCGTGAAGGTGAGCTACTGAACAGGGTTACTCAAAGCTCCACTCGTGCAGGAAGGTGAGAGTGTTGACATGTGCATAACTGGCAGAAAGTGATGATGGGAATGACAGTTCCAGTCAACACGAACGAGAAGTGTATTGTGAGAGAGAGAGAGAGAGAGAGAGAGAGAGAGAGAGAGAGAGAGAGAGAGAGAGAGAGAGAGAGAGAGAGAGAGAGAGAGAGAGAGAAGGAAATAAATCACATGAAGCTGAATTATAGTTGGTGAAAGTGCAACTTGAAAGGTATAACACGGTGAATTTCCCAACTCTGGAAGGACAAACGCCTTCTACGACACTTGAATATGCTGGTGAATGTTCGACACGAATTAGGACATTTCACGAAGGATTTGAGGATGTGACATGTAAATAAATGTAACCGAAAACCTTTGCTACACCATCCATTGTCGAAGCAACTGATGTGGCTGATAACATACAATAGGAGATCATTCAGCTGTAAAGCTGCGTACAACAACCTCCCACTGTTGGAATTCTGTTGGCATTACATCAGCAGTGATGCATTTCTCACTTTGAGGAGACATGTATTGAAATATGCATCTGTATTCGGAGCAACTTTCTGCTGCGTGCAGTTCTTTTCCAAACGTACAATCACAAAGAGTTGACTGCGCTCCAGATCAACGCAAATCTGGACACGGAGTTGCGAATAGTAACATCATCAATACCAACAACATCACGCGCCTCACCACAGAGAAACATTTTCGGCGTGAGTTAATTGAATGTTTCACTAAATACTGCAGGTTAATTCTTAAGCTGATTATTCTGTATGGATCTCCAATGACTTTATAAACAACGAAACGACCCATGGCAGAAACAATGTTCTCCACCCCTGGTTTACATGGATGTCATGCCCCAGGGAGTTAACGAACGAGCGGATCTTCTGCTGTCAAGCTCCGGTAGCAGGAACACTCCGAATGTACAATGCAGACATTATGAGGAGCATCCATGTAAGACTGCTTGTTGAAGATGCTATAAGGGATAAAGCAACATGTGTATAATGCTTGTATTGAGCCTGGCTACGTCGATGAGAGGTACATGACAGGGCCAGTTCGACCAATCACCTTGGGTGATATTGATATCAGCATCTACATCTTCCGATATTTGCTGCTTGAGACTGAGCATCTATGAGTTTGTCGGAGTGCTGTGATGCCGATTCCAAAACTGAATCAAATCAAAGATATGTTGAAACATCCGTATATCAACAACGCTTTGGATATAATATCCTCCTTTATATACTACATATGTGCACGCCTTGTCATCACAATCGCGATATGACATAATGATCAACATCTACGGACAATTCGGGTGTCCGTTACACAAACAACTCTGAGAACCACTGCAGCAAGAGAAGGAGGACAAAACACAAGACTTACACACAAAACTGTTTGTTGTCTCCAGTCAGGGAGAAGTTCTCCACACAGCTGGCCACGTCACACAGATCATTCAGGGATGTCACTGAGGCTGAAAGGACAGGCATTCCAGGTGAGACTTTGTCGTCTTGTCTTCGGCGTCAAATAATTGACACATAAACGATGACTGTTTATTACTTAACACACTCATGTTATGTATATACACACACACACACACACACACACAAACACACACACACACAACCAACCACAGACTCACAGATACACACACTCACTCACACACACAAACACACAGACATACCATCAGACACACACACCCATAGACATATATATATATATATATATATATATATATATATATATATATATATATATATATATATATATATATATATATATATATATACAGAACACTGATCAGACCAGTTGTGCTGTATGGCTCTGAAACCTGTAGTATAACTAAAGGAGACGAAGCCTTGTTACAAACCTTTGAGAACAAAGTTTGGACCCATTAGGGATACACAAAGTGGAGAGTGGAAAAGAAGAAGTAACGAAGACATTTATGATCTGTTTAAGTCCCCGCTAATCACTGGTACCATGAAGGCTAATAGACTACAATGGCTGGGGCATATAGAAAGAATGGAAGATAATAGGGAAACGAAACTCAGAAAATAAATGACTGTAGACCCCGAGGTAGACCAAGAAGACGGTGGAGAGATAATACATATACAGACCTACAAGCACTTGGAATCAACGACTGGCAAGAGAAGGTCAACCAGAGAGACGAATGGAGACGGATTGTATCTGCAGCATAGAACCTCAATGACTCGGAACGCTGAAGAAGAAGAAGAAGAAGAAGAAGAAGATGAAGAAGAAGAAGAAGAAGAAGAAGAAGAAGAAGAAGAAGAAGAAGAAGAAGAAGAAGAAGAAGAAGAAGAAGAAGAAGAAGAAGAAGAAGAAGAAGAAGAAGAAGAAGACAAACATATTTACATACACACACGGGAAGAGAGAGAGAGAGAGGGAGAGAGAGAGAGAGAGAGAGAGAGAGAGAGAGAGAGAGAGACAGACAGACAGACAGAGACAGACAGAGAGAGAGAGAGACCCTACATGGCCACACATAAACATAAAACCAACACAGATATCACCTATTAAATCCAAGATAAAAACTAGCACGAAAAGTCTCCACATTTTGCCACAGTCGACGGTAGGTGTGCCCCAGGATACAAACAGCATGTGCGTGTTCACATCTGCAGGCAACAGGTAACAACAAAAGCTACACAGCACTGTAGTTGAACAGAAAGCTCCAATGGAAATAAACATACATTTTCGTTAATTTCATTGTTAATTGAGTTAACTGACATAGCGTTACAATTAGATCATGAAATCTGACATTCCTTCATGTTTCTCTTTGACTGTTTTGTCTCTCCCAGAGTTTGCTTAAGAAGAGTCAAATAGAGCCTATGTTTGCTGTCATCTCATCTCATCTTATCCTGTGGTCCCTTGCGGTGTCGTGGTGAAGCATAAACAGCGGGAGTGTCAATCTTTGGGCTTCATATATCGACATTTTCATGTTATTTCTTCTGTTCATTGTTTACATGGTCGGTCTCTTCTTCTGATTCCATTTTGTCTGTACATCATTGCTTGTTGTGGTATACTGTTAGCTGGTAGCCTAGTTATGTGACCGAACCATTTAACTTGCTGTTTTCTATTAAAATATACCTCTGCTATAACCCCCACTTTAGTCCTGATTTCATCAATTCTGACTTTCTCTCTTCTTGATACATGGAGTATTCTTCTCAGGAATCTCATTTCCATCATTGTAATGTTTCGTTACTCTTTTTCTGTCATTGTCAAGTTTTGGCATTGGTAGCCTAGAGTTGCTATTCTAGTTATATGGCCGAACCATTGTTAACCTGGAGTTGTTAGCCTAGTTACATGGCCGAACCATTGGTAGCATAGAGTTCTTAGCCTAGTTACATGGCCGAACCATTGGTAGCATAGAGTTCTTAGCCTAGTTACATGGCCGAACCATTGGTAGCATAGAGTTCTTAGCCTAGTTACATGGCCGAACCATTGGTAGCATAGAGTGGCTAGCCTAGTTACATGGCCGAACCATTGGTAGCATAGAGTTCTTAGCCTAGTTACATGGCCGAACCATTGGTAGCATAGAGTTCTTAGCCTAGTTACATGGCTGAACCATTGGTAGCATAGAGTTGTTAGCCTAGTTACATGGCCGAACCATTGGTAGCATAGAGTTCTTAGCCTAGTTACATGGCCGAACCATTGGTAGCATAGAGTGGCTAGCCTAGTTACATGGCCGAACCATTGGTAGCATCGAGTTCTTAGCCTAGTTACATGGCCGAACCATTGGTAGCATAGAGTGGCTAGCCTAGTTACATGGCCGAACCATTGGTAGCATAGAGTTCTTAGCCTAGTTACATGGCTGAACCATTGGTAGCATAGAGTGGCTAGCCTAGTTACATGGCCGAACCATTGGTAGCATAGAGTTCTTAGCCTAGTTACATGGCCGAACCATTGGTAGCATAGAGTGGCTAGCCTAGTTACATGGCCGAACCATTGGTAGCATAGAGTTCTTAGCCTAGTTACATGGCCGAACCATTGGTAGCATAGAGTTCTTAGCCTAGTTACATGGCCGAACCATTGGTAGCATAGAGTTCTTAGCCTAGTTACATGGCCGAACCATTGGTAGCATAGAGTTCTTAGCCTAGTTACATGGCTGAACCATTGGTAGCATAGAGTTCTTAGCCTAGTTACATGGCCGAACCATTGGTAGCATAGAGTTCTTAGCCTAGTTACATGGCTGAACCATTGGTAGCATAGAGTGGCTAGCCTAGTTACATGGCCGAACCATTGTTAACCTGGAGTTCTTAGCCTAGTTACATGGCCGAACCATTGGTAGCATAGAGTGGCTAGCCTAGTTACATGGCCGAACCATTGTTAACCTGGAGTTGTTAGCCTAGTTACATGGCCGAACCATTGGTAGCATAGAGTTCTTAGCCTAGTTACATGGCCGAACCATTGGTAGCCTAGAATTGTTAGCCTAGTTACATTGCCAAACCATTGGTAGCCTAGAATTGTTAGCCTAGTTACATGGCCGAATCATTTCACTCCCTTTTTTTCTGTGCCGGCTCTGTGGTGAAGGGGTTATGAATGCAATTCGTGATCCCCACTTTATTCCCTATTTAATCATTTCTGATTGTCTCCCTTCTTGATGCTTTGAGTATTCTACTCGGGAATCTCAAACAGAATGTATTCTGGTTCATGTACACAACAAAGTGATTGGCTAGCGGAGATGGGAGGGTACGTAATCGCCTCGCCTTCAGAAGATATCGGAATCGAATTGCAGAACAAGGCTGGGAATTTGTCCAAGAACCATTGATGACTAATGATATCACGTGTTCTTCTGATCACTTGGGTAGTGGCCTCTGATACCTAGCTTTCTCAGATTAGGGCAAAAATACGACGCCCACATATGCAAGTCGTGTGTGTTAACAAACACTCTCGTTAGAATAAAACGTCAATGAGTACGTCGTAAGGGTGCGGTAACATTGATAGAGAAGTAAGATTTCACAGGAATAGGTAGAGCCTGCTACCTTAAGTGGAATCTACCTAAAGCGGAGAAGAGGAGACAGATTAATTGAAACGTGAGAGTAGTGGTTTCGAGGTACGATGTGTGTGTGTGTGTGTGTGTGTGTGTGTGTGTGTGTGTGTATGTATGTATGTTTGTATGTTTGTATGTATATATTGTTAAATTAGCTGCATATCCTTTACATGACGTCGTAGTCAACCCCAGCCTTTTTTTTAGCTGTTTGTGACCTCTTGGCAAGTTTACGTTCAGTAGTTTGTCATTGTTTTCTGAGCCACCGGCATCCATACCATTTTATGAAAATAAAAAGCAATGGAAAGCGGTCTGCTGCAATATCGTCCGCAGCTGTGTTTCGGACGCGGTATGCGTGATTAGTTGAATAGAGCAGACATTTCTCATATAGCTTTGTTAATCTTGACGTGTTATTACGTATTCACTTTTGTGTCTATTTTCTCTATTACTATTTTACATTTAGTTCCATGTCCTTCACAGGACGTAGCTGTCAACCCCAGCATTTTCGCTGTTCGTGATTCCTGGGAATATTTTTCGTTCAGTAGTTTGCCATTGCTTTCTGAACGACCGGCACCTATGTCTTTTTGGGGGAAAAAACAGCACCGCTGTGTTTCGAAATCGGGTATACGGGGTTATGAATCGCATCCGTAACTCCGTTGCCACAGAGCGGCATTATAGGTAAACAAATAAGGAACAAAAGAGAAATGTACACGTGCAGGAAAAACACCAAATTAAAAGAACAGATACGCTAAGAAATTCTAAAGAGAGAAAACGAAGGAAAACAGGAGAAAAAGACAGAAATTACATAAAATGTACAAGTCCTGCTTGTTGAAATGTTTCTAGAAACACGAAAGCATCACCGTTTGTTACACAAAGAAATTATATCCTTAGGTCATCGCTGGCTTCTTGTGTAGGACGGTAAACTGGATGTAAGTTTGTGTGTGTTCACCTGAGGTTATATTGAGAGTATAGTGGAGACATTTGCAGCCCCCACCTTCACGTGATGTGACCTGGTTTTTATCGTGTACTCAACCATTATAATTTTATTATACTATGATGATTTATGTAATTTTGACGACGTCATTAGATCGTTTTCGGTTTGATACTGCATGGTCTTGACGTGTTATGAGAAGAGGAACGTTGGAGTATGTAGCCACAACGGGAATGTTGGAGGGGAAGAGAGGCAGGGGGAGAGAAAGAGAGAAGATGTTGGACAGTTTGATATCATGGCATGGAGGAACATCGGTGTTAGAAATGATTAGCAGTACACGGTACAGAGGTTGTGGAATGACACGATCACCAACGCCACACGGCATGGACTATAAGAAGATCGGCAGTACACGAGACAGAAGGTTGTAGACAGACATTATCAGCAACGCCAGATGACTTGGACTATAAGAAGATTGATTGATTGCTTGATTGATTGATTGATTGATTGATTGATTTAGGGACCGACATCACAGCATTCGGGGCTTTCCCATAAGCGCTCCGTTCCCATCCTCGGAAGCCAGCGAAGAGTTCCAACCCCAAATAGCACCAGTAGCAATCTGATTATATGTGCATCTCGCCTTTCCTCTAAGCGTCGAGCATCGGCCAGATCCACTCGTCACTCCTCGCTGTCGCATTCTTGCCAGACCATGGTGATCCATTTGCTCCTCCGAGGTGTACACGTGCTCCCACAAGGCCGCAACCACGTCTGTCTTGTCATGCATCAATACTCCACCAAGTTTTGCCGAGCCAGCCAATCTGTCTGCCTGTTCATTCCCCAGCACACCAGCATGCCCCGGAGAAAAGATCCAGGCGATGCTTGTCACCCGTGACTTCCGAAGCTAAGCAAACCACTCTGCACGAAGCTTGCCTGTCCTCACCCTAATCAGCATGCTTTCTGAGTCTATAAGAAGATTGGCAGTACACGAGACAGAAGACTGTGGACAGACAAGATCACCAACGCCACAAAACATGGACTATAAGAAAATGTGTAGCAGGCCTGATTTCACCCTATCCGTTCTCTTGGCAGGCAAGAGCCAAACCACAATGCCACCTCGGCTCCACGTACACCATCGACACTCATTGCTCCAACTAGACACCTCTACAATTGGGGATGACAGGCCTGGCTAATGAAGGCACCTTTTTATGGTGTCTAGTTGGTCATACTCGAAGTACGCTTGTTCCTACATCGAGGCTCTGTCGTCATCTGGAAGTGAAACGTTCGAATTCCGGTCAATTTGTATGTTGTCTAGTGTGTCCCCTGCCGGTCTCTCTGGTCTAGAGGTTACACAATTTTCTCCGTAATCTCGTATACTCTCGTAAGTAACGTGACGTTTCGCGAGAATCGGTAGCGGTTCTCTCCGCGTGGGTAACTTACGTGGTATTGAGCCGGTCGCTCAGAAAGCAATGACAAACTACTGAGCGTAATCTTGCCAAGAAATCAACAATCAGCTGAAAGATGCTGATGTTGACAGCGATTCCTGTAAAGGATATGCACAAAAAAAAAAAAAAAAAATAAGTGTGTCCCCTAATGCCTACTTCTTTCATCTGCGTCTGTGCTTACCAAATAATACTTGTCTTTATTTATGAACTGTCTTAGTGGCCTCAAAGGGTTTAAATCTGTTGCTAAGAAAAACAATAGAAACTTTACAGCACGAGTCCACCACCAACTCAACTGAACAAGCGTGTAACTCCCAAGCAGCTGTATCAAATTCGGAGAATCTTGAAGCCCAGTTTCACCAAAAACAAGACGCGGAAAAACCTCAACGTGCAGAGGAAGATAAAACGCTACAAGAAGTCTATCCCATTGGTGTAAAAATAAGCAATAGATTCGAAGTGCTTTAAGAAAATTCGTCAGAAAACGTACAGTGCTATAGTTCACTGCCAACAGACAACACACGCCTCCAGGAAACACAGGGAGAGTCACATGGTGACGTACAGACTGCTGCTAAATGGGAGAAACAACGGGCAAGGCGTACTGACAACCAACATGTGCAGACAGCACAACCCGAATGTACACACATTATAATAGGCAACTCTTTAATGAAAGGTCTATACAGCGACCGTATGGCCACTTCAGACAAAGACATTGTTTCCATAATTTCATTGCCTGGGGCTGGTGTTGACCGGCTAACAGACAAGATTAGGAGGTTGGCTGTAAATCTTAACGTAAAAAAAGGCAAGCGTTCATATTGGTATCAATGACACCATGAACAACCAGCAAATCACAACATCTCAACTGCTGGCGCTCTTGAACGGATTACGTCACACTTTCCCTAACTCGTCCATTTTCTTCTCCTCCATCATATCTCCGAGTTATGGATTCCAGCGTCGTCTAGCTGACATAAACATATTGCAGAAGTTTTGTTCTTACAACAACATACAGTTCATCAACAACACACCGGTGTTTACTTCACAGACTGGAGCACCTAAAAAGCGACTTTATAAGGATCAAGTACATTTGTCTACATTGGGCACCAGCTTGCTCGCCAAAAATATTAAGTACCCTGAACGTACACAACCTACATCCAATACTGGATCGCGTAGGACACTTTTAGCTACACCACCTCAAACTCAAGCCAGACGATATACTGCCGCCACATCAAGTACAAATAGGCCAGAAGAGAGCAGACCACTCATAACCACGGCACCTGATATCCAAGTCAGACGGAATATTTCCACCACACCAAATCCGTACAATACGCCCTCTTTCAAACAGGAGGGTGATAATTATGAAGATACGTTCCCTCTTCTCCACAGCAAGGATCAATCCAGTAGTAACAACAACGTGCCACCACAGCCTCCTGTTAACCACGAATCAGAGCCTGTAGTTGGAAGTCGTTACACACCCGTGAGAAATCAACAGTATCCATTCCATTGAAACCCAGAGTTGTTGAACCTCACACGGTTTAGCCCAGCTTCACTTCGTCAGGCACTTATGATGTCGCTGTACCAAGGACCAATACAGCCTGGTATTTACTAGCAATTCAGCACAAAGCAACACCAGATCTCGGTACAAGAAAGAGCCTCTCCTAGAAAGTTTATGAGCATACGTGGTTATTGATTTATATAGCAACGTATCAGATTGTACGTGGCTGTAAACATTGACTCGTATTGAAGTCACAGGGATTGACACTTAGATATCTTTTATAATACTTTTTTTTTATCGCGTTTATACTCTGAGTGAGGGGGTCATCACTCCCCGCTTTAAACGGAGACATTGACTTGTATAGTCATTTATTGATTCTTTTGGATAACAGTTGGTTACTTAGCTTGTGAAGAAGTTTTTTTTCAGGTTAATTATTTGTTGTATGTTCTTTAATTCGTTTTGTTCCTTGTTTGCATTATATTCGTTGGTCCAATTAGTTATATCGTTATAATATTGTCATTTACTTATCGATTTGTATTACTGATATTTTGTAAGTTAATGTAATTGTGATTTTTTATGATCTTGTATTTTTGCTTAACTTTGACTAATTTACACTTTCTTCATGGATGAAATGTCCGAGAAGTAGCAACACTGGCTCAATAAGTCAGGAATACGCCTTGGACACTTAAACATTTGCAGATTATTTAACAAGCTACCAGAGTTATTTTCTATTCTTAATCAAAATTTTCATTTATTCGGCCTTAGTGAAAGTAGGCTTAATGATAACTTTTCAGATGAGGACATCTCTATTAAAGGGTACAAAGTTTTTAGAAGGTTCCCTGTAGGAAACAAGAGACAGGCATAGTAACCTATGTTTTTAATTTACTAAATGCTCACCGTAGGCTAGACTTTGAAACTTGCGAAATAGAATGTATTTGGTTAGAGCTAAAACTTCAAAACCGCACACCCCTGATAATTGGCTACCTCTATCGAAATCCCAGTGCTGGACACGTATGGTACGAAAACTTCACTACCATGATGGATGTGGTTTTCGCTTCCAGGAAGGAAATTATACTATTCGGAGACTTTAACATTGATACCAACAAATCCAACATAATATGGGGAAATATAATTGCATCAAACAATTTCCAACAAATAATTCAACAAGCTACTAGAGTAACAAAGTCATCTTCAACAGTCATAGATCACATTTATGTAACTTGCTCAGACAACATCATAGAATGCACCGTACCCAATTGTGCAATGAGCGATCACTACCCAATATGCTGCACGTGGTCTAAAAAAGGAATTAAAACTCCTAAATATAAACACATAAGTGTAAAATATAGAAGTTACAAAAATTTCAACCAAAACGCATTTTTACAGGACTTGCTCAGTTCACCTCTAGACAATGTTTATCAGCTTCCTGACCCGGATGATGCTCTGGAATTCTGGATGAAAACCTTTATTGATGTTTTTGATAGACATGTGCCAGTCAAGGAAGTTCGAGTAAAACACCACGTCAAGCCACCTTGGATAACCCAGGAAATACTTGAAATTATGAGAGACAGAGATAAAGCACATAAAAAGCGGGATCTCAGTGCATACCGTACTCTTAGAAACAATGTTCAATATAACAAACGACGGGAAAAGAAAAATTACTTTAAGAACTTAGTAATGGATAAAACAAATAGTAAGGATATATGGAAGGCAATTAACACCTTGACAAACAAGTATAACTTCCGAAATTCTTTACCATCAAATAATATCACATGCGACCAATTCAGTAATTTTTGTCAAACTGACATAGACCAGTTGAAGGCTTCAATACCTAATTCTCCTTGCAACTTATCTTTATTGTCATCGTTTTGCGAGAATAGATGCTCCCGCGATATTCTTTCCGACATACCGCTAATGACAATCACTGAAGTATTCACTTACCTCAGTAACCTAAAAAACACAACCTCATCTGGGTTAGATGGAATCAGCAAACGGATTCTCCGTTGTGCTGCGCCAGTGATCTGTACATCACTAACCTATGTATATAATCAGTGTCTCACCAAAGGCCACTTTCCATCAGCTCTCAAAATCGCTAAAGTGTACCCTCTTCTTAAATCTGGTTCATTGGACAATGGTCTCCCGAACAATTACAGACCCATTTCCTTACTATCATCACTATCTAAGCCACTAGAAAAACACATCCATAAAGTAACATTACAGTATTTAGTTCGCAACAAGCTTATTGTTGACAGCCAATCAGGATTTCGACCAAAATATTCTTGCCATACGGCCCTAACAAACATGATAGAAAATTGGCACCAGAATATAAACAACAACAGTCTATGTGGAAGTGTGTTTATTGATTTCAAGAAAGCATTTGATATGATAGACCATGTTATTTTAATTAAAAAACTTGAGAAAATGAAAATTGGCCCAAATGTAGTCATTCTAATATCATCTTTTCTATCAAACAGAAAGCAAGTAGTATCACATAATAAATCTCTGTCTCAAAAACTACCTTCAATATTGGAGTACCGCAAGGCTCTATTCTTGGCCCTCTATTATTTGCCATATATATTAACGATCTACATTTGCATCTTTCGTCGTCCTGCGATCTATTTGCAGATGACTGTACAGTGTACACAAACGCTGAAAACTGTATTTTACTGGAGTCGTCTTTACAACAAGAATTAAATAATGTAGTTAGGTGGAGCTATTCAAACCGTATGCAAATTAACATCACTAAAACAAAAGCAATGTTATTAACAACCAGACAAAGACTTCAAAGTCTAAGCTCACACACATCACTTCAACTTCACATCGATAACATGCCAGTAGAAAGTGTAATTGAGCACAAAACATTAGGCCTAATCATTGATAGAAACCTAACTTTTAATTCCCACGTTCAAGCGCTCATTAAACAAACAGCGAAAAAAGTCTACCAACTCGCCAAAATTAAAAACTTCCTTGATGAGGACACAAGGAAACTATTCTATACTTCTCATATACAGACACACTTTGACTACTGCTCTACAATCTGGGACGGTTGTTCTAATTCAAACACCAAGCGACTTTACTCACTCCAGAAACGGGCCATGAGTCTAATTTATAGCAAACAATTATCTGACAATCCTAGCCTGCATAAACGCCTTCAGTTACTACCATTCCGCAAACGCCTGCTTTTCAATAAAGCTAAACTAATTCACAAAATCCTGCATCGGAATGCCCGAAATTACCTTTGGCCATTGTTTAAATATAATGCTAGACACAGTAAACGTTTAAATATACTACACATTCCGAAGCCTAGGATTGACTTATACAAAACAAGCTTAACGTACTCTGCAGCTCAGCTGTGGAACAGTCTTCCACAAGAAATCAAAGACATCACCAATCCCTATTAATATAATCGCAAATTATTCGAACACTATCTCAATACGGATTACCTTCCCCCTTAATAATAGAGATAATAATAATAATAACAACAAAACCCTAGTATAACAGCCAGTCCCCTTTTGGTAGGCCAGTATATTCCACATGGCTAATAACAAGTGTCAGACCATTATCTAATATTACTGTGTCGTGTAGTTTTGATGTTCGCATTTTGCCCATGCCTTTATAATGCATATATTTTATATTGTTGTTGTTCTTTGTTAGCCTTGAATGATGTGTGAATGAAATATTGTATGAAAGAGAGTGATAGAAGGGCAGAATGTTAGACGGGCCTGCGTGCCCAATTCTTAACCCTTTGAAAATAAAGTTTGTTCGTTCGTTCGTTCTTTCGTGCCCTAACTGAAATTAATATCAACTCTTGGAACACTAGCAACATCAGGCCATACAGTTACAAAAACCAGAATCAACAACGGGGTTCATAAATGAGGTGAGCATGTGTATTCAGTTACTCCTATTATTGGTAATATATGTAACCTTATCATTTCAGTATAAAATCTAGTGTGCTAGATATCGCACCTAATAAATACAGTAATGCTTTTGTTGATTGTCGGTTCAAGTGTTGAGCCCTTATTTTATGTGCAGATGTTGGGCTTCAATGTCATTTCAGCTTTCGTATGTCTCTGTACTGCCTCGTTCATGCACATGTATTATTTCATACACACGATAGATTCTGTGTTATGGTAGTGAATCATGAGGCATATATATATATATATATATATATATGTGGTCTATGTGCTACTTGTCTAGTAATGTTTACGTTGCCATTCCTTTCTGAACAAGAAGGTAATGTTTAAACCCATGTGACTGGTATAGGGGATGAACCGCCTACCTCACCATCAGCTCAAATTAAGTTTCAGATCCAGCACTTTTATCTTCGGCCAGGCTAACCACTGAGACATAGACCAGCACACACAACAAGAATCAGGAGACACTGAGCTACGCCATGTGTATCTTCTTCTTCTTCCTCTTCGTCAGTTGCATGTATTGGAGCAGGCTTTGGCGTCCACGACCCCTCCCCCCGAGCCTCTCGTCCTCTGGTATTTGGATCATGTTGTTGTAGACTGTGTTACTGTTTGTTTTCTTAGCTATAGCCAGCAATGTGGCACATGGGTTATGAACACAATTCACAATACCACATACCGCGTTCGAAACACAGCTGAGGGAGATGTGGAAGCATACCGCTTAACGCTGCTTTTAATACAATGATATGAGTGCCGGTCGCTCAGAAAGCAAAGAAGAAGAAGAAAAAGATGAACAAGAACAAGATCAAGAACTAGAAGAGGAACAAGAAGGAGCAGAAGACGGTAGAGTATACACATATTAACACAGTACAAAATGTCAGTGAGAGCAATCATTTTATTCTGTATGTTTCAAGTATGTATGTGAAATCGTCAGCAACTTCGGTTTATTTGTTACGGCACCAAAAATGGAGTGGCTTTCCTTGATTCAGTTATGCGACGTGAAGAAAAGCTAGGATAGGAGAAAAAAAACAACAAAGAGACAGGTTAATGTGTTGCATGCATGTATAGAATAACTCAATATCATCTGTGGTGCAACTGTGGAAGTACAAGGTAACTATGAACTGTTTGTGTGGCACTATGGCTAGAGAGAAAGGTGCTCCAAACCACTTAGCTGGTTCTGTAGGGTTTCCAGGCGACGTGTTTGCGAGGCACACTGGTTGTGTACATATTTAGTGTGTTCATCTCATGCTGTACACATATTTCCTTGCCTCTATTGTTGTACACAATGTGTACCCCTGAAAACCTTCACTGGAGACATCATCACTGATAAGACACAGCAGATGGATAGATGGGTAGAGCACTATTTGGAACTTTACTCAAGCGAGACCAAACCCCATTGAGGCCCTGCTGACTCTTGACCATCAGGACACACTTTCTATCATAACAGAAGTTAAGTGTGCTATTAATGAACTTGCATCTGGCAAGGCTCCAGATAAGGATGGGATTCCAATAGAGGTTATCGGGAGTGGGCAAGACACACTCACTCTACAGATCCACCAGCTAATAGAGCTATAATGGCGAGAAGGACAAGTCCCACGAGATTTCAAAGATTCAAGCATCATAACACTGTACAAGAACAAGGGAGATCGGAGCGACTGTAACAACTATAGGGGTATCTCACTTCTGTGTATTGTTGGGAAAGTATTTGCCAGAATTGTTCTGAGCAGACTTCAAGTCCTAGGAGATCAAGTCTACCCCGAATCACAGTGTGGCTTTCGACAGAACCGGTCTACCATTGATATGATATTCTCATTGCGACAAATGCAAGAAAAATGCCGGGAACAAAATTAGCAACTGTTTATTGCCTTCATCGACCTCACAAAAGCATTTGATTTGGTCAGTCGTGAGGGTCTGTTCAAGGCACTAAAGAAGATCAATTGCCCACTAACTCTTCTGTCCATGGTGGAGTCGTTCCACACAGGCATGAAGGGTATAATCAAGTTTGATGGTGCAACTTCAGAAGACATCTGTGTGTGTCTGTTCAGGCGTCATCCCGCTCTCAATGAGGCGAACATCCCCAATTTCTATGACCGCTGACCAATACCTGAGAATTCATTGACTGTTCGGTTTCTCCTGACATAGCTTGCCAATCTGCTAATTGTATTGTACTTGTTCGCTCTCCATATACTTCAATTGTCAGTTTGCATTCATCGATGGCTAATCCACACATATACAATTGCCAGCCTGCCGACACAGCGGTTGTGTGTTCGTATCCCCACCCAGCTGGATGTTTGTAGAGTGGCCTGGCCTTCCATGGGAAGCCAGCCCACATTTGGTACCAGGAAATGTCTTGGGATGTAAAAGCAATCATATTTCCATTTGGGGAGAAACGAGGACAAACCACCACATTAATTGATTCACAGCCGTAGGATGATATACCGGCAAATGGCACCTCCAGTTGGAAATAAGGGGGATATACAGCTATTCTAGAGTCATCGTGTTATTTGTTGTGTTTCGTGATGTCATCGGCAATTCCAATGTTCATCGACAGGACATTTACTTTATAATAGTTGTTTATTTGATTGTGCACCATGTTTGGTCCCCACCTATTTTTTGTTTGTCATTGAATCAGATGCGGTTGTTGCACACAGTGAACAACTGGGGTTAGGATTACATTGTAAGAAGACACAGGTTATGGTCGTCACTAGGAAGAAAGAAGTGCCACAATGTAATATACAAGTAAATGGGAATACTCTTCAACAAGTGAATCGGTACAATTATCTTGGAACATTCATAACATCTGATGGGAGATGCCTTGAAGAGATTAGAACAAGAATCGCCATGGCGAAAGTAGCCTTTAGCAAGATGAAAAACATTCTGACCAATAAAAAGATGTCAATTGAAACGAGAAAAAGAGTGTTGAGGTGCTACATAGAGCCTGTTCTTTTGTATGGATGTGAAACATGGACAAGGAGCAGTCAAGCTGAAAAACATCTGATGGCTGCAGAAATGTGGTTTCTGAGGAAATTGCTAAGTATACCATGGACAGACAGAAAAACCAATGACCAAGTACTACAGGAGACAAATGAAAATCGTAAATTGATTAGAGACATTAGACGCAGACAGTTAAATTTTTTTGGACATGTTATGAGAATAAATGGATTGGAGAACTTAGTGACAACTGGCGAGATCGAAGGGAACAGACCAAGGGGAAGACCGAGAAGTAAACACCTGGATGGCTTGGCCACATGGCATGGACGAGACAGGAACACTGAGCTGATCCATGGCACTGGTGATCGAGTGAAATGGCGAGTCATGACCACCCACGCTTTCCGGCATGGCACATGATTGATTGAATCAGCTAATCTCACACGAGTACGTGCACAGGCACTCACAAAGCAATATCTGTAGCGGAAAGGTTTAGTCTGCTCAGTTGAGTTGAGTTGAGTTAAGAGAGAACACCACAGCACACTTGACATTCAGATAGTCGGCCATAGCCTCGGGCCACTGCCTGTCGCTAAAGTTTCTCCAGGTGGTGCAGACCAGTTCTGCCCATCCTTGCCATACACCAGACCACAAAGGGCCCCGATAAAATCTGCCGTGTCATACATGAATACATCACACAAGTGTGCGGACCCAGCAATTATGCCCACCCGCCTGTCTACCAACAGAACACTGTCTTCTACCCACCCCTGATCGTTGAATTGAAGCATGCCACTCCTCACTAAGCACACCCGCCTAAAATACTTCCATCACGGTCTAGTCGGCCACAATCACACGTGTGCGCCGCCCATCCTTCGGCGACCAGAACTTAGCCGTGATTGCCTCCACCTCCACTCCCAGACCAGACGCCGTGGCACCACATGTCAGGCTCTCCTGCACGAAATACTTTCACCCAACCCTGAACACGAACTCCCAGGTACCAACCACCGTTCTATTACCCTGACCACGAACTCCCAGGCACCAAACACTGTCAATCAACTCTGTCCACGAACTCACGGGCACCAAACCACCGTCATTCAACCCTGACCACGAAATCCCAGGGACCAAACACCGTCAGTCAACCATGGCCACGAACTCCCAAGCATCAAACACCGTCCTCCAACCCTGGTCACGAATTCCCAGGCACCAAACATTGTTATTCAAACCTCGCCACGAACTCCCAGGCACCAAATACCGTCCTCCAACCCTGGCCACAAACTCCCAGGCACAAAGCACCGTCAGTAAACCCTTTCCACGCAACTCACATGCACCAAAGATGTTGAGGTTGTGACACCTGATATAGCATGTCTCTCAGTAGTCATTCCTGAGGTCTTCGAGGGCTCAGTACAGATCTTACATCCATTGGAACTTTACCGTTGTCCTGTAGTCTTGCATATTATACAAGAATGTTTATGAATGTGTGAGAGTGCGTGAGAGTTTGTGTGCCCGTGTATGCGTGCGTGTGCATGTGTATATGTACAACGTGTGTGAATGTATATGTGTGCATGCGCGTGTGTGTACGCGTATATGTGTGAATGTGCGTGCCCGCGCGTGTATGCGTGTGTGTATGTGTGTATGCGTGTATACGTGTGTGCGTGTGTGAACGCGCTCGTGCGTGTTAAGAATACTTTTTTTTTCCTGTTAAAATATGCAAATACCTGCAAATAACACCATCTGTAAAGAAGTCTTCACATATTTTACGGCTGCACCCCTCCTGTAACAGAGATGTCAGCTTGATATCAGCAAACATGTCGCTCTCTTTCTATTCTGCTACATGAATGTCATGTGTATGATGTTAGACATTCAGTCAACGTTTTCAATTAAACAGGAATTATATAACTAATCTAATTATCATTCAGTGTCGGCCAAACTGATTGTAATGTATTTTCTAAGAAACTGCATGATTCCACTGCTCTCTCACTCTCTCTCTCTCTCTCTCTCTCTCTCTCTCTCTCTCTATCTCTCTCTCTCTCTCTCTCTCTCTTCCTTCTGTCTCCATGGTAACCCACCCCCACCAACCCCAACCCCCTTTCTCTCTCCTCTACCTCTCTTCCTTCTGTCACTACGTCTCCCTCCTCCAACCACCTCCTCTCTCTCAATATCTCTCAATATCTTCATTTGACAATGTTTTTTCTTATGCACTGTTGATGAAAGAAAGATGAGTGACTGGAAGGGCCGAATGTAAGACGGGCCTGCGTGCCCAATTTGTTACCCTTTGAAAATAAAGTTTGTTCGTTCGTTCGTTATTCGTTCTCTCTCTCTCCCTCCAACCTCTCTTAAACACTTTCTCTCTCTTTGTATTTTTTTTTTTTTTTTGTTGTTGGCATATCCTATTTACAGGACATCGCTGTCAACACCAGCATTTTACTGCTGTTGTTGATGTCTGGGCAAGTTTTACCTTCAGTAGTTTGCCATTGATTTCTGAACGACTGGCTCCTATACCAACACATTAAAATCCAGCGCGACACGGTCTGCCGCCAAATCAGTCGCGGCTGTGTTTCGTGCGCGTGGTAAGCATATCACGAATCGCGTTCGCAAGCCTTTAAGCAACGGAGACCGGCCTCTCTGTGTATACCGGGAATTAATGCGCTTGTGTTTGAACTTCCGGTACTTTGATGAAGGGGTAAGGTGATCGTTCTCTGCACCGGTCAGCTGGACTTCACCGTTCACTTCTAGTTCAGAAAGCAATGACAAAGTTCTGAACGTAAGCATGCCTAGAACATCAACATGGGTTTGGGGTTGATCGCGACGTCCTGCAAAGACCATGCAACACACACACACACACACACACACACACACACAGAGAGAGAGAGAGAGGCTTGTAACGTCTGCTGTATATATCTAACGAGCTGCAGCGAAACATGGCAGGCAATACATGTTGCAATCTAAGGTTTGTGTAACCTCTACACCAAACAGTTGGACTCAAATATTGACCTGTTGTCCTTGACTTGGGAACGTAAATTACAAGTACCTCTAAAGTCGGAGTGGGTTCGCTTGATGGCAAGTGACACTGTTAATATGGAAAACGAATCCACACGCAAAATTCAGTCCAGTGCTACTAGAAATACTCAAATAGTGTGTATGGACTACGCTTGAGTTCAAAGCCAGCGAGCGCCAACAAACTTTTGGGAAGAGGGGGGGGGGGGGGGGTTTCGTATCGGTGTAAAAGTTGAAAGTGAAAGATTTTAACTATCTAGGGCGTATGATCACAGAAGCTAGAAGAACAGACATTATGATAGCAACTATGAACAAGTTTACAAATACCCTGCCGTAAGTTGCCCGAGGGTCTATGTCTCATTGTAAGATGCAAGGTGGAATAAGAAGACAAACAGAGAGAGAGCTGCAGACATGAAAACGAGGTATCGGGTAGCGAAAGGTTAAGACGAATACCTGATGGCACGGTGGTGATAGTTCGAATCCCCATCGAGTCTGGAGTGTTTTTATTTATTTATTTATTTACTAGACGACCCGGCCCGGCTTCGCCCAGCTCCTGGCGGGGAGCGTCTCACAATGCATATGAGTAGTCATTATACATTCAAATACATTTCTCTAAGCGCACAGTGTACGCGTTCGGCAACTACTCCCGTTTCCGTTCCCGTTGCTCGTCTGTTTCTGATGCTCCCGTTCCCGTTCCTGTTGCTCGTCTGTTTCTGAAGCTCGTAATGCCTTTTTCTTTCGTGCTTGATGAACAATTATTGATTTTAATTTAACTAACTATTTAGGTGGATCCTCGGTAGTGAGAACAACATTTGTACAAAATTTCATCTCAGTCGGATGGACCGTTCAGGAACGCATAAAGGACACACACACACAAACATTCTTTTCTACTATATATAGTAGAAGATATGGAAATATAGTATATGGCCAAAAGATTGGAAGAGAACTATCTTCATTCCAATAGATAAAAAGGGCAATCTGATACTACTGAACGTAAACTTGCCAAGATATTACGAACAGCCAATAAATGATGGGTTGACTGCGGCGTACTTCAAAGGATATGCAACTAACTTTCTCTCTCTCTCAAAAAAAAATTAAATTACATTATTCATTATAGATGTCGAAGAGAAATAAAAAGTTGAGTTAGAAAATTTTCAAACTTTAAAGATGCCTTAAAGTTTGTACCACTTTGTTTAAACGCATATGACGGCAGATAACTTCTTTAAACATTCTATAAAACTTTAAGAAAAATACAGCAATTATTTAAATTACACAATATAGCAATGCTACTAACATTAATGTCCCTTGATATAACTTTTCTTAAGTTAAGTCCCCTTGCAATATTTTTAATTAATGTTGTTTTATTACGTATAAAACTGTTTTTAAACTGACTAACTATTTCAGTTGGATCCGCGGGAGTGAGAACAACATCTGTAGAAAATTTCATCTCAATCGGATGGACCGTTCGGGAACGCATAAAAGACAACCACACAAACAAACACACATTCCTTTTGTATATATATATATATATATATATATATATATATATATATATATATATATATATATATATATATATATATATATATATATATATATATATATACATGGTCTTGTTTCGACCCAGCCTGGATGTGTACCCAGAAATATCTGGGAAGTACAACCGGCATACTAATATTGACCACGTCATCAATTGGTTTATAGAAACATTTGGCTAGCACGTGTGAGGAGTCCGTTAGTTTTAACATATAATTAGGAGAGAATGTGATAAGTGTGTAGTGAAAAACAACCTAACATGAGAGATTACACTTTGTGGTAGGCACAACATGATTGAAATTTTGTGACAAGCTTGTAGTAAAGACACCATATATAAGAAATCACTTATGGTATTACAAGATGACTAATATTACGTGGCATGTTTGTAGTAAAGACAACTTATATGATACATGGCAACTTGTGGTAAGTAAAACATGAAAAAGAATATGTGACAAGTGTGATTACAAACAACAGAAATGTCAGGTCACATTTTGTAATAAGTAAAACATGACTACAGTGTTGTGACAAGCTTGTAGTACGAGGGGAAGTCAATAAGTAAGTCACAAATGGCTGTAGAAAAATAACTAAGTATGATAACTTGAAACCATTTTATTTTTATACATACATTGCCCCTTTATTTCTCAACATAATTTCCACCAACATTGATGCACTTATCCCATCGTATTATCAGTCTTCCCAAACAGGCTGCATAGAACTGCATGCTCTGTTTTCTAAACCACGATTTCACTTCACATTCAGTTTCGGCGTCATTTGCGAAATGTCTCCCGCCAAGGTGGGTTTTCAGTGGACCAAAAAGGTGCAAATCGCTAGGAGCTAAGTCGGGGCTGTAAGGTGGATGTTCCAGAACTTCCCACCTTAGTTGGTTAATTTTCTCTTGAGTTAATCGAGCCGTATGTGGTCTGGCATTGTCATGAAGAAGCAACACTCCTCTAGTCAGCAGTCCTGGACGTTTTCTTCGAATTGCATCATGAAGCATCGATAGAACTTCACTGTACGATTCAGAATTAACATTTTCACCTTTTTTCTTGAAATTGGTTAAAAGCACTCCATGACAATCCCAGAACACTGTCATCATAACCTTCCCTGCTGATGGCATAATCTTTAATTTTTGGACACAAGGCGGAGAAGGATGTTTCCATTGCATTGGAGCACGCTTTGATTCTGGCTGGTAGTGATGCACCCATGATTCGTCCCCAGTAACAATCCTGCTCAGCATGTCTTCTCCTTCATCTTCGTATCGACAGAGATGATGCAAGGACAAGCCAAATCGGTTCATTTTATGTTCCTCCTTCAATTGTCTGGGTACCAATCTTGAGCACACTTTATTAAATTTCAATCGATCATGCATTATGCTGTATGCTGAACCATGTGAGTACCATATTGCAGATGCTACGGAGTCTATCGTTACCCGCCTGTCACCTCTAATCATCTTCTCCACCCGCTGCATGAATGCTTCTGTTGCAATCTCAACAGGACTACCAGATCGAATTTCACCAACAATTTTAGAGCGTCCTTGAGAAAATGTTTCTAGTCAGCTATGCACCGCTTTACGGGAAAACATTTGTCAGCATAAACAGGAAGCATTTCCTTATGAAATTCCTTTGCAGGCAGTCCTTTTGCTTACAAGAAACTCACAACAGCAAGTTGCTTTTTGGTTGTACACACCGTAAGTGCAGTCGCCATGTTGTTTATGCACTGTGCATGCACATGAGACACGTAGCGCCACCTGACGAACGGGAATATAAAGTTCGACGTTGCTGTCACCTAATGACACTTGTAGAAAACACCAACTACATTTACCTGCCATCCCTCTAGAGCGGTCTCGGCTGGCAAAGATTAGTTTCATCTTCGGGCCAGGGCA
The DNA here is from genome assembly GCA_963921405.1 of Cepaea hortensis. NCBI lineage: Eukaryota > Metazoa > Mollusca > Gastropoda > Stylommatophora > Helicidae > Cepaea > Cepaea hortensis. The sequence continues at coordinate 6,239,637 of OY992887.1, read as the reverse complement.
TGCGGGAGTCCAAGGAAATGAGCGGGCTGACAAGCTCGCAGGTGAGGCTACTGTGGAGGGCGGACGCGCCATGGACCAGGCTGACATTCTGAATGCTCTACGAGAAGTAAGACTTTTGCGTGAACCAAGTGATGACTGTGAATCTACAACCATGGCCAGACTGCGAGAACAGCAAATTAAAAGAGGGGTGGCCAAACAAGAACACTACGCAGGAAGCCAAAGAAGATTGATAAACCAACACAGAACTGGTGTCGTTAGCCGCTACACGCTGCGGGATTTGCTGAGGAGGGGATCCGAGCACTTATGGACTGAATGGTTCGATGTGCAATGAGGATGATCTTTCGACTAACTAACTAGAACTGTGTAACTTACTTATTGACTCTCTTCGTTTAACAAAAAAAAAACAAAAACAAAAACAAAAAAAAGCTGATAACAACTCATTTTGTGACAGGCAAAACATGACTGAAAGTATGTGACAAGTTTGTAGTAAGGACAGCTTATATGAGACATCACAATTTGTGGCGAGTAAAACATGTTTGTGACAAGACTGTAATGGACGCGTCTAACTGTTGCTACAACAAACCAGGTTCCTGGGTACTACAATTCGCCGCCAAGTATGCCACCGCAAATGTCTTTGCCTCCTCCACCTGGTCCTTCAAACTTGTAGGACAATAAGGGATGTTTAAGATGGTCGTCTCCGCGCACTGCAGTCCTTCCCTCACAGTTCTTTATGGCAAAAGAAATAAGTACACTTTATCACTGACAAACATTTCAACAATACACTGTATGTCATTTGTTCAGACTAGTGTTTATTATTTGTTGATGTTTTTAACTCTTAGAATACCAAGTGGAGTAGCTTATACGTCGTTTCAAATGTACCAAACACCACGTAAAGAGCTTAGACATCGCTTTTAGTTTACCACATACCAAGTAGAGTGGCTTAGTGGCTCCAGTAGTTCAAATTCGCCAAGTCCAGAAGAAGTAAACTATACATCTGGTATTTCATTCAAGTATTTCTACAAGAGCCGGTCTCCCTAGCCTAGGTGTTTAACGTCTTTCTCTGTAATCCCGTACACTCTCGTGAGTAACGTGACGTGCACGAGAATCGGTAGCGGTTCTCGCCGTGTCGGTAACTTAGAGTATGTGAGCGGGTCGCTCAAAAAGCAATGGCAAACTTCTGAGCGTAATCTTGCCTCGGCTCCACGTACACCATCGACACTCATTGCTCCAACTAGACACCTCTACAATTGGGGATGACAGGCCTGGCTAATGAAGGCACCTTTTTATGGTGTCTAGTTGGTCATACTCGAAGTACGCTTGTTCCTACAGCGAGGCTCTGTCGTCATCTGGAAGTGACACGTTCGAATTCCGGTCATTTTTTATGTTGTCTAGTGTGTCCCCTGCCGGTCTCTCTGGTCTAGAGGTTACACGATTTTCTCCGTAATCTCGTATACTCTCGTAAGTAACGTGACGTTTCGCGAGAATCGGTAGCGGTTCTCTCCACGTGGGTAACTTACGTGGTATTGAGCCGGTCGCTCAGAAAGCAATGGCAAACTACTGAGCGTAATCTTGCCAAGAAATCAACAATCAGCTGAAAGATGCTGATGTTGACAGCGATTCCTGTAAAGGATATGCAAAAAAAAAAAAAAAAAAAAAAAGTGTGTCCCCTAATGCCTACTTCTTTCATCTGCGTCTGTGCTTACCAAATAATACTTGTCTTTATTTATGAACTGTCTTAGTGGCCTCAAAGGGTTTAAATCTGTTGCTAAGAAAAACAATAGAAACTTTACAGCACGAGTCCACCACCAACTCAACTGAACAAGCGTGTAGCTCCCAAGCAGCTGTATCAAATTCGGAGAATCTTGAAGCCCAGTTTCACCAAAAACAAGACGCGGAAAAACCTCAACGTGCAGAGGAAGATAAAACGCTACAAGAAGTCTATCCCATTGGTGTAAAAATAAGCAATAGATTCGAAGTGCTTTAAGAAAATTCGTCAGAAAACGTACAGTGCTATAGTTCACTGCCAACAGACAACACACGCCTCCAGGAAACACAGGGAGAGTCACATGGTGACGTACAGACTGCTGCTAAATGGGAGAAACAACGGACAAGGCGTACTGACAACCAACATGTGCAGACAGCACGACCCGAATGTACACACATTATAATAGGCAACTCTTTAATGAAAGGTCTATACAGCGACCGTATGGCCACTTCAGACAAAGACATTGTTTCCATAATTTCATTGCCTGGGGCTGGTGTTGACCGGCTAACAGACAAGATTAGGAGGTTGGCTGTAAATCTTAACGTAAAAAAAGGCAAGCGTTCATATTGGTATCAATGACACCATGAACAACCAGCAAATCACAACATCTCAACTGCTGGCGCTCTTGAACGGATTACGTCACACTTTTCCTAACTCGTCCATTTTCTTCTCCTCCATCATATCTCCGAGTTATGGATTCCAGCGTCGTCTAGCTGACATAAATAACAACATATTGCAGAAGTTTTGTTCTTACAACAACATACAGTTCATCAACAACACACCGGTGTTTACTTCACAGACTGGAGCACCTAAAAAGCGACTTTATAAGGATCAAGTACATGTGTCTACATTGGGCACCAGCTTGCTCGCCAAAAATATTAAATACCCAGAACGTACACAACCTACATCCAATACTGGATCGCGTAGGACACTTTTAGCTACACCACCTCAAACTCAAGCCAGACGACATACTGCCGCCACATCAAGTACAAATAGGCCAGAAGAGAGCAGATCACTCATAACCACGGCACCTGATATCCAAGCCAGACGGAATATTTCCACCATACCAAATCCGTACAATACGCCCTCTTTCAAACAGGAGGGTGATAATTATGAAGATACGTTCCCTCTTCTCCACAGCAAGGATCAATCCAGTAGTAACAACAACGTGCCACCACAGCCTCCTGTTAACCACGAATCAGAGCCTGTAGTTGGAATTCGTTACACACCCGTGAGAAATCAACTGTATCCATTCCATTGAAACCCAGAGTTGTTGAACCTCACACGGTTTAGCCCAGCTTCACTACGTCAGGCACTTATGATGTCGCCGTACCAAGGACCAATACAGCCTGTTATTTACTAGCAATTCAGCACAAAGCAACACCGGATCTTGGTACAAGAAAGAGCCTCTCCTAGAAAGTTTATGCGCATACTTGGTTATTGATTTATATAGCAACGTATTAGATTGTACGTGGCTGTAAACATTGACTCGTATTGAAGTCACAGGGATTGACACTTAGATATCTTTTATAATACTTTTTTTATCGCGTTTATACTCTGAGTGAGGGGGTCATCACTCCCCGCTTTAAACAGAGACATTGACTTGTATAGTCATTTATTGATTCTTTTGGATAACAGTTGGTTACTTAGCTTGTGAAGAAGTTTTTTTCAGGTTAATTATTTGTTGTATGTTCTTTAATTCGTTTTGTTCCTTGTTTGCATTATATTCGTTGGTCCAATTAGTTATATCGTTATAATATTGTCATTTACTTATCGATTTGTATTACTGATATTTTGTAAGTTAATGTAATTGTGATTTTTTATGATCTTGTATTTTTGCTTAACTTTGACTAATTTACACTTTCTTCATGGATGAAATGTCCGAGAAGTGGCAACACTGGCTCAATAAGTCAGGAATACGCCTTGGACACTTAAACATTTGCAGATTATTTAACAAGCTACCAGAGTTATTTTCTATTCTTAATCAAAATTTTCATTTATTCGGCCTTAGTGAAAGTAGGCTTAATGATAACATTTCAGATGAGGACATCTCTATTAAAGGGTACAAAGTTTTTAGAAGGGATCCCTGTAGGAAACAAGAGACAGGCATAGTAACCTATGTTTCTAATTTACTAAATGCTCACCGTAGGCTAGACTTTGAAACTTGCGAAATAGAATGTATTTGGTTAGAGCTAAAACTTCAAAACCGCACACCCCTGATAATTGGCTACCTCTATCGAAATCCCAGTGCTGGACACGTCTGGTACGAAAACTTCACTACCATGATGGATGTGGTTTTCGCTTCCGGGAAGGAAATTATACTATTCGGAGACTTTAACATTGATACCAACAAATCCAACATAATATGGGGAAATATAATTGCATCAAACAATTTCCAACAAATAATTCAACAAGCTACTAGAGTAACAACGTCATCTTCAACAGTCATAGATCACATTTATGTAACTTGCTCAGACAACATCATAGAATGCACCGTACCCAATTGTGCAATGAGCGATCACTACCCAATATGCTGCACGTGGTCTAAAAAAGGAATTAAAACTCCTAAATATAAACACATAAGTGTAAAATATAGAAGTTACAAAAATTTCAACCAAAACGCATTTTTATAGGACTTGCTCAGTTCACCTCTAGGAATGTTTATCAGCTTCCTGACCCGGATGATGCTCTGGAATTCTGGATGAAAACCTTTATTGATGTTTTTGATAGACATGTGCCAGTCAAGGAAGTTCGAGTAAAACACCACGTCAAGCCACCTCGGATAACCCAGGAAATACTTGAAATTATGAGAGACAGAGATAAAGCACATAAAAAGCGGGATCTCAGTGCATACCGTACTCTTAGAAACAATGTTCAATATAACAAACGACGGGAAAAGAAAAATTACTTTAAGAACTTAGTAATGGATAAAACAAATAGTAAGGATATATGGAAGGCAATTAACACCTTGACAAACAAGTATAACTTCCGAAATTCTTTACCATCAAATCATATCACATGCGACCAATTCAGTAATTTTTGTCAAACTGACATAGACCAGTTGAAGGCTTCAATACCTAATTCTCCTTGCAACTTATCTTTATTGTCATCGTTTTGCGAGAATAGATGCTCCCGCGATATTCTTTCCGACATACCGCTAATGACAATCACTGAAGTATTCACTTACCTCAGTAACCTAAAAAACACAACCTCATCTGGGTTAGATGTAATCAGCAACCGGATTCTCCGTTGTGCTGCGCCAGTGATCTGTACATCACTAACCTATGTATATAATCAGTGTCTCACCAAAGGCCACTTTCCATCAGCTCTCAAAATCGCTAAAGTGTACCCTCTTCTTAAATCTGGTTCATTGGACAATGGTCTCCCGAACAATTACAGACCCATTTCCTTACTATCATCACTATCTAAGCCACTAGAAAAACACATCCATAAAGTAACATTACAGTATTTAGTTCGCAACAAGCTTATTGTTGACAGCCAATCAGGATTTCGACCAAAATATTCTTGCCATACGGCCCTAACAAACATGATAGAAAATTGGCACCAGAATATAAACAACAACAGTCTATGTGGAAGTGTGTTTATTGATTTCAAGAAAGCATTTGATATGATAGACCATGTTATTTTAATTAAAAAACTTGAGACAATGAAAATTGGCCCAAATGTAGTCACTCTAATATCATCTTTTCTATCAAACAGAAAGCAAGTAGTATCACATAATAAATCTCTGTCTCAAAAACTACCTTCAATATTGGAGTACCGCAAGGCTCTATTCTTGGCCCTCTATTATTTGCCATATATATTAACGATCTACATTTGCATCTTTCGTCGTCCTGCGATCTATTTGCAGATGACTGTACAGTGTACACAAACGCTGAAAACTGTATTTTACTGGAGTCGTCTTTACAACAAGAATTAAATAATGTAGTTAGGTGGAGCTATTCAAACCTTATGCAAATTAACATCACTAAAACAAAAGCAATGTTATTAACAACCAGACAAAGACTTCAAAGTCTAAGCTCACACACATCACTTCAACTTCACATCGATAACATGCCAGTAGAAAGTGTAATTGAGCACAAAAATTAGGCCTAATCATTGATAGAAACCTAACTTTTAATTCCCACGTTCAAGCGCTCATTAAACAAACAGCGAAAAAAGTCTACCAACTCGCCAAAATTAAAAACTTCCTTGATGAGGACACAAGGAAACTATTCTATACTTCTCATATACAGACACACTTTGACTACTGCTCTACAATCTGGGACGGTTGTTCTAATTCAAACACCAAGCGACTTTACTCACTCCAGAAACGGGCCATGAGTCTAATTTATAGCAAACATTTATCTGACAATCCTAGCCTGCATAAACGCCTTCAGTTACTACCATTCCGCAAACGCCTGCTTTTCAATAAAGCTAAACTAATTCACAAAATCCTGCATCGGAATGCCCCAAATTACCTTTGGCCATTGTTTAAATATAATGCTAGACACAGTAAACGTTTAAATATACTACACATTCCGAAGCCTAGGATTGACTTATACAAAACAATCTTAACGTACTCTGCAGCTCAGCTGTGGAACAGTCTTCCACAAGAAATCAAAGACATCACCAATCCCTATTAATATAATCGCAAATTATTCGAACACTATCTCAATACGGATTACCTTCCCCCTTAATAATAGAGATAATAATAATAATAACAAAACCCTAGTATAACAGCCAGTCCCCTTTTGGTAGGCCAGTATATTCCACATGGCTAATAACAAGTGTCAGACCATTATCTAATATTACTGTGTCGTGTAGTTTTGATGTTCGCTTTTTGCCCATGCCTTTATAATGCATATATTTTATATTGTTGTTGTTCTTTGTTAGCCTTGAATGATGTGTGAATGAAATATTGTATGAAAGAGAGTGATAGAAGGGCAGAATGTTAGACGAGCCTGCGTGCCCAATTCTTAACCCTTTGAAAATAAAGTTTGTTCGTTCGTTCGTTCTTTCGTGACCTAACTGAAATTAATATCAACTCTTGGAACACTAGCAACATCAGGCCATACAGTTACAAAAACCAGAATCAACAACGGGGTTCATAAATGAGGTGAGCATGTGTATTCAGTTACTCCTATTATTGGTAATATATGTAACCTTATAATTTCAGTATAAAATCTAGTGTGCTAGATATCGCACCTAATAAATACAGTAATGCTTTTGTTGATTGTCGGTTCAAGTGTTGAGCCCTTATTTTATGTGCAGATGTTGGGCTTCAATGTCATTTCAGCTTTCGTATGTCTCTGTACTGCCTCGTTCATGCACATGTATTATTTCATACACACGATAGATTCTGTGTTATGGTAGTGAATCATGAGGCATATATATATATATATATATATATATATATATATATATATATATATATATATATATATATATATATATATATATATATGTGTGTGTGTGTGTGTGTGTGTGTGTGTGTGTGTGAGTGTGTGTATTTAATATCGCATGTTCTTTGCAACACGATGCAATCAACGCATTGCTACTTCTCTAGATAGTGAGTGAGTGAGTGAGTGAATGAGTGAGTGAGTGAGTGAGTGAATGAGTGAGTGAGTGAGTGAGTGAGGGAGGGAGGGAAGGAGTTAGTTAGTTAGTTAGTTAGTTAGTTAGTTAGTTAGTTAGTTAGTTAGTTAGTTAGTTAGTTAGTCGACAGATCATCCTCATTGCACATCGAAACATTCAGTCCATAAGTACTAGGATCCCCTCCTTAGCACATCCCGCTGCGTGTAGCGGCTAACTACATCTGTTCTATGTTGGTTTATTAATTCTTTCTCGCTTCCTGCATATTCTTTTTTGGTCACAACTCTTTTATCTTGATGTTCTCGCAGTCTGACCATTGTTGTAGATTCACAGTCATCACTTGGTTCTCACAAACGACTTGCTTCTCATAGAACATTCAGTATATCAGTTTAGTCCATGGCTTGTTCGCCCTTCACAGTAGCCTTACCTGCAAGCCTGTCAACCCGCTCATTTCCTTGTATAATCGCATGCCCTGGCACGAAAATGAAATTAATCTTCGGGCCCAACCCATCGCTATTTTAGTGAGCACACTCATTGAGTCACTAAGAATGCTTGCCCGAGTGAAGATCTGTCTCAAGCCATGTTATTGTGTTACTTACTGCCATGTTTTCCATGCAATTAAGGCAAAAGCACCAGAATCTTCCTTCTCAGTTCTCCCTCCAGCCTGAGCCATAAATGCCCATGAACTACTCACGTGTCGAACGACCGACCCATCTGTGTAAATGACAGCATCACCGTCTAAATAATTCTCGAAAATCAACGCTTGTACTTCAGCCTCCACAGCAGCCGGATTTTTGTGTCAGCATTTTCTGTCTAGTTGGATACACACTGAAAAGGGCGTACAAAACTCTGTTGGCACTTGTACCCATTCATTGCCAGGTTCTGTGTCCTCAATTGAACACACCTTTTGAAGAATGTCTTCGGCTTGACCCATCCACGACTTTCCTCTTTTTAACCCTTCTTAATTTCACTATGCAGTGAATGTTGTGTGTTTGCGTTGACTCTGATGTAGGCACGTGGTCGGCAAATTTGTATTCTGTCCCCTTGGTTGGACAATCAAGAAGGTAGCCCTGCATGCTGTATCTCTTATACAACCAAGAAAAATACGCGCAGCTTCGTTCTACATCCTCTCCACCCTGCCCATATGCTTACGGCTGAGAGTCAGGATCGCCATCGCATGCTCAAAAACAGGCCCTCGTAAACAAGACATAGATGGCGCTGCTCACAGTTTGCCACCGTCATCTCCCGCATCGCAGTCAAACCCCGCTTGGCCTTTTTTATCGCCTGGTCTATGTGCTACTTGTCTAGTAATGTTTACGTTGCCATTCCTTTCTGAACAAGAAGGTAATGTTTAAACCCATGTGACTGGCATAGGGGATGAACCGCCTACCTCACCATCAGCTCAAATTAAGTTTCAGATCCAGCACTTTTATCTTCGGCCAGGCTAACCACTGAGACATAGACCAGCACACTCAACAAGAATCAGGAGACACTGAGCTACGCCATGTGTATCTTCTTCTTCTTCCTCTTCGTCAGTTGCATGTATTGGAGCAGGCTTTGGCGTCCACGACCCCTCCCCCCGAGCCTCTCGTCCTCTGGTATTTGGATCATGTTGTTGTAGACTGTGTTACTGTTTGTTTTCTTAGCTATAGCCGGCAATGTGGCACATGGGTTATGAACACAATTCACAATACCACATACCGCGTTCGAAACACAGCTGAGGGAGATGTGGAAGCATACCGCTTAACGCTGCTTTTAATACAATGATATGAGTGCCGGTCGCTCAGAAAGCAAAGAAGAAGAAGAAAAAGATGAACAAGAACAAGATCAAGAACTAGAAGAGGAACAAGAAGGAGCAGAAGACGGTAGAGTATACACATATTAACACAGTACAAAATGTCAGTGAGAGCAATCATTTTATTCTGTATGTTTCAAGTATGTATGTGAAATCGTCAGCAACTTCGGTTTATTTGTTACGGCACCAAAAATGGAGTGGCTTTCCTTGATTCAGTTATGCGACGTGAAGAAAAGCTAGGATAGGAGAAAAAAAAACAACAAAGAGACAGGTTAATGTGTTGCATGCATGTATAGAATAACTCAATATCATCTGTGGTGCAACTGTGGAAGTACAAGGTAACTATGAACTGTTTGTGTGGCACTATGGCTAGAGAGAAAGGTGCTCCAAACCACTTAGCTGGTTCTGTAGGGTTTCCAGGCAACGTGTTTGCGAGGCACACTGGTTGTGTACATATTTAGTGTGTTCATCTCATGCTGTACACATATTTCCTTGCCTCTATTGTTGTACACAATGTGTACCCCTGAAAACCTTCACTGGAGACATCATCACTGATAAGACACAGCAGATGGATAGATGGGTAGAGCACTATTTGGAACTTTACTCAAGCGAGACCAAACCCCATTGAGGCCCTGCTGACTCTTGACCATCAGGACACACTTTCCATCATAACAGAAGTTAAGTGTACTATTAATGAACTTGCATCTGGCAAGGCTCCAGATAGGATGGGATTCCAATAGAGGTTATCAGGAGTGGGCAAGACACACTCACTCTACAGATCCACCAGCTAATAGAGCTATAATGGCGAGAAGGACAAGTCCCACGAGATTTCAAAGATTGAAGCATCATAACACTGTACAAGAACAAGGGAGATCGGAGCGACTGTAACAACTATAGGGGTATCTCACTTCTGTGTATTGTTGGGAAAGTATTTGCCAGAATTGTTCTGAGCAGACTTCAAGTCCTAGGAGATCAAGTCTACCCCGAATCACAGTGTGGCTTTCGACAGAACCGGTCTACCATTGATATGATATTCTCATTGCGACAAATGCAAGAAAAATGCCGGGAACAAAATTAGCAACTGTTTATTGCCTTCATCGACCTCACAAAAGCATTTGATTTGGTCAGTCGTGAGGGTCTGTTCAAGGCACTAAAGAAGATCAATTGCCCACTAACTCTTCTGTCCATGGTGGAGTCGTTCCACACAGGCATGAAGGGTATAATCAAGTTTGATGGTGCAACTTCAGAAGACATCTGTGTGTGTCTGTTCAGGCGTCATCCCGCCCTCAGTGAGGCGAACATCCCCAATTTCTATGACCGCTGACCAATACCTGAGAATTCATTGACTGTTCGGTTTCTCCTGACATAGCTTGCCAATCTGCTAATTGTATTGTACTTGTTCGCTCTCCATATACTTCAATTGTCAGTTTGCATTCATCGATGGCTAATCCACACATATACAATTGCCAGCCTGCCGACACAGCGGTTGTGTGTTCGTATCCCCACCCAGCTGGATGTTTGTAGAGTGGCCTGGCCTTCCATGGGAAGCCAGCCCACATTTGGTACCAGGAAATGTCTTGGGATGTAAAAGCAATCATATTTCCATTTGGGGAGAAACGAGGACAAACCACCACATTAATTGATTCACAGCCGTAGGATGATATACCGGCAAATGGCACCTCCAGTTGGAAATAAGGGGGATATACAGCTATTCTAGAGTCATCGTGTTATTTGTTGTGTTTCGTGATGTCATCGGCAATTCCAATGTTCATCGACAGGACATTTACTTTATAATAGTTGTTTATTTGATTGTGCACCATGTTTGGTCCCCACTTATTTTTTGTTTGTCATTGAATCAGATGCGGTTGTTGCACACAGTGAACAACTGGGGTTAGGATTACATTGTAAGAAGACACAGGTTATGGTCGTCACTAGGAAGGAAGAAGTGCCACAATGTAATATACAAGTAAATGGGAATACTCTTCAACAAGTGAATCGGTACAATTATCTTGGAACATTCATAACATCTGATGGGAGATGCCTTGAAGAGATTAGAACAAGAATCGCCATGGCGAAAGTAGCCTTTAGCAAGATGAAAAACATTCTGACCAATAAAAAGATATCAATTGAAACGAGAAAAAGAGTGTTGAGGTGCTACATAGAGCCTGTTCTTTTGTATGGATGTGAAACATGGACAAGGAGCAGTCAAGCTGAAAAACATCTGATGGCTGCAGAAATGTGGTTTCTGAGGAAATTGCTAAGTATACCATGGAAAGACAGAAAAACCAATATGACCAAGTACTACAGGAGACAAATGAAAATCGTAAATTGATTAGAGACATTAGACGCAGACAGTTAAATTATTTTGGACATGTTATGAGAATAAATGGATTGGAGAACTTAGTGACAACTGGCGTGATCGAAGGGAACAGACCAAGAGGAAGACCGAGAAGTAAACACCTGGATGGCTTGGCCACATGGCATGGACGAGACAGGAACACTGAGCTGATCCATGGCACTGGTGATCGAGTGAAATGGCGAGTCATGACCACCCACGCTTTCCGGCATGGCACATGATTGATTGAATCAGCTAATCTCACACGAGTACGTGCACAGGCACTCACAAAGCAATATCTGTAGCGGAAAGGTTTAGTCTGCTGAGTTGAGTTGAGTTGAGTTAAGAGAGAACACCACAGCACACTTGACATTCAGATAGTCGGCCATAGCCTCGGGCCACTGCCTGTCGCTAAAGTTTCTCCAGGTGGTGCAGACCAGTTCTGCCCATCCTTGCCATACACCAGACCACAAAGGGCCCCGATAAAATCTGCCGTATCATACATGAATACATCACACAAGTGTGCGGACCCAGCAATTCTGCCCACCCGCCTGTCTACCAACAGAACACTGTCTTCTACCCACCCCTGATCGTTGAATTGAAGCATGCCACTCCTCACTAAGCACACCCGCCTAAAATACTTCCATCACGGTCTAGTCGGCCACAATCACACGTGTGCGCCGCCCATCCTTCGGCGACCAGAACTTAGCCGTGATTGCCTCCACCTCCACTCCTAGACCAGACGCCGTGGCACCACATGCCAGGCTCTCCTGCACGAAATACTTTCACCCAACCCTGAACACGAACTCCCAGGTACCAACCACCGTTCTATTACCCTGACCACGAACTCCCAGGCACCAACACTGTCAATCAACTCTGACCACAAACTCACGGGCACCAAACCACCGTCATTCAACCCTGACCACGAAATCCCAGGGACCAAACACCGTCAGTCAACCATGGCCACGAACTCCCAAGCATCAAACACCGTCCTCCAACCCTGGTCACGAATTCCCAGGCACCAAACATTGTTATTCAAACCTCGCCACGAACTCCCAGGCACCAAATACCGTCCTCCAACCCTGGCCACAAACTCCCAGGCACAAAGCACCGTCAGCTAACCTAGGCCACGAATTCCCAGGCACCAAACATTGTCAGTCAACCCTGACCACGAACTCCCAGGCACCAAACACCGTCAGTAAACCATGGCCACGCAACTCACAGGCACCAAAGATGTTGAGGATGTGACATCTGATATAGCATGTCTCTCAGTAGTCATTCCTGAGGTCTTCGAGGGCTCAGTACAGATCTTACATCCATTGGAACTTTACCGTTGTCCTGTAGTCTTGCATATTATACAAGAATGTTTATGAATGTGTGAGAGTGCGTGAGAGTTTGTGTGCCCGTGTATGCGTGCGTGTGCGTGTGCATGTGTATATGTACAACGTGTGTGAATGTATATGTGTGCATGCGCGTGTGTGTACGCGTATATGTGTGAATGTGCGTGCCCGCGCGTGTATGCGTGTGTGTATGTGTGTATGCGTGTATACGTGTGTGCGTGTGTGAACGCGCTCGTGCGTGTTAAGAATACTTTTTTTCCTGTTAAAATATGCAAATACCTGCAAATGACACCATCTGTAAAGAAGTCTTCACATATTTTACGGCTGCACCCCTCCTGTAACAGAGATGTCAGCTTGATATCAGCAAACATGTCGCTCTCTTTCTATTCTGCTACATGAATGTCATGTGTATGATGTTAGACACTCAGTCAACGTTTTCAATTAAACAGGAATTATATAACTAATCTAATTATCATTCAGTGTCGGCCAAACTGATTGTAATGTATTTTCTAAGAAACTGCATGATTCCACTGCTCTCTCACTCTCACTCTCTCTCTCTCTCTCTCTCTCTCTCTCTCTCTCTCTCTCTCTCTCTTCCTTCTGTCTCCATGTAACCCACCCCCACCAACCCCAACCCCCCTTCTCTCTCCTCTACCTCTCTTCCTTCTGTCTTCCCAAACAGGCTGCATAGAACTGCATGCTCTGTTTTCTAAACCACGATTTCACTTCACATTCAGTTTCGGCGTCATTTGCGAAATGTCTCCCGCCAAGGTGGGTTTTCAGTGGACCAAAGAGGTGCAAATCGCTAGGAGCTAAGTCGGGGCTGTAAGGTGGATGTTTCAGAACTTCCCACCTTAGTTGGTTAATTTTCTCTTGAGTTAATCGAGCCGTATGTGGTCTGGCATTGTCATGAAGAAGCAACACTCCTCTAGTCAGCAGTCCTGGACGTTTTCTTCGAATTGCATCATGAAGCATCGATAGAACTTCACTGTACGATTCAGAATTAACATTTTCACCTTTTTTCTTGAAATTGGTTAAAAGCACTCCATGACAATCCCAGAACACTGTCATCATAACCTTCCCTGCTGATGGCATAATCTTTAATTTTTGGACACAAGGCGAAGAAGGATGTTTCCATTGCATTGGAGCACGCTTTGATTCTGGCTGGTAGTGATGCACCCATGATTCGTCCCCAGTAACAATCCTGCTCAGCATGTCTTCTCCTTCATCTTCGTATCGACAGAGATGATGCAAGGACAAGCCAAATCGGTTCATTTTATGTTCCTCCTTCAATTGTCTGGGTACCAATCTTGAGCACACTTTATTAAATTTCAATCGATCATGCATTATGCTGTATGCTGAACCATGTGAGTACCATATTGCAGATGCTACGGAGTCTATCGTTACCCGCCTGTCACCTCTAATCATCTTCTCCACCCGCTGCATGAATGCTTCTGTTGCAATCTCAACAGGACTACCAGATCGAATTTCACCAACAATTTTAGAGCGTCCTTGAGAAAATGTTTCTAGTCAGCTATGCGCCGCTTTACGGGAAAACATTTGTCAGCATAAACAGGAAGCATTTCCTTATGAAATTCCTTTGCAGGCAGTCCTTTTGCTTACAAGAAACTCACAACAGCAAGTTGCTTTTTGGTGGTACACACCGTAAGTGCAGTCGCCATGTTGTTTATGCACTGTGCATGCACATGAGACACGTAGCGCCACCTGACGAACGGGAATATAAAGTTCGACGTTGCTGTCACCTAATGACACTTGTAGAAAACACCAACTACATTTACCTGCCATCCCTCTAGAGCGGTCTCGGCTGGCAAAGATTAGTTTCATCTTCGGGCCAGGGCATGCGGGAGTCCAAGGAAATGAGCGGGCTGACAAGCTCGCAGGTGAGGCTACTGTGGAGGGCGGACGCGCCATGGACCAGGCTGACATTCTGAATGCTCTACGAGAAGTAAGACTTTTGCGTGAACCAAGTGATGACTGTGAATCTACAACCATGGCCAGACTGCGAGAACAGCAAATTAAAAGAGGGGTGGCCAAACAAGAACACTACGCAGGAAGCCAAAGAAGATTGATAAACCAACACAGAACTGGTGTCGTTAGCCGCTACACGCTGCGGGATTTGCTGAGGAGGGGATCCGAGCACTTATGGACTGAATGGTTCGATGTGCAATGAGGATGATCTTTCGACTAACTAACTAGAACTGTGTAACTTACTTATTGACTCTCTTCGTTTAACAAAAAAAAAAAAAAAAAAAAAAAAAAAAAAAGCTGATAACAACTCATTTTGTGACAGGCAAAACATGACTGAAAGTATGTGACAAGTTTGTAGTAAGGACAGCTTATATGAGACATCACAATTTGCGGTGAGTAAAACATGTTTGTGACAAGACTGTAATGGACGCGTCTAACTGTTGCTACAACAAACCAGGTTCCTGGGTACTACAATTCGCCGCCAAGTATGCCACCGCAAATGTCTTTGCCTCCTCCACCTGGTCCTTCAAACTTGTAGGACAATAAGGGATGTTTAAGATGGTCGTCTCCGCGCACTGCAGTCCTTCCCTCACAGTTCTTTATGGCAAAAGAAATAAGTACACTTTATCACTGACAAACATTTCAACAATACACTGTATGTCATTTGTTCAGACTAGTGTTTATTATTTGTTGATGTTTTTAACTCTTAGAATACCAAGTGGAGTAGCTTATACGTCGTTTCAAATGTACCAAACACCACGTAAAGAGCTTAGACATCGCTTTTAGTTTACCACATACCAAGTAGAGTGGCTTAGTGGCTCCAGTAGTTCAAATTCGCCAAGTCCAGAAGAAGTAAACTATACATCTGGTATTTCATTCAAGTATTTCTACAAGAGCCGGTCTCCCTAGCCTAGGTGTTTAACGTCTTTCTCTGTAATCCCGTACACTCTCGTGAGTAACGTGACGTGCACGAGAATCGGTAGCGGTTCTCGCCGTGTCGGTAACTTAGAGTATGTGAGCGGGTCGCTCAAAAAGCAATGGCAAACTTCTGAGCGTAATCTTGCCAAGAAATCAACAATCAGCTGAAAGATGCTGATGTTGACAGCGATGTCTTGTAAAGGATATGCGGAAAAAAAAAATTCTACAAGTCTAGAAGAAGTACACTATATAGCTGGTATTTCAATCAAGTATTTCTGCAGGTCACTTCTGGTAATCGATCCACGATGATCACACACTACAATTTACTACACACACTCCACCATCTTCACACACTACAATGTACTACACACACATTACCGTGTTTACACACTACAATTGATTACATACACGACACTTGACTACACACAATAACTTACCCACACGTGAGACCGTACTTGTTTACTCCTTCTAGGCATTTTTCCGCGTTACAATTGGGACCTGGTGACAGTAGCAGAGAGACTGTTAGACATTTTAATGCAGTAAATATTAAACGGTGGAGATGTTTTAATGTTATTAAGGGAATAATTAGGAACAAAAGAGAAAGCAGCGGCTGCAGCAGGATATAATAATATGAACTGGTAACAATTAGGTATATTTTTCTCCTGCGAAAAGAAGACACTTACTAAACACAGACACAATGCACATTTACATACCTTACATGTTAAGAAAATCCATCCTACAACGGTGAACAACCACGTGTGACTTATCCAAAACAACAGAAGTATTCAATAAATATATAAAATGAAATAATAAAATAACAAATAAGTACAAAAGGACAACACAGAACGGCCGACGTTTCGATTCTAAGAATCTTTGTCAAGGACAGGACAACACAAATAGATGAACAACGAAAAATAAGAACAACAAAATAACGCGACTACTGTAACAGTGAGGGAATTAGGTTAGGAATAAAGAGTTAAGGAATGCTGCGCATTCCTTGACTAGGGGGAAAACCATAGTGAACGTGTGTGCACGAATGAAGAAGTGTATCTAGGAGAACACACACGTCACTTGGGGCCAGCGAGAAGACATGTCAACACCGGGCAGGGAGTCTACCATCATGTATGCTGTCGTATAACTATTCGGCCAATAAAGTATGTTTAAAACAACGCGGAGACTTGGGTCTATACGATCACGTGCTTAACCTGTCTTGTCCACACTATGACAGCAGGTTGATTTGGTGCCGTGAAAGTCTGAAACATGGGAGGTCGCGGAGAGAGTACCGCTATGGAAAATTGTTGTGTCTGGGCGTCTGGAGAAGGAAGTTTGTAAATATTGAGAAACGCAACAGATGAAAGCCGCCTGTTGATAGTTATTGTATACCTGTTTAACAAGGAGATCCATTTTCAAGAACAGCGCTCAAAAAGGTTTGATTGATAAACTTATTTTTTTGAAAGACTGATGTTATTACATATTTAATCCTATAAATTAACTGGAGAATTGACCAACGCTAATTGAAAAATTGATCAAGTAATGCCGTTCTGCATCAAAAATCAGTACAAATTATGAAGTTTAACCCGTGGGACTGTTGAAGGTGAAGTCAAGGTTATGGTGCAAGTTGCATAATTATGAAATCAAGATCTGCAATACTTTCTACAGTCACTTCACATTTAGAAGGCATTGATAAAATTTGTCTCAACTTATAAGATAAAGCACTTTAAACTGACCATGGCGAGAGTCCCACATGAAAATAAGAGATTGGATAGCGTCAGCTTTAAATCAAATTGTTGTTGACTGGATTACGGTTGCGCTGAAATATATATATGAAAAACCCAGATGGCTGTTGGAAACTGAGTTTTTTGTTGCTGAAGTCGTGAGCAGTTGTCGTTTGCGTGAAGGTGACCTTACTTGAAGGGAATCTACAGTTAATCGAGCAAGTAAACAAGCAGTCTTGTTGCGAGCCTGGTATCGAGCATAATTTTCGTCAGGAATTAATTGGAGAGAACTGACTTCAACTTCGATTAAATTATTATGGAAAGAAATCCAGAGGCTCTTCTTTGTTCTGCTCATTTCAACGAGCTTGATTAGAGTCCTTTGTTAATGTGGTGTAGGTAATTCTGAATCAGTAGCTCATTTAAATTCTTTTATCAAAATTCAGGATTGAAACAGGAATATTCTTCGTCAGGATCTTCGATTCGAGGCTTTAGTTAAGTTAATTAGATAATATTAGAGTAATTAACAGATTTTGTATTGTTGCTGAATTTGAAATTAACATTGTTTGAAATATTTGTATATTGCATGATAATTATAGATTTTAGGATGGAATCCCAAGATTTTTCACAGGTACTGACTGGAGTTGGCGGGGCAATATCAAGGTTGGATGCAGTGTTAAGACAACAAAATGTAAACAGTGATGTTGAAAGATTTAGTGGTCAAGCAAATCAGTTTAAGAAATGGATCATTTCTATTGAGAAACATGCATATTTAATAAACGCTACAGATGGGGAGAAAAAGTATTTGGCATACAGAACAAGTACAAGTCCAGTTTCTGACCATATAAGAAGAAAATTAGAAGCAGCAGGAGGTGAAACCTGGGAAGAATTTAAAGATGATCTCGCAAGAAAATATGCTGAAATTACTGATCCACAACACGCATTCTCAGTATTGCGACAGACTAGACAAAGCAGCACAGAAAGTGTCCAGTTATATAGTGACAGGTTAATCAATTTGGCGGAAGAGTCATTTTTAGGACAGAATGTACGAGCTGAAGAGGTGGAACGGATGTTAGTAGGGATTTTTGTTGATGGGATTAGGTCAGATGGATTGAAATTTAAATTATTAAGAGAGAATCCTGCAAGATTGTCACAAGCGGTAGATATCGCTATACAAGAGGAAAGCTTGAGGAGGAGGTTTAGGTTAAGAGTAGGACGAGAGTTAGGTAGTAGTTCAGAAGATAGAATTGAAGAACCTATGGAAATAGGACAGTATAGACATGGATGGAGAGGAAGACGAGGAGAAATACAGATGGTACAAAGAAACGAGAACTTATATAATCAAGATAGAAGAGGACAAGTGAGAAATACTGTAAGAAACATGGAAGGAAACACTAATAACTCGAATGTGGTTTGTTGGGGGTGTCATAAACGGGGGCACATTTTTCGCTTTTGTGGTAACAGAAGTGGCCCATCGAATACGCAAAATAGTAGAGGTGTTCAGTCGAGTATACAGAATAGAATTGCAAATGGCAGACCAGCAAATTGGAATTCTGGAGAAATACAGAGAAATTTTAGAAGGTCAGGAAATCAGGAAAATGGGCATCCCGCTTACTGAATAGGGTCGGCAGTAGGAGGGAAGATAGTAAGATCCAAAAAGGGCATCAATATATTAAAAACCCAAAGGATGAGTATAATAGAACATTTAGAAATAAAAAACAAGACGAGGTAAAACAATTGTCATTAAATATGGTAGATCCTAGCTCATGTATAGTACAGATAGGAAAATATAAAGTTAGAACATTAGTGGATTCAGGAGCACAAGTTAGCGTGATTAAAGAAGCATTTTTATATCGAATGTTAAAAAATTGTAAAATATTTAGAATTCAGGAGAATCTTCATTCGGTAACGGGACAAAAGTTAGAAGTGTTAGGACAAACGATGATAAATTTGAAATTAGGAGGGATAAATGTCAGGCATATGTTTCATGTGGTTAAAGAATTAAATAGAAATATGATATTGGGACGAGATATTTTATTGAAAAATGGGGTGAGACTTTTATTTGATTTGCATAAATTAAAATTCCAAGATGTTTACGTAGATCTAGAAGAAGATATGCATGTGTCGACACTAGTTAGAGTTAAAACGACCATGAATTTAAAACCACAGTCAGTTAATTTAATACAAGCAAGACTGAAGAGAAACCCGTATTATGTAGCAGGAAACATAGTCAGAATCACGGAATTGCAAAATGAAATAATTGATGAGCCAGGTTTAGAAGTTCCGGATGGAATAATAGAATTAGATAAAAGTTTAACATTTCCAGTAATGGTTATTAATAACACAGGTAGAGAAATTAAATTATACAGAGGATGTGTAATAGCCAAGCTAGAACATAACGTTAGTGACATATTGGCAACAGATAGAGTAAATATGGCAGGTATAAGTTATTCAGAAACCTCTAGTGAAAGAATTAATAATAGACGCGGATGCAGAAGAAAAGGGAACGTAAGAATGGATGAATTGATCCATCCATATAGAAGAAATACAGCACAAATACATTCACTAGACAAAGTAACAAGAGAAAAAGAATTGTTAGCACAATTAAAAACTTCGCCAGAAAATAAGGAAGTGTTAGAAAAACTTATAAAGCAAAATCAAGATGTGTTTGCGATAAATGATTTAGAATTGGGTAAGACACAAACAGTTACGATGGAAATAGACACGGGAGATCATCCACCAATTAGTTTAAAACCATACAGAACTCCATTAAGAAATAGAGAAGTCGTAGAAAAGGCAATAGAAGATATGTTGAAAGCAGGCATAATAACAAGGTCAAAATCAGAATGGTCATCTCCGGTCGTCATAGTAGCCAAATCTGATGGTTCGAACAGGTTCTGCTGTGACTATAGGGCGTTAAATAAAATTACTAAGAATGTAGCGTACCCATTGCCGGTGATTGATGATATTTTGGGGTTACTTAATGGCTCTACATATTTCACAACGCTGGATGCAAGGGCAGGATTTTGGTGCATTCCGATGTCGAAGGACGCGCAAAGGAAAAGTGCCTTTTGTACTCATATGGGTTCTTACGAATTCTTACGTATGCCATTCGGTCTCAAAAATGCACCATCTCACTATATGTTCTTAATAAATGAAGTACTAGACGGTATGCAAAGTTTTGCCCTAGCATATATTGATGACGTATTGATTTTTACGAAAGGAGATGTAGAGAATCATTTGAAACATGTTAGACTAGTATTTGACAGATTAAGAAAGCATGAAGTTAAATTAAAGCTTAGTAAGTGCCAGTTTTTAAAGACAGAAACAAAATATTTAGGTTATATAATAAATAGGGAAGGTATTAAACCAGACCAGGAAAAGATAAAAGTTATTAAAGAGTTACCTCCTCCCACTAACGTTAAGGAAGTGCGTGCTTTTATAGGAACGTGTGCGTATTATAGACGGTTTGTACCAGCCTTTTCAAGGATAGCAATACCTATTACGAATTTAACGGGAAAATACGCTAGGTTTAAGTGGGATGATGAGTGTCAAAAAGCGTTCGAACTTTTAAAAGATAGCTTAACAGTGGTACCATTATTGACACATCCAGACTTGAATAAACAGCTAATATTATACACAGATGCTTCAGACAACGCAATAGGAGCATGTTTGGTTCAACCATATGAAGGAGAAGAATCTGGAATACCAGGGGTTAAAAATGAAAGACCAATCTATTTCTTGTCTCATAAACTCAGCAAGACTCAAAAGAAATGGCCGATTATTGAGAAAGAAGCATATGCTATACACTACGCTCTTCAAAAATTAAATTACTATTTACATAACGCCAATTTCATTATTAGAACTGACCACATGCCATTAAAGTCGATATTAGAAGCACCAATACAAAATAGGAAAATACAAACCTGGGCATTGAATTTACAAGGGTACAATGCTAGGGTTGAATATGTGTCAGGGAAACATAATACGTGCGCCGATCTTTTGTCTAGAATCCCGTACCCACAGTCATCAGGAAACACGGAAGATGAAATTGAACCAGACATAGACGATCGAAACTGGCAAGTAAATATATTAGATTCTGCCATAATAAATAGGGAAGAATTTGAGAGTTTACCATCGGATCAAGAGTCTGAACCTAGAACAGAAGACCCACATTTAGAACAGTTTGATATGAAAACAGAACAAGAACTAGATCCAAAAATAGTACAGATAAAAAGAAAACTGAAAGAAACAGGGGAAAATAGTTTTAAAAGAAAGTTTGTAGAGTTACAAGAAGACAATCAATTATATTATATCAGTGAAAAAGGTGAAGGAGTAAGAAAATATATTCCGAAACATTTAGAACAAGAAGTCTTAAAGGCATATCACGATAATAATGGTCATTTTGGACGAGATAAGTTAGTGAAGGCTATTAGCAGTAAATATTACTGGCCGAATTTATTCAAAAGTGTATATGAATATGTTGAAGCGTGTGAAAAGTGTAGGTTAAGAAACATGAAGGTAATTAAATGTCCTTTACAAGATACCGATATTCCTCAATTTCCAATGCAGAAAGTAAGTTTGGATATTTCAGGTCCTCATCCAAAAACATTATCGGGAAATGTATACCTACTACATATAGTTGATTCATATAGTCTCTGGCCAGAAGTTTATCCAATTCCAGACAAGAGTGCCGATTCAGTTATAAATATGCTTTTACAAGAATTTATACCAAGGTTTGGGTGTCCACAAATAATACTTACAGATAATGGGAAAGAATTTGTAAATAAAAAAATAAAAAGTTTGAGAAATTGCTAAAAGATTGGAATATAAAACACATTAGGACTTCATATTACAGACCAACTTCTAATGCTAAAAATGAGAGACAACACAGAACACTATACAATATTCTAGCGAAAAATGTAGAAGAACACGATATGGATTGGGATCTTTATTTGGGGATAGCATTAGCGGCGATACGTACACACGAAAATGAAGGAACAGGTTTCTCACCATTTTACTTAGTACATGGAAGAGAACCAATATTGCCAATTGATAATTTATTAAAGCCTAGGAGAAAATATCTGGGGGAAGATTTTCAAGAAACAAGGTTGCAAGAGATGCATAAAGCACATGTACGTTTAAGAAATAATATAATTAAGGCTAGAGAAAGACAGAAGAAATACGCAAATAAAAATGCACACTTACAAGAGTTTAACGTAGGTGATAGAGTATATTATAAAAAACATAGAAAAAACTCTAAGTTTGATGCTCATTGGGTCCCGGGATACTATATTCTAGAAAAAAAAGGTCCAGTGTCATATACTATTAAGAATCAAATTTCAGGGCATGTTGCACGTTCACATGTAGAACACTTAAGGCGGGATAATGAAGAAAGGAATGCAGAGAATAATAATAATAATTATTGTTCCGAAGAAATATTGTCAGGTGGACAGTTTGTCAGACAAACGGTATATCCAATGCCTATAAAGAATAGAAAACAAGTAACAACAGCTGAACAAGAAGAAACGGTACCAAAAACAGTCATGACAGAGGAAAATAACATGTATGACGATTATATTAGTGAAGAGTCAGTCAGGGAAAATATCGAACCTCCATTTATGAATACAAGACAGGCAGTAAAAAGAAAGTTGGATAGACAGAAAGAAAAAGAAATTAAGAGGCAAAGGAAACTTAGAGTGAGTTCTTCAAGTGGTGAAGATATGCCAGTATTTGAAAATTTGTTGAGACGGCAAGACAGGAAAATTAGATTGGATTTAGAAAGGAAGAAATTAGCGGTTGCTAGTAATGGATATACAGACGGGGAAGAAGAAATGGATGAAAAGTCAGAAACTGATGAAGAAGCTGATATGAAAGAAGATAGCTCTCCTCGGGAGGATAGCGACATTGATGTAGATATTGCAATTATAGAAAAAAATTTGAAGTTATTAAGAAAATGGAGAAGAGATAGATAAATAGCTTGGTAGAATATTCTGCAGATGGCAGATAGAAGAAGAAGTTAGAAACGATATTTTTGTGTTTACAAAGAAGGTACTTGGTGGAGTTTTTTTTTCTAAAACGGAAAATTATTATTGGGTACTCATAATATGGTCTTGAAATTCATAATGTATGTGTAAATTGATTAATGTGTGGGGATAAATATGATGAGGGGATTGATATGGTTTGCTCAATTGTTGGGACTACAATTGTGTTTTATGAAATGTGAAAAATAAGTTAACTTAGATGGTTATTTTTACAATGTTTTGGTTTTATTGAGTGTGTTTAAAATGATTATTACTTGAAGTTCAGTTAGAAGATGAATTAAAGTGGTGGTTAGTGAAGTGACTCAATATGTAGTAATGGAGGGGTATGTTGTTATTACATGTGGGGTATGCAATGTATAGACAAGGTTTATAATAGGAGCTGGGTTGAACAGCGTTTAATGGGAGAATATGGGGGGAATGCCAGGTTGAGTTTTGGCATTTAAATAACTGGATATTGGAAGAAGAAGACTGTACTTAACAGTATAATAATAGTTAGGAGGTTTTTTTTTGTTGAAGGAATGGTAAACGGGAAATTGATGACCTGAATAGTACAAAGGCTGGCAGTTTTGGATTAACATATTTTTTTTTGATAATAACAATTATTATTGACGGAAACTGAAGATAAATTTGGAAACTTTATTTTTTGATAAAGTTTTGAGAATGTATGGGAAGAGAAAGGTGATTACTTCTTACTTTTTCCTTACTTTTTCTTTCTTATTTTTTTTTGGTGCGCATCAACCCAAATCTAATCTAACTATGTTTTTTCTGTCTATCCTAGAATCCTGAGAGTGTGAGAATGTGAATAAGGGGGAAATAAAGGATAAGGGAATATCTTCAGTTTTGTCAATCATAATTTGGATGGACATTTTAAAGTAAAAGCGGTTCGCTTATGGAGACTTTTGTATTGTGGGGAATTTTATGGAGAGTTTTGTAGAGAGTTTTCTAGAGAACTTTATAACGAGTTTTGTAGAGAGTTTCGATATTATTGTCTCTGGTTAGCAATTGGCTATGAGGAGATAGGAGAATTGAGTTAGGAAATATATGGAATTGTTGTTATTGTAGTATAGAGATGTAAAGTTAACTAATTAAAAGTTGGGGTTGAGATTTTTTCAAGGAAAAATTCTCTTTGAAGAAGGGGAGGCATTGTAACAGTGAGGGAATTAGGTTAGGAATAAAGAGTTAAGGAATGCTGCGCATTCCTTGACTAGGGGGAAAACCATAGTGAACGTGTGTGCACGAATGAAGAAGTGTATCTAGGAGAACACACACGTCACTTGGGGCCAGCGAGAAGACATGTCAACACCGGGCAGGGAGTCTACCATCATGTATGCTGTCGTATAACTATTCGGCCAATAAAGTATGTTTAAAACAACGCGGAGACTTGGGTCTATACGATCACGTGCTTAACCTGTCTTGTCCACACTATGACACTACTCGCAAATATGGCAGTTTTGCCGGCATTGAATACTTCTGATTTTTTTTGGATAAGTAAACGTGGTTGTTCACCGTTGTAGGATGGATGTTCTTAACATGTAAGGTATGTAGATGTGCATTGTGTCTGTGTTAAGTAAGTCTCTTTTTTTCGCAGGAGCAAAATACACCTAATTGTTTCCAGTTCATAAGGGAATAATTAGTACACTAAATGGGGCATGCCACATTCTGTTATATGGCAGTCTCACACATATCTCATATAATATTTTTTTTTTCTTCAGACTCAAACGTCTGCATATATTCATTGTCAAAGACTCAGGGAAGACCACCCTGAATGAGTGGTCTACCTCAAGTAGATTAGAGGTAACCCAGTGCCCCTACATGAGGGCAGGGTAGGTGTAGGTGGTAAATAGGAAGGGGAACTATCAAACAGTTCTCTCATGAGACACGGAGGTGTCAACCAGAGAGTAAGCACTCTGGTCACGGCGTAATCACGCCAGCGTGACAGATACAGAGAACTAGACTCAAGAGAGACCACTACTCCAAGCGTGCTGAGTGATGCAGCACGCAGAAGCCGAAGTACGCACAAGGTCACTCCGCGTACCGTGTAATCAGCACGCGGAGAACTCCTCAGACGGGAGACAGACTTCGTAGTGAGCGCATCGCTTAGCGTCGATGCTTATTTCGTTAGCCGAATAGATAGATTAGCAATAGGGTTAGGAAACGACTAGTGATAGGCAATTCTGTGCATTTATTCTTGTGTGATTTGTTAGCGACTGTTTGTTGTACATTGATGTGATGCAAAGAGCCAGTGGCAATAAAATGTATAATCAATACCTCTCGTACGACTGACAAATCTTTTTGTGTGGTGCGAGAGAAGTTATCCCGTAATGCCTGAAGCATCGGTTGCTGACAGGCAAGGATAAAGTGGTGTCAGAAGTGTGGCTTGGACAATTGTTCAAGCTAAAACACTCACCCACGGCTCTAAAATAATATTACGGCTAGATAATCACAGGGTTTAGTTTATGTTAGTGACAATGGCGTGTGCAGACAGAACAAAGTGCGAGCTGTGCCCATCGTGACCAAGTTATGTTTATTTATGCTTATTGAATTATTTTGTGCTTATGAACATGTTTTCTTCTGATTTGTAAGTATTATTATTATAGTTTTGTATCATTTATTTCTACAATTACTTATTTATTTACTACTATTTGTCAAATATGATTCACGGCGGAGCGATACACAAAAATGAGCCGAGAACAGTATTGATTGTTCCAAGCTAAAAATAGCGCTGCGCCGGTGACGTATCGCGATTGACAAACAGCTGCGTTACGCCATTTGCAATCGGCGACTGATTGTTGACAAATCGCAAAGCGGCTGCTCGCCTGAATCGTTGACTTATAACAAATATTATTTGTTTATATTAGTTATTTATTGAATATATTTATTTATTTGAACATTATTATTACCTTTATATTTATTTCAAAGTATTTATTTAATTATTTATATATTTTTTTCTGTTTCTTACCGTCGCGATGGCACTACTTTTACTATGCAAATGAGACGCAGTCTGCACAACACTTCCATAAATTAAACAGCTAGAGTTAGGGAAGGCATAAGACGTTAGAACGAAGACAGGACATTGACATTTAATATTAATTAACCACATTGTTTTGTCCGGGGGCATGTGATTGTACCAAATTGTCTAAAGTCATATGTCGTTTACAAATTGTTAATTGTTTATGCTCTTGTAAACCAGATGTAACAAGAGCTGTTTATGAGAATAACTCAAGCTGTTTGTCGAAGTACCGAACGATTGGACCTGAGTTGCCGAACGATTATACCTGATTCTCTGGAATGTTAAGATGAGTATACCAATATGATTTTGCATGCAATATGATTAATAATGCATCTCTTTTTCAGCGTGTGATGTATTAGCATATTGTTTGTGATCTGTTTTTCAGATTGTAATCTAATAATAATTTTTTGTACTCGGGGATTTAAAAACCTAACATAAATAATTGAGTAAATATTTAAGTGCCTGTCAAGACTAGCTAAGTACCCAACAACATGGCAACTTTAGCTGATTTCATAAAAGCAGGCAAAGAATTAGAATACACAGGAAAGGAATTAGAGCAATATGCTGATAAAAAATTTAAGGAAGCAAAAGATGCTGAGAGAGATGAACGTGCACGAGAAAGAGAACATGATAAGGATATTAAGCAAAAACAATTAGAACATGATAAGGATATTAAGCAAAAGCAATTAGAACAAGATAAAGAAATGAAACAAAAGCAATTAGATCAGGAGAAAGAATTAAAACAGAAAGACCTAGAGTTAAAGCAAAGAGAAATAGATGAAATGGCAAGAGTGAA
This sequence comes from Cepaea hortensis, assembly GCA_963921405.1. Lineage (NCBI taxonomy): Eukaryota > Metazoa > Mollusca > Gastropoda > Stylommatophora > Helicidae > Cepaea > Cepaea hortensis. Next base: position 6,212,338 of record OY992887.1, on the reverse strand, counting down.
AGAAAAACAAATACAAGTTGAATCAGAGACACAGTTAAAGATGAAAGGTATGGATGTAGATTCACACTTAGAGATCTCCGCTACAAAACTAAAAAGTCAGCAAGAAGAAAATAAATTTAATAAGTACAAAAACATTATTAAGCCATTCTGTAAAGAAGATTCCATATCAGCCTGGACAGAAAATGTCGAATACCAACTGAAATACCACCAAGTACCAATTGATATGTGGGCTATGATCTACATGAAGAACCTCAGTGGGGAGCCCCTTAAAGTGATAGAATCGATACCAACTGATCTTAGATCTAACTATCAGTATATCCACGATAGGATAATGCAACATTTCTTACTTGATGCCCCTGGGTATCAAGTACAGTTTTCCAATTTAAAACCTAAGCCAAGCGAGACCTTTATCGATTATGTCTCAAATGTCCAAAGCGTACTAAATAGATGGCTTAGTGCAGCAAAAATAGGAAAGGACTTTGAAAGACTTAAAAATTTAATAGCCATGGATAAAGTCATATCCACAATACCATCTCCTTTCGCTAAATTCCTGCAGCAGTCAGACATCGAGACTATAGAACAATTTGAAAAGAAAGGCTCTGCATATTTTTCCTCAAATAGAGATATTTTTAAGACATCAAATAGCGACTCTGAAATAGTCTCTTTTGTTAAGGACCAACCTAAAACTTATCAGAGCAATAAAAAACCATTTCATAGAGTCGACAAGAAAGATAAAAATGTGTCGAAATGTGTTATTGCCAACTTTTTCATGATACGTATTCTATGTGTGATAAATCACCAAACTATCCAACACATCTTGAAATGGTAATTAAGAAACAACAAAGACAAAAGAACTGCATACAGGCGTGCAGTCAAATGCTTCTTCTGTTCTAGCTACGGCCATTATTCTAATAAGTGCCTGGGCCGCCAAAGAATGAAGGCCAACAATGCAATTTTGATTGATACATCTTCTTATAGTGGGAGTGAGACTGAATGTGACGTCAATAATGAATTACCTTTAAACCAATCTGAAGATGTTTGTTGTGTAAACGATATTTTATGCTTTGACAATTGTGAGCGTTGTCACCAATTTCATGCAGACGGAAAATTAGAATGTGGACACATTGTAACATCCTCCTTTGAGAATGCAAACGCAGCTGTAGCCTCCAGAGGCAAATTGATGTTTCACACTGCATTGGTCAATGATAAGCCATGCCGATGTTTGCTTGACAGTTGTAGCTCTATTATTGGGGTAAAAAAGGAACTGGTTGATCCAAAAGATTATACTGGTGACTCTGTAAAATGCCGTACTTTTTCGGGTAATATAGAAACCTATCCTCTGGCAAGAGTCCGGATAAACACACCATTCCTTTCTGGTACCTTTACTTGTGCAATACTAGACAACCCTTGTACTGAGTTAATTCTTGGGTGTCTACCCCAGCTAAGACACTGCACAGATGAAGAAATATCTGCATGGGAGGAGAAGAATAGACTTACTCCAGTGAACAATGCAGATATCCTCAATCACAATCCCGACAACAGTGCTAGACCCATGATTCTTGAACCTGGTCAAGATGTATTGCTATTACTACCTGACAAACGTAATAATATGACAACTTCATGGCAAGGGCCTTTCGAAGTGATACAAAGACTTTCAGATGTCGATTATGAAATATCGATAAACGGACACTTAAAGATATTTCATATCAACATGTTGCAACCCTACTTTTCACGACAAGAGACAGATTTAGAGACAGACGAACACAATGCACCCACACCTATGGATGAGACGACAGACGTACACAACGCAACTACACTAGTTAGCGAGACTGGCAAATCCGACGAGATGCATACACTTAGCGAGTTTACAGAAAACGCACTTAGCACCACAACCGTACTGAATCAGGTAGACGACGACGGAATGGAACTACCTGTTCCAATTGTAGACAAGACTGCTACATTAGATTCTATACGATTAGAAACGGGACTGACAGAAGAACAACGACGATAGATAATAGAATTAGTGACTGAATATAAGGACATATTTTCCGACATTCCAGGTAGGACGGACAGGATCGAGCACTCCATCCTTCTTTCGGACTCGAAGCCTATCAAATGCAGGCAGTACTCTATCCCACTCAGCTATAGAGAAAGTCTAAATAAGGAAATTCTTAATTTAGAAGCTAGTGGAATCATTCAAAAATCTACATCTGAGTACTCCTTTCCAATCGTCCTGGTCAAGAAAAAAGACTCCACCATTCGTCTTTGTGTGGACTATAGAAAACTCAACAATGTCACTAAGATCGACGCAGAACCAATTCCTTCCTGCGAAGATCTTATTCTGGATATGTCCACCGCCAAAATCTTTTCTAAATTAGACCTTACTAAGGGATATTGGCAGGTCCCTATGCAGACGCAATCTATCCATCTTACTGCATTCTCAACACCTCTAGGTCTTTACGAGTGGCGATTCTTTCCTTTCGGACTTCGTAATACTCCTGCCACTTTCGTACGCTTAACTAGAGATTTACTACAAGGAGTGACGAATACAGTGACATATATAGATGATATTTGTGTCCATACAGACGACTGGACAACACACTTACTGAAACTCAGACATGTCTTCGATAGGTTGCGACTCTTCGGTCTCACTGTCAAACCGAGCAAAGTCGAATTGGGCCTACAAGAAATTGATTTTTTTGGGTCATGTCATTTCACAAGGACAACTGAAAACTGACAATAGAATTATTACTAAAATTATGAACCTGACCATGCCTACAACAAAAAAGCAGGTCAGGAGCCTTTTGGGTTTAGTAAATTATTATAGCAAGTTCATACCGAACTTAGCTGAAATTACAAGTGTATTTTCAAATGTTTTAAAAGCATCAGTAAAATTAGATGTCAAAGATGCATTATTAATTTCTGCATTGTCAAAATTGAAAATCCTATTTAGTAATGTTCCAATCCTCCGTTTGCCTAATCCTAGGCTCGTTTATTATCTTAGGACAGATGCCAGCAGGATTTCCATCGCTGCAGTACTAGGCCAGTTTTATGATGGCATCTTCCATCCAATTTGCTACGTGAGCCGCAAGATCACACCGGCTGAGTCCAGATATTCCATATCAGAGTTGGAAGCCCTAAGCGTCATCTATTCGGTGAGGAAGTTGCATCGATTTCTAGCGGGTAATCACTTCGTGGTCCAGACCGATAACTCCCCTATCACGGTCATACAAAGTGGGGTGCATCGCAACGACCGCATCTACAGTTGGTCATTGATATTACAGAATTATACTTTTAGTATAGAGCATATTAAGGGTAGGGATAACATTCTTGCTGATACCCTTAGTCGACCATCTGAGGTAGAAATACCTGATATTCCACATGAATAGGTAGTGTAAGAAAGGTTAAGTTAGTACACTTAAAATATCCTGTATAGAATATACTATTAAATACATAGACATCAGGATCAGGACTGTGTGCTAAGAACAGTGAACTACCATGTGTCCGTAGTCAGCAGAATTAGAACTGTGCTCCAAGGACAAGTTGATCACCGTGTGTGCATAGACAGCTCGTTACTTACTATGCTCCAGTTGTGCTCCGGTGAATCACCTGTGTTAATCACATAAGAACAGTGTCAGAACATTGTGGAAATAACAGACACGAAGATACTTGTCTACGACACCAGCGGACTCGAAAAGTGGAAGAATACCCATAGGACACAAGTATGACTGTGTAGTGTAGTTAGCATACCCAGGAGAATTGTGTATATATAAACTATGCCAACGAAAGCAATTTCTGTACGTTATGGCTACCACTAATCTGAGGTAAATAGACACCATGTATATATATATATTTATTGTGATATGTAATATAACGGTTTTAAGATAGTGGTAAATTATAGTTAGGTTAGTTACTTTAATAAAGACTTAGATTAGATTTAGGGAATATAATACATTTATTTTTAGTTTAGATAAATCATTAATTTACCCACTTACTTAGCATAAAAGTAGATTAGGATAGGACTATAAATTTAGTAACAGCTAATTAAAGTCTAGGATAAAAAGTTTAGATAGCAAGAGCACCATTTAGTTTAGATAGCAACAGCACCATTTATTTTAGATAGCAACAGTACCATTTAGTTTAGATAGCAACAGCACCATTTAGTTTACATAGGAACAGTACCATTTAGTTCAGTTCATTTCACGTGATTTCATTCCATCTTGATGAACACTTTAACAACCTCATCAATTAGGACAAAAAATTAGGTTATATTTTATAGGATAAAAGGATTATACACATGAACATACATCATTTATACATTTCACATTTCCCATTTCAGAAAGGTACATAACTCATCTCACATCATTTTCAATTTTTTTATATAGGTAGATTACTTCCCTTAAATTAGATTGATTGTGTACAACAAATTAGGATATAAATATTTATAGAAGTATTAGTAGTATTTCAGGAGAATATAGTGTTTAATATCATCAGGGTACAAAATATCAACCCTATTTCATCCATGTAAATATTTTGTAAATACATGACTCGTGCAGTAAGTTACTCACAGTCAGGAAGCTCAACTTTTTTCAAACTGAGCCAAACTTGTACAGTGTCACTTCAAGGTTTTTAAATAATTGGTAGGATAAAAGTGGTTTTTTGTGAGAATAAAAGATGTGTGACAGAAGTGTGAAAGTGCGAGAAAATGGTAAATATACAAGGGAGAGTGAAGGCAGCCAGCGGATTTTTTCTGCCGCTCAACGCGATTTTTTATTATTTGTCTGCGTCAAGCGTTTGCTTTCAATGTTGAAATGTGCCGTCTTGAATGTGTTATATGTAGTTTAGTGTAGATCTTAGAAAAGTATTTTAAGTCTCATAAGACGGAAACGTAGTCACGAATTAGTGTTTTACACCTGTTTGTGGCCACATTTAACCGAATTATGGCACTTGAAAACTAACTTACATACATATTATAGACAGACACACATGTTAGAATGTAAAGTATATTATTAGGTAGATCCAAACACGCAAACAACCAGAAAAACAAACATATAAATAACATACATTTTTTATAACAAAGGGAGATAACTCCGGGTCAGGGGACACAATAGACAACGAAACACTAACTTAACAGTGGAAGATAACTTTACACGCGGAAGCGAGATAGGTAAAGCTTGTCGCACACAACTTGTGCAAGGGTTGTTTAATATTATATGGGGGACATGAAGCAATTCATGTGTTGACCCTAAGAAAGTCAACTTTGTATGGGTAGTGAGTTAATTTGCTATTTGAGGGCAGGTCTTATAAGACAATGGTCCGGTTCAGACAAACCTCTAATTAATATAATATTGCGATTGAGAAGAGGGCTCACGCCAACCAGACAAGTTTGTGGCGATCACCAGTAGCCAAGTAAAGTGAGACTACATTGTGACAATAGTCAGTAGAAGTCTATTGAGTTACCCAGAACCAAGTTAGTCTTTGACAAAAATTAGAGACACTAATTTTTTAGAAACCTCTTGCGTCACAACCATGAGTCAAAGTTTGTAACGCAACACAGGAGGGGAGGGTGTGTGTCAAAGACTCAGGGAAGACCACCCTGAATGAGTGGTCTACCTCAAGTAGATTAGAGGTAACCCAGTGCCCCTACATGAGGGCAGGGTAGGTGTAGGTGGTAAATAGGAAGGGGAACTATCAAACAGTTCTCTCATGAGACACGGAGGTGTCAACCAGAGAGTAAGCACTCTGGTCACGGCGTAATCACGCCAGCGTGACAGATACAGAGAACTAGACTCAAGAGAGACCACTACTCCAAGCGTGCTGAGTGATGCAGCACGCAGAAGCCGAAGTACGCACAAGGTCACTCCGCGTACCGTGTAATCAGCACGCGGAGAACTCCTCAGACGGGAGACAGACTTCATAGTGAGCGCATCGCTTAGCGTCGATGCTTATTTCGTTAGCCGAGTAGATAGATTAGCAATAGGGTTAGGAAACGACTAGTGATAGGCAATTCTGTGCATTTATTCTTGTGTGATTTGTTAGCGACTGTTTGTTGTACATTGATGTGATGCAAAGAGCCAGTGGCAATAAAATGTATAATCAATACCTCTCGTACGACTGACAAATCTTTTTGTGTGGTGCGAGAGAAGTTATCCCGTAATGCCTGAAGCATCGGTTGCTGACATTCATATACAAAATTCTACATTTATTCAAATACAGTCATGTCATCTTCTTCTGGAACATCGTCATAACTCTCCAAATCCCGAATTCCGGCCTGAATTTCTTGTGACTCCATTTCCTGGAGAACTATTGGTCCCAGTCTCTCATGTCCAGCAATAAACCTTTCCTTAACTGAATATTTCTTCATCATATATCCTGCTCATAGTGCATTGGTAACTTTATTTCACATGAGTGACGTAATTAATTATGAACTACATCCGTTCATTATCAATTGCGCACCAGTGGCGTCTGTACTCCGACTGGGCATTCGGCAACACGTCTCTCATTGTAGCTGACGGTTTAACTAGGGCTTATTTTAGGGGTAGGTCTTATATTACAAGCATCCTGAAAAATCGCGCTAGGGCTTATTATAAGGGCAGGTCTGCCTGACCTTTCCCTCTATGCTCTGAACAAACGAACTTATTTTAAAAGGGTTAAGAATTGAGCACGCAGGCCCGTCTTATATTCTGCCCTTCTATCACTCACTTTCATACATTGTTTCAATCATACATCTTTCAAGGCTAACAGAGAGCAGCAACAATATAAATGGCTAGGGTTTTGTTATTATTATTATTTCTATTGTTAAGGGGGAAGGTAATCCGTACTGAGATAGTGTTCGAATAATTTGCGATATGTATAGGGATTGGTAGTGTCTTTGATTTCTTGTGGAAGATTGTTCCACAGCTGAGCTGCAGAGTACGTTAAGCTTGTTTTGTATAAGTCAATCCTAGGATTCGGAATGTGTAATATATTTAATCGTTTACAGTGTCTAGCATTATATTTAAACAATGGTCAAAGTTAATTTGGGGCATTCCGATATAGGATTTTGTGAATTAGTTTGGCCTTATTGAAAAGCAGGCGGTGGTAGTAACTGAAGGCGCTTATGCAGACTAGGATTGTCATATAAGTGTTTGCTATAAATTAAACTCATGGCCCGTTTCTGGAGTGAGTAAAGTTGCTTGGTGCTTGAATTCGAACAAAAGTCCAAGATTGTAGAGCATGAGTCAAAATGTGTCTGTATGTGAGAAGTATAGAATATTTTCCTTGTGTCCTCATCAAGGAAATATTTAATTTTGGCGAGTTGGTAAACTATTTTCGCTGTTTGTTTAATGAGTGCTTGAACGTGGGAATTAAAGGTTAGGTTTCTATCAATGATTAGGCCTAATGTTTTGTGCTCAATAGTCAGTTACTTAGTTAGTTAGTCGACAGATCATCCTCATTGCTTATCGAACCATTCAGTCCCTAAGTGCTCGGATCCCCTCCTCAGCAAATCCCGCAACCCTAGCGGCTAACGACACCAGTTCTGTGTTGGTTTATCAATCTTCTTTGGCTTCCTACGTAGTGTTCTTATTTGGCCACCCCTCTTTTAATTTGCTGTTCTCGCAGTCTGGCCATGGTTGTAGATTCACAGTCATCACTTGGTTCACGCAAAAGTCTTATTTCTCGTAGAGCATTCAGAATGGTCCATGGCGCGTCCGCCCTCCACCGTGGCCTCATCTGCGAGCTTGTCAGACCGCTCATTTCCTTGTACTCCCGCATGCCCTGGCACGAAGATGAAACTAATCTTTGCCAGCCGAGACCGCTCCAGAGACAGCAACCATTCTCTTCGGATGCACCCAACCTCTATCCTCTTGATCATATTCATTGAGTCGCTAAGGAAACATGTCCTAGTGAATGGCTGTGTCTCGAGCCATGTTATTGCTTTACTTACTGCCATGACTTCATAGTCAGGCTACTTGTGGTTTCGGTGAAAATACCAGTTCTCCACAATTCTCCCACCGGCCCGAGCTGTAAAGGCCCATGAGCTTCTCACATGTCGGACCACCGACCCATCTGTGTAGATGACAGCATCACCATCTAGCGAATTTTCGAAAATCAAAGCTTGTACTTCAGCCTCCACAGCAGCCGGATTTTCTTGTCTGCATTTTCTATCTAGTTGGATGCAAACTGAAAAGGATGTGCAGAAATCTGTTGGCACTTGCTTGTACCCACTCCTCGCCAGGTTCTAAGTCCTCAAGTGAACACACATGTTGAAGAATGTCTTCGGCTTGACCCATCCACGACCGTCCTCTTTTTAACCTGCTGTACTTCACCTTCATAATTTCAGTATGCAGTGGATGTTGTGTGTTTGCGTTAACTCTGAGAGAAGCGCGTGCTCTGCAAAATTGTATTCTGTCTTCAATTGTTGGAAAATCAAGAAGGTAGCGCATCGCACTGCATGCTGTATCTCTTGTACATCCAAAAATAATGCGCATAGCTTCATTCTGTATCCTTTCCATCCTTTCTATCTGCTTACGGCTGAGAGTCAGGATTGCTATTGCATACTCAAAAACAGACATTCCCAGCCCCTCGTACAGAAGACATAGATGACGCTGCTCACAGTTTGCTGCCGCCATCACTCGCATCGCAGCCAAACCCCGCTTGGCCTTTGTTATCACCTGGTCTATGTGCTCATTATAGCAAGGCTTCGATCAAACCGTATCCCCAGGTAACTCATTGCCTGCGTTCTTTTCACTGTCTCTGAACACAGCTTTACAGTTGGTGTTGGAGTGTTGACAATATGATTATTCAACGAGAACCATGTCACTGTTGCCTTTGTTGGGTTGACCATTGCCCCAGCTTCATCACACCAAGTACTAATGCGATTGAGTTCGGTTTGTAGTTTCAGAGCAACCTGCTCTCTACCCTTACCCTGACGATACACTAAAACATCATCGGCGTATGACAATGTCCTACCAGGTCCAGTGATCTGCTCCCTGGTGATTCTCACTGTGTAGGCGTTGAACAATACCGGAGATAATGGTGATCCCTGTGGTAGGCCAGGATATATTGTTGTTGGTTCCGAAGTCCAACTGCCACATCTAAAAACTATTTTCCGTTGGAAGAGGGTTGCAGCGATCCAACTAAGGAGGAATTGATTTATTTTAAGTTCAAGAAGCTGAAGCATTAAAAACTCCAATGGTACTCTGTTGTACGCGTCCTCAAGATCAATCGCAGCAGCAAAGGTTTCAATGCCTGAGTGGAAACCTTCATAGACATCATGGACAAAAACTGCTGCATTCGTCCAGGTTTCTCTTTTGGGACGGTACCCACCCAGGGTAGATGGTAAAACACCTAGCCTCTCTAGCTGGCTTGATATTTTCCTGGCAATTACCTTCTCCAGCAGCTTGCCTATTGTATTCTGCATGGTTATAACTCGATATCCTTGAATTTTTGCGTGGTCTTTGCCAGGCTTCGGCAAGGGAATCAGATAGCTGTGTAACCATTCCTCCTTGATGCTAGCACTCCCTATACTGTTGTTGTACATGTGTGCTAGTTTCTCTAGCTCGTTGTCTGTACACCTATTGATGTCGTCGTATCTTATGCCATCGGACCCTGGAGTGCTGTTTTTTGATCGTCGAAGCACAGCCTTGATTTCTTTCACTGTCACCGTGTCTTCATCCGAAGTGTTTGTGCTTGTGAAATTTTATGCTCAATTACACTTTCTATTGGCATGTTATCGATGTGAAGTTGAAGTGATGTGTGTGAATTTAGAGTTTGAAGTCTGTGTCTGGTTGTTAATAACATAGATTTTGTTTTAGTGATGTTACTTTGCATACGGTTTGCATAGCTCCATCTAACTACATTGTTTAATTCTTATTGCAAAGACCACTCCAGCAAATTACAGTTTTCCGCTTTTGTATACATTGTACAGTCGTCTGCAAATAGATCGCAGGACGACGAAAGATGCAAAGGTAGATCGTTAATATATATGGCGAATAATAGAGGGCCAAGAATAGAGCCTTGCGGTACTCCAGTATTGAAGGTAGTGATTTGAGACAGAGATTTATTATGTGATACTACTTGCTTTCTGTTTGGTAGACAAGATGTTATTAGAGTGACTACATTAGTGCCAATTTTAATTGTCTCTAGTTTTTTTTTTAAATCGATCATATCGAATGCATTACTGAAATCAATTAACACATTTCCACTTAGACCGATGTTGTTTATATTCTGGTGCCAATTTTCTATCATGTTTGTTAGGGCCCTATGGCAAGAATATTTTGGTCGAAATCTTGATTGACTGTCAACTATAAGCTTGTTGCCATCTAAATACTGTAACGTTACTTTATGGATGTGTTTTTCTAGTGGTTTAGATAGTGATGATAGTAAGGAAATGGGTCTGTAATTGTTCGGGAGACCATTGTCCAATGAACCAGGTTTAAGAAGAGGGTACACTTTAGCGATTTTGAGAGCTGCTGGGAAGTGGCTTTTGGTGAGACACTGATTATATACATAGGTTAGTGATGTACAGACCATATAACCCAGATGAGGTTGTGTTTTTTAGGTTACTGAGGTAAGTGAATACTTCAGTGATTGTTATTAGCGATATGTCGGAAAGAATATCCCGGAAGCATCTATTCTCGCAAAACAATGACAATGTGGATAAGTTGCAAGGAGATTTTGGAATTGAAGCCTTCAACTGGTCTATGTTGGTTTGAAAAAAAAAAAATTACTTAATTGGTCGCATGTAATATGATTTGATGGTAAAGAATTTGGGAAATTGTACTGGTTTGTCAGTGTGTTAATTGCCTTCCATATATTCTTACTATTTGTTGTATCCATTACTAAATTCTTAAAGTAATATGGTATATTGAACTTTGTTTCTAAGACTACCGTATGTGCTTAGATCTCGCTTTTTATGTGCTTTATCTCTGTTTCTCATAATTTCAAGTTTTTCCTGGGTGATCCAAGGTGGTTTGAAGTGATGTTTTACTCGAACTTCCTTGATTGGCACATGTCTATCAAACACATCAATAAAGGTCTTCATCCAGAATTCCAGAGCATCATTCGGGTCAGGAAGTTGATACACATTGTCTAGAGGTGAACCGAGCAAGTCCTGTAAAAATGCGTTTTGGTTGAAATTTTTGTAACTTCTATATTTTAAACTTATGTGTTTATGTTTAGGAGTTTTAATTCCTTTTTAGACCACGTGCAGCATATTGGGTAGTGATCGCTCATTGCACAATTGGGCACGGTGCTTTCTATGATGTTTTCTGAGCAAGTTACATAAATGTGATCTATGACTGTTGAAGATGACTTTGTTACTCTAGTAGCTTGTTGAATTATTTGTTGGATATTGTTTGATGCAATTATATTTCCCCATATTATGTTGGATTTGTTGGTATCAATGTTAAATTCTCCGAGTAGTATAATTTCCTTCCCTGAAGCGAAAACCACTTCCATCATAGTAGTGAAGTTTTTCGTACCAGTCGTGACCAGCACTGGGATTTCGATAGAGATAGCCAATTATCAGAGGTGTGCGGTTTTGAAGGTTTAGTTCTACCCAAATACATTCTATTTCGCAAGTTTCAAAGCTAGCCTACGGTGAACATTTAGTAAATTGGAAGCATAGGCTGCTATGCCTGTCTCTTGTTTCCTACAGGGATATCTTTTAAACACTTTATACCCTTTGATAGAGATGTCCTCATCTGAAATGTTTTCGTTTAATCTACTTTCACTAAGGCCGAATAAATGAAAATTTTTATTAAGAATAAAAGATAACACTGGCAAATTAGGTGGCATATGTTTAAGTATCCAATACGTATTCCTGACTTACTGAGCCAGTGTTGCCATTTCTCAGACATTTCACTCATGGAATGAGTGTAAATTAGTCAAAATTAAGCAAAAAGGCTAGATCATTAAAAAATTTACAATTACATTAAGTTACAAAATTCCAGTAATATAAATCGATATGCAAATGACAATATTATAACGATTTAACTAATGAGATCAAAAAAGATAACGCAAACACAAAACAAAGCGAATTAAAACGTATGAACATACAACAACTGATTAACTAGAAATAACTATTTCACAAGCTAAGAAACCAGCTGTTATCGAAAAGAATGAATGAATGACTATACAAGTTAATGTTTATGTTTAAAATTGGGTATCCCACATGGGCAATAAACGTTAAACAATAAGCGCTTAAAGTTCAATGAGGAAGCTCTGTTGCTGGTATTAATGCATATAGTGTTCAGTTTTTAATACATATCCTATCTCACAGGTCTGTATTGTAGGGACATCACAAGGGTTTGATTCAGTGCGGCAGGACTACATTGCATCAAGTATAGAATTTCTGGACTCCAATGATCCGGAACCTGTATTTGGCTGCTAGGTGGCGCATTGCTGGCGTTAACTTGGTGATGCGGAGCCTCTTGTTGTCTGCTATGGGGCCCACTGCTGTCTTGAGCTTGGTGTGTCAAAGTGGTATTACCGCCTTACGTGTGTGTCGCTGTTTGCAGCGTGGGATCCTTGCAAGTGGATGGAGGGAAATTTTCATGGTAGATATTTCCTTAACGTGTGAGGGTGTGGGTAGGAAGGATAGGTTGATTTAATTTTGGTAGCATGCGTGCATCTTGAATGGCAGGAGTTCGGGGGTCAGACTCCCGCAGACGTTTATCTTGGGTGATGGCGGTGTTTCGCATGGCCTGGGAGACTCGTTCTTCAGTAATCAATATCCGTCGTGTGTGTGCGTGTGTGTTGGTCGTGTGTTGTGCCCTTTCTGGGAATTTGATATTTTTAGAAAGAAAACTACTACCTAATGTGGATGTGTAGATTTGGTCTCTGTACAGTTTTTTCTTTGGCGCGCCTGTCTGCGATGTAAAGAATGGTGTGTTGTTGATGTAGTGTACATTATACGCTATATATTTTCGATATATATTTTCTGTTAGCGCCGAACATTGGGCGGCGCTTACCAAACCCGACACTCCACATTGTGCCAACGGCTTCGGGCGGAAGAGTGCAATTGGGAGGGTACAAGCCTTACCCTGGTGCGAGGAAATGCACGCTAAAGACAAAATATCATGGCAGGGCAGACCAGGCCCTAAGCCTTGGTTGTCGACTGGTCTATGATCGAAGCTCCGACTGGCCGACAGTTAGAGCATTGCTTTGCTGATCCGGCAGCTTCTGCAGCTTGTCTTGTTCCAGATGTAGGAGTGTTACCTTTCATCTGGAGTGAACTAGGCAGGCCGAGGGAGGGATCATGCTGCATAGGCAACACATGATCTCTATATTTTAGCCCAGGCTTTGTGCTATGGAGAGGCAATAGTAGACCAATTTACATATCTAGGATCAGTGGTAAATAGCAAATTATCCCTCGATCAGGAAATCAACATCCGGATTGGTAAAGCAGCAACAACAATGAACAGGTTAATAAAAAGAGTCTGGGAGAACAGGAAGCTTACTGCCAAAACAAAAGTTCTTGTCTATCAAGCCTGTGTCCTTAGTACTCTTCTTTATGGCAGTGAAACCTGGACAACTTACTCACACCAAGAGAAAAATTTAAACAGCTTTCATATGCGGTGTCTGCGAAGAATTCTTGGTATTAAGTGGCAAGACAAAATCACAAATACTGAAGTATTGGAAAGATCAGGTTGTGTGACAGTTTATTCCATGCTCAGTCTTCGTAGACTTAGATGGATAGGACATCTTAGGAGTATGGATGATGGTAGATATCTTTTTTGGTGAATTACAGATGGGTAGGAGATCTCAGGGTCGGCCTCTACTACGATACAAAGATGTGTGTAAGCGGGACATGATTGATACAGGCATTGACAATGCACATTGGGAGCAAGCCGCCGCTGAACGTGTTGCATGGAGGGCAAACATCAGAAATGGAATAAAGACAAAGGAGAAAATTATTGCAGATAAGTCACACACCGAGCGGTTGAGACGTAAGATGGTGCATGATGGTGGAAATGACCACGTGTTCACATGCACCCACTGTGAACGGACATTTACAGCGCAAATTGGCCTTATCAGTCACATTCGCTACCGCCATAGGTAAAAGTTATTATGCCTTTTTAAAGCACAAACTATCGTCTGTCAAGACGGCAAGGTGCCAATGGTACATTATACGGATTACAAAATTTCTCTAGGGTATTGTTGTTTATGTCGGTTAGTCGACGCTGGAAGCCATAACTTGGTGGTATGATGAAAGAGAAATAAACTTTAGAATTGGAAAAATTAATGCGTAATGAGTCTAATAGTTTTCGTATCTGAAAAATTGTGATATTTTCATTTCTCATTGTGTCAATTATTCCTATGTGAATTGTAATCCTCTTAACGTTTGCTTTAATTTCCATTCAACAAATATTCTCTGTTAGACTGTCTACCCCTGCACCTGGAAGTGGAATTGTTGTATCTATTCCCGTGTGTGATGAGGACATACGATCACTGTATATGCCTTTCATCAAGGAGTCGCCAATTATTATGTGGGTGCAGTCAGTTGGTGGTCTCTGTATGTACTGGCTTCTGGCACATCTTGCACGTTGTTTCTGCCATTGATAATTATCCGGCTGTAAACTGTCTTCTTGCAGGTTACCATCTGTTTCTTTAATAGGCCTGTTGTCTGTCTTTTACCAATTGCTCTTTTAGTACTTCAAATCCATTGCTGACTTTTACTTCGATGGGATGGGATGCTGTTGAATGACGTTGTCTATTTGTTGATGTGTATTCGTTGGCTGTTTTGTTGGCGCTCCTAGGGATGGCTGTGTTGTTTTAAAGCTGTCAGTCTGTGCTGTCTGATCAATAATTGGCGCGTGTTTTAAAGTCTCAATGGTGTGTTTCAGTATACCATTTTCCTCTCTCAGATGTTTTTCAAGTTGTCTTCGCCATGGCGATTCTTGATATAACCTCTTCAAGGCATATCCTATCAGACGTTATCACTGTTCTGAGTGGAGTCTAGATCCCAACTGGCTCTTCTATGAGCACGTCTCCCCAGGTATGTCTACTCCATTGTTCAACTGCACTTCCCGACTGTTTCCATATATTCTTCTCTATATCCATCCATCGATTCATCCATCATGTGCCATGCCGGTAAGGGTGGGCTGTCATGTTTTGCCATTTCATTCGATCACCAGAGTCGTGGATCAGCTCAGTGTTCTTGTCTCGACCATACAACGTGGCCAATCCAATCAAAGTATTTACTTCTCTGCCCTCCCCTTGCTCTCTTCCCCTCTATCTTACCAGTTATCACCAAATTCTATAATTTATTTCTTCTCATAACGTGACCAAACACTTGTGATTGTCTACGGCTAATTTCTCTAATCAGTTTATCGTTTTCATTTGTTTTCTGGGGGACTTTGTTGTTGATTTTTCTGTCTGTCCATGGTATTCTTTGCATTTTTCTCAGAGACCACATTTCCACAGCCATCAGATGTTTTTCAGCTTGACTGCTCATTGTCAACACCTCACATCAATACAAAACGTATAGGTTCTATAACGCACCTCAATACACTTTTTCTCGTTGCAAATTACATCTTTGTATTGGTCAGTATGTTTTTCATCTGGCAAAAGGCTGTCTTCGCCATGGCGATTCTTGTTGTAATCTCTTCAAGGCATATCCCGTCAGATTTTATCACTGTTTTCGGAGATAATTACACCGATTCACTTATTTAAGAATATTACCATGTACTTGTATAGTACATAGTGGTATTTCCTTCTTCTTATTGACGACCATAATCTGTGTCTTCTTACAATTTAATTATAACCCACTTTGTTCACTGTGTGCAACAATCGCATCTCTAAATAGTGCAGCTCTTGCCCATTGTCTGCAATCAATACTGCATCATCCGCATATCTAATGTTATTTATTTTATGTCCCCCAATGATGATTCCTTTCATATCTTGTACATTTCTGAAAATATTCTCACTATACAGTGAAAACATATCTGGAGACATTACACATCCCTGTCTCACACGTCTATTAATAGGCTGATATGACTTATTTCAGTATCAATCTTTATGGCAGCTTGTTGTTTCAAATATATGTTTTTTTACAAGTCTAAGGACTTCCCATCAATTTGTAGATCTGCAAGCATATCTATAAGCTGATATGTCTTACTCTAAGGAAAGCCTTTGTGTAGTCAATAAAGCAAAGATACATATCTTTATTTACTTTTATAGAACATTCAATTACTGTTCTCATCATGTACGCAACATTTACTGTACCGTTGCCTTTTACTAACCCACATTGTTCTTCTCCTATTTCGGGTTGTATTTCCCTCCTAACTCTTTGCATGATAGTTCTTAGCAAACTCTTCGTCATGTGGCTCATTATACTAATTGTTCGATGTTGCTCACAATCCAAGGTTCCTGATTTCTTTGGGATTGCATTAAATATAGAATGACACAATTCAGGATGTATATCCCCAGTATCATACATTGTGTTCAGTAGTCTAGTGAATTGGTATATTCCATGTTCTTCTAAGGCATTGATAATTTATGTTGAGATGTTGTCTGGGTCCAGGGTCTTACCATATGTCATATGGTTAAGAGCATTCTGGACTTCAGTCTTCAGAATTGATGATCCTTCACTATTACTCCGAATATCATACTGTTCTTCTCTTGTATCATCATAAAGGATCTTCACATAATCTGACCATGTATGTAAAATCTCATGTTTGTCTATTATGATTTTTCCATCTTTTGTTTTCAGGCAACTTGATAATGTACGTGTTCTTTTATTAGTAAGCTCCTGCATTTTTTGTGAATCAATTTATTATTTTTACTGTTGTGTTGTTTTTACATTTCTATGGAAACGATTAGTAGTAGGACTCTTCGCTGGCTGTTGAACGAGGGGACTGAACACGTATGGGAATGTCCTGAGTGCAGTGATATCGGTTCTTAACTTAACTCAACTCAACTATGCAACTTTTTTTCAAGTCATGCTTCTTTTGTTCTTTACATAATGTTCTGACTTTCCTGTGAATCTCTTCATATTTGTCAGGATTATTTTTGTTGTGTCTTCTTGTTTCCATTAGTTTTAATATTTCTTCAGTCATCCATTTCTTTCGATCTACTTTCTTTAATTTTGGGTTAGTTGTTTCTGCAGCCAAATTGACTAAATTCTTCAGCTTTACCCATCGATTATCCAAATCTTGAAAAAATATTTCTAGTTCAGACAATACATCAAATCTGTTCTTTACTTCTATGTTAAATTGTCTTGTATTTCTTTGTCATTTTTTAGTTAACTTAGAACATATTTAGTGTTTCCTGGTGTATACTTGTAAACTTTCTTTAACTTTACCATCAGTGTGCCTATAATCAATCTGTGATCACTGTAACAGTCTGCATTTGGAACTGTTTTGCGACTGTTAACGCATTTCGAAACCTTCTGATAATCAGGATGTAATCGATCTGGTTTCTAACCCTGCTGTCAGGACTTCTCCATGTCCATAATCTTCTATGATGTTGCTTAAATCAGGTGTTTCCGGCAATCAGTTCATGTTCTTTTACCCATTCTACAGGTCTGTATCCTCTCTCGTTTCGTTCTCCCAAACCATGTTTATCTACTGTGCATCCATCACCTTAATTTCCTACTTTCGCATTGAAGTCGCTCTGAGGGAGAAACCAATGATAAGCTCGCATCCTGCGTGGTGTAGAGTGGCGTGAGCAACATAACAACTTCCACTCTCCGAACTGAATTCATGACAAAAATAACACGTTCTGCCCTTCAATCATCGTAAGGTTGCCGTCAGCCCCCCCCCCCCCCCCCCCCCCCCCCGCCATTCTCATGCAGGATGTAGATGTATCCTCTGCCAGACTCGTCACTTTTAAATAGTATCCATTTTTCCGTGCAATGAAACCACGCACACTCGTTTTGCCTCTGGCCACAGGCCAATCAGTAAATACAATCACCTTTCCTGGGCCTGAGTTGTCCCCTATCAGCCGTGACATGGACACTTCTTCCCATTCCTGGCATCCTGGCATCAATGTAACTCTTAACTATGCAGCTAATTTTTAATCACCACCCGCTGGATGTCATATCTAACGTAAGTGACAATCAATGTTCAAGTGAATCAACACTAATATGAATATAACACTTCCATAGCAAGGTATATAATCTAAGATATTGTGACAAGTTTGTAACGAGTACAATAATATTACCCATCGCACTTCGATGTCAATATGTAGTACCCGAATTGATCCAACAAGTTTTCAATGAGGATGACACATCTACAACATCAACTTTCGCTGTTTATGGTTTCCTTCTTGTTTGCTGGCTTGCCTTGAACTCAAGCGTTATCCACACAGGTGATAGTACTTCTAGTACACTGGACTGATGTTTGCGTGTCGATTACCTTTCCATGTTACCAGTGTCCCTCACCGTCAGGTTACATCACTCCAACTTCTGAGGTACTTGTAATTTACGTCCCAAAGTCAAGGACGAGAAGTCAACATTTTAGCCCAACATACCCATGTACGGGTTGAACCCGCCACCTCGGTATCAGCACATCGGAAATTTAAGAAGTTTAAGAACCAGCTCTCTCAATTTCCTCTATGTAAGACACATATAGCACACAGTTATAAGATTGTAATGAAGACGACCCATCTAGAACCCTAATGATCACTATATGTAAGACAAATTGAGCATAATATGACAAGTTTGTAATGAAAACGACAGATGTATAAATCTAATGATCACTATATGTAAGACACATTGAACATAATGTGACAAGTTTGTAACGATCCCGACCAGTACAACAACAAACCTTGACAGTGTTCGCTGATATATTCCTCTCCTTCTAGTATTTTCCTCCTGGTCTCGTCTTTGACGCTTTCTGAGCACTGGGGGTTGGGTAAGACGGTTGTATTCGCACACTCAATGGCGACAGGGACAGTTCTTTACCATGGACAAGATTTAAAAAAAAACAATTCAAGTTACAGTTGTATAGTAATGAAAAACAGTTTCAAAACAATATTTTCTCTTTCTGAATTTAAACACAAAGCCGCAAATAATATATCGCACGGTTTTATGATCAGATAGATAGAGCATTGCTTTTGCTGTTCCAGACTTATTGATGTTACCTTTCGTATGGAGTAAACTAGGCAGGCAGAGAGAACGAACGGACTTTATTTTCAAATGGTAACAAATTGGGCACGCAGGCCCGTTTTACATTCGGCCCTTCCAATCACTCATCTTTCGTTCATCAATAATGCATAATACATTCGCATAGGAAAAAAAAAACATTGTTCAAATGAATGTTGTAAACATAAGCAATACATATTACTATGTTATGAGACACATACCCCAACCATCCACCCATCCCCAATCCACCCACACATACCCTACCCAACCACACACACACACACACACACAGGCACACATACATGCCCTACCCATCCAACCATCCCCACCCAAACATCCCACACCACACACATCCCCAACCTACACACATCTCCCCAAACACACACACACATATCCCATCCACCACGCACCCCCACCCACCCACCCACACACACACCCAGGCACACATACATGCACCCGCCCATCCACACATCTCCCACCTACACACATCTCCCCACCCACACACACATCCTCCACTCATCGCATAACCCATAAACACTCACCCACCCACATATCCTCTACCACACACGCACAGACCCCCAACCACCCAGTAAACACACATCCCCCAACCACACATCCCCACCTACACATACACATATCCCCACCTACCCACACATCAACCACTTTCACACATCCCCCACTCACACAATCTCCACCCACCCACCCACAAATCCCACGTCCATACATACACACACATCCCCACCCCAACCTACACACACTGACCCACCCACGCTTCCTCCACCCACCCACCCCCCAATCACCAATCCCCCAAGAGAGAGAGAGAGAGAGAGAGAGAGAGAGAGAGAGAGAGAGAGAGGGAGGGGAATCATACTGCATGGTCAACACATGGTCTCTACAGTTCAATCCAGGCTTTGTGTTATGGAGACACGATTATGCCTTTTCTGAAACACAATGTTAACAAACTATTGCCTGTCAAGACGGCCAGGTGCCAGTAGAGTACTAGAATTGTCTGGGTATATCGCTGCATCTCGTCACGTGCATACTGCACAGCTACAATGTTACAACATCAGTATCGGGCTCTTTCGGAGCTTTATTGGAATTTTCTGAGAAGGAAAAGCGGCGGGTGACGGAACTGTTCACCCAACAGTATTATGTAACTTATTGTAGGACCCTTGTACAGTCCTGAAGTGACTATGTGCTTTAAGTATTTCAGCCAACATATAAGTCATTTATACACTTCATATGATATGTGTGTGTGTGTGTGTATATATATATATATATATATATATATATATATATATATATATATATATATATAATTCTGCAATATGCACCTGGTGAGATGCAGCAAAATATGTCAGGCAATAAATCGCGCAAAATATTGTTTGTGTCTTCTGAGTTTAATACGGAGTTGTCTGGTTTGTAAAATTGAACGATATGTCTCTAATTACAAATGGTGCGATGACAGGGGTTAATGGTGCCAACACAGCAGCCTGGGCTGAAGCACTAGCAGAGAAAGAGTTAAAACTTGTATCTCTGGTGTTGTCTTTGTAACAAACAGCGTGGATCGACACAGTCCCACAGAATGTAACTACCATGATCCAGTTTATAGCTCATGGCATGGTAAAGCACACTCACGTTGATGTACGTGACAAGTGTAGATTTTGAGCCACGAAAGGCACGCCGAGTGGTCGCCAGAGCGAATAAGTAAGATTGGCGAAGGTGGCAAGGGAGTCAAGCCGTGGCTGTCGTTGAGTGTGGACACCACGTTATGAACGATCGCAATGGCCTAATAAAGTGTGTGTGTGTGTGTGTGTGGTCAGAGAGTTTGCAACCTTACGAACTATACAGAATAATGATGGTTCATTATGAAGACAGTTGTATGAGTTAGGAGATAGAGTGTGAATGGTAGAAAGATTTCAAAATGGAAGACAAAACGTCATTGATGTACTGCGCAGTGGAAGAAGCGGG
Organism: Cepaea hortensis; assembly: GCA_963921405.1. Classification (NCBI taxonomy): domain Eukaryota; kingdom Metazoa; phylum Mollusca; class Gastropoda; order Stylommatophora; family Helicidae; genus Cepaea; species Cepaea hortensis. The sequence goes on along the minus strand of OY992887.1, from coordinate 6,191,295 downwards.
AATCCGGTGGAAAAGTCATTATGACCATCTTTTTGAATATCAAGATCCCTACATTGGTGCATTTCCAGGAAGGGCGTGAAACTGTGACTAGTGCTCGATGCAGTGATATGCTAATGAATAAACTGAAGTCCGCGACACGATCGAAGCGCTCAGGACTTCTCTGAAAAGGTGTAATGTTGCTGCACGACAACGCCCTACCCCATACTGCTGCGAATACAGTGGATAAACTAGGTTCTCGGAAATGTGAGGCTTTGAAACATCCAGCATACAGTCCAGACTTGGCACCATCGGACTGTCGCTTGTTTGAATACATGCAATAACATTTGCTGGGTCAGAGGTTTGCAGATGACAACGATGTAATGGAGGCGGTGCAAATCTTGTTTAAGACCACATCTGCAAACCTTATCCTAAAAACTAGTGGACATGGAGGTCAAGTCTGTTTCCAAGCAGGAGGACTATGTTGAGAAATAACAAACAGATAAGTTCTGGTTTGTACTATCGTTATTCGTAAAATTCCATTTACTTAATGACGTGCTCTCGCGCAAAAACAACACAGCTCACATTTACACACTTATCACAACTTACCCGCAGTGCACGCCAAATCTTCTCAGTATATCTAAACATTGCTGGTAGCCACACTCCGTGGGTGTGGTTTGCGTTACTGTTGGATCGTTTACTGGAAGAGCAATATTTGTTAACGGCATCAAGAAATAGCTGCATGTATAGTTACTGCAAAAGCAACAATTGCTAACCATGACAAGAACAAACTGCATGATTGGTTACCAATCGAATGATAATGAAATCTTATGATATAATCTCTGTGGCGGTGGAGCTACGGACGCATTTCGTAATCCGACATATCACGTTCGAAACACAGCGGCGGGCGATTTGGCAGCAGACCGCTTTGCGTTGGTTGTTTAAACAATGGTATGTGTGCCGATCGTTCAGAAGGCAATGGCAGACTTTTTTTTTGTTTTTGTATATCCTTTACAGGACATTTGTCAACATCAGCATCTTTCAGCTGATTGTTGATTTCTTGGCAAGATTACGCTCAGTAGTTTGACATTGCTTTCTGAGCGGCCGGCTCACATACCCCGTAAGTTACCGACGTGATTTAACCACTGCTGATTCTCACCGTCGTCACGTTACCTACGAGAGTATACGAGATTACGGACAAAAGTCGCTAACCTCTCGGCCAGGAAGCCGGAAATGGCAGACTAATGACTTTAAGTTTACAAAGAAATCACAGTATAAAAATACTGGGGTTGACTGCACGTTCTGTAAAAGATATGCGGCTGACTTATGGTATAGTCGCCATCTATGGCTCAAGGGTAGTGAACGTAATTTCACAATCTCGATATAACGGATCAGCCGTCAGCCGCTAGTGATTTTGGTGTCCTATATACGTGTGTATGGGTGTGTGTGTGTGGGGGGGGGGGGGGGCAGGGGGTGTCAGTGTGTGTGTGTGTTTCTGTGTGTGTTTGCGTGTGTCAGTATGTGTGTGTTTCTGTGTGTGTGTGTGTGTGGGTGTGTCTGTGTGTGTGTTAGTGTGTCTCTCTCTCTCTGTGTATGTGGGTGTGTGCATAGGTGTGTGTGTGTGTGTGGGGGGGGGTGTCAGTGTGTGTGTGTGTTTCTGTGTGTGTTTGCGTGTGTCAGTATGTGTGTGTTTCTGTGTGTGTTTGCGTGTGTCAGTATGTGTGTGTTTCTGTGTGTGTGGGTGTGTCTGTGTGTGTGTCTCTCTATCTCTGTGTCTGTATGTGAGAGTGTGCATGGGTGTGTGTGTTGTTGTTGATGGGTGTATGTCTATATGTGTATGTGTCTGTATGTGGGTGTGTGTGTGTGTGTGATTCGGTGTATGTGTATATGGCTGTGTCTGTGGTGTGTCTGTGTGTGTGTCTGTGCGTGTCTGTGTGTCTATGTGTTTGTCTGTGTGTCTGTCTGTGTCTGTCTGTGTCTGTGTGTATGTGTGTCTGTGTGTGTGTCTTCGTGTGTATGTGTGTGTCTGTGTGGGTCTATGTGTGTGTGTCAACGTGTGTCTGTGTGTGTCAGAGTGTGTATCTGTCTGTGTGTGTCTATCTGTGTCTCTGCGTGTGACTGTGATTATCTGTGTGTGTGTGTCTGTACATCTGTGTTGTGTGTCTGTGTGTGTCAGTGTGTGTGTCTGTGTGTTTGTCTGTGCGTGTTTATATGTGTGTGTATGTGTGTGTTTGTGTGTGTCTGTGTGTGTGTGTCAACGTGTGTCTGTGTGTGCCTGTGTGTGTCTGTGTGCAAATGTGTGTGTCTGTATGTGTCTCTGTGTGTGTCTATGTGTGTGTGTCTGTGTGGGTCTACGTGTTTGTCTGTGCGTGTGTGTGAGAGTGTTTGTGTGTGTCTGGGCGTGTGTCTACGTTTGTCTGCGTGTGTCTGTGTGTATATCTGTGTGTCTGCATGTGTCTGTGTGTGTGTGTCGCTGTGTGTGTCTGTGTGGGCCTATGTGTTTGTCTATGCGTGTGCATATGTTCCAACCTCCATTCTCATGCAGGATGTTGTAGAATCTGTCCCAACCTCTATTCTCATACAGGATGTTGTATTAGCATCTGTCCCAACCTCTATTCTCATGCCGGATGTTCTAGCATGCCGGATGTTGTGGTAGCATCTGTCCCAACCTCCATTCTCATGCAGGATGTTGTGGTAGCATCTGTCCCAACCTCCATTCTCATGCAGGATGTTGTGGTAGCATCTGTCCCAACCTCCATTCTCATGCAGGATGTTCTAGCATCTGTCCCAACCTCCATTCTCATGCAGGATGTTCTAGCATCTGTCCCAACCTCCATTCTCATGCAGGATGTTGTAGTAGCATCTGTTCCAGCCTCCATTCTCATGCAGGATCTTGTAGTAGCATCTGTTCCAGCCTCCATTCTCATGCAGGATCTTGTAGTAGCATCTGTCCCAATCTCCATTCTCATGCAGGATCTTGTAGTAGCATCTGTTCCAGCCTCCATTCTCATGCAGGATCTTGTAGTAGCATCTGTCCCAATCTCCATTCTTATTCAGGATGTTGTAGTATCATCTGTCCCAATCTCCTTTCTTATTCAGGATGTTGTATCATCTGTTCCACCTCCATTGTTATGCAGGATGTTGTAGTATATGTCCCAACCTCCATTCTCATGCAGGATGTTGTAGTATCATCTATCCCAACCTCCAATCTTATGCAGGATGTTGTAGTATCATCTATCCCAACCTCCAATCTTATGCAGGATGTTGTAGTATCATCTGTTCCAACCTCCATTCTTATGCAGGATGTTGTAGTATCATCTGTTCCTCCTCCATTCTAATGCAGGATGTTGTGTTTGCATCTGTTCCAACCTCCATTCTTATGCAGGATGTTGTAGTAGCATCTGCCAGGCTCGCCACTTTTAAACAATATCCATTTGTGTGTATAGTGAATCCCTACTCACCCGCTTTACCTCTGACCACAGCCACTCAGTGTATACAATCACATCTGGGCATGAGTTGTCGTCTGTCAACTGTGACATGGACTCTTCTGTACCGCCCACTCGTTTTACCTCTGACCACAGGTCAATCAGTAAATACAATCGCATCTCCTGGGCGTGAGTTATCCACTATCAGCTGTGACATGGACACTTCTGCCCATTCCAGGCACCGCCGTCCCAATGTAACTGTAACTCTGCAACTAATTAGAAATCACCACCCGCTGGACGTAGGCTACTATTTAACGTAAGTGACAATCAATTTTCAAGCGATTAAACATTTCTATAGCAACGTATACAATCTAAAACAGTGTGATAAGTTTGCAAACAGTATAACTATTACCCATCGCACTTTGATTCAATATGTAATACCTTAATCAACTTTCACTGTATGAAAACCAGTCTAGCATAACGTGATAAGTTTGTAAAGAGGACGACACATCTAGATGATCCAGTTTCGCTGTTTGTGTTTCCATTCCTTATTGTTCGAATGCTTAGAATTCAAGCTTTATCCTTACACGAGCTAATACTTCTAGTGCACTGGGCTGATTTTTGCGTGTCGATTGACTGTCTCAGTTACTAGTGTGCCTCGCTATCAAGCGAAATCGCTCTGACTTCTGAAGTACTTGTAATTTACGTCCCCAAGTCAAGGACGAAAAGTCAACATTTTAGACAACCTGACCGGTGTGTGGTTTTAACGCGCTACTCTGGCATCAGTACACCGAAGTTTAAGATGTTTAAGTGCTAGCTGTCTCATTCATTCGGCCATGCTGACCACATTTCGCTCTACGTAAAACCAGTATAGCATAAAGTGATAAGTTTGTAATGACAATGAAAGATCTAGAACTTTAATTATCACTATATGTAAGACAAAGTCAGTATAATGTGACAAGTTTGTAACGATGACGACCAGTACAACAAACCTTGACAGTCTTCCCTGATATAATCCTCTCCTTTTTGTATTTCCTCCCTGGCCCGGTCTTTGACATCTTGACTGCACTCAGGGTTGGGTAAGATGGTTGTTTCCGCACAAGCAATGGCCTCAGGCACAGTTCTTTACGATGGACGTGATAAATAAACATTCAAACTACAATTTTAAACAATGTAAAACAGTTTCAAAACAATGTATTCTCTTACTGGATTTAAACACAAAATCCGCAAATGATATATCGCACAATTTTAATGATCGGACAGCTAGAGCATTGCTTTGCTGTTCCAGGAGTATTGCTGTTATCTTTACTAAGGAGTAAACTAGGTAGACCAAGAGATGGACATGCTGAATGAGCAACACATGCTCTCTACATTTCAATCCAGGCTTTGTGCTATCAAGAGGTTATATTATGCCCTTGTTTGAAGCACAGTGTAAGAAACTATAGCCTGTCAAGGTGGCCAGGTGCCAGTACGGTACCAGTATTGTCTGGTGTTATCTTCTCACTTGTTTCAATGCGAGGTCAGAGATTTGCCGATGACAACGAGGTAATGGAGGCAGTGAAAATCACGATTAAAGCCACATCCTCAAACTTTGTCCTAGAACAGTGGTTCTCAACCTTTTTTGGCCCGTGTCCCCCTTCACCATATTTTTAGGACGTCATTCCATCCTCACTATATTTTTAGAACGTCATTCCCCCACCCCCCCCCCTTTTTTCGTATTTCATCCCTAAAAATTTCCCCCTGCCCCTACACAGTATACGTAATAATTGAAGCTAAATTAATAGCACATACTAAAACAAGTCTAGACATCTACATAAAACACGATTTTGGGGATCTACTTATGTTATAAAATGAATTTCAGAAGGGTGATAGGTACAGAACTGTAAAGTATGAAGGGAAAAACAATATCAAGTAATCGGTTCTTGCATTCACGCAATCTAGAAATAATCTTAATTCCCCCCCCCCCCCCCCTTGGAAACCCTAGAATTCCCCCCTGGGGGGGGGGGGAATTTACCCACCGGTTGAGAACCACTGTCCTAGAAGGTATCAACAAGCTAGTGGACATGTAGGTCAAGTGTGTTGCCAGGCAGGAAGACAATGGTGAAAACTAACAAACAGACAATTTCTGGTTTGCACTATTGTTATTTGTAAAATCACATTAACTTAATGACTTGCTCTCGTGCACAAACAACACAGCTATCTTGACCAGTACAATTTGCATACATATCACAGCATACCTGCAGTTTACGCCTGGTTTCAGTTTGTCCAAACATTTTTGGTAGTCACACTCCGTGAGGGCGGTTTGCGATACAGTTGTCTCGGTTACTGGAAAAGCAATATTTGTTAACGAAATGAAGAACAAGATGCATGTTTGGTTACTAGGAAAGCAACAATTGTTAACGATATCAAGAAAAAGCTGTATGCTTAGTTACTGGAAAAGTAACATTTGGTAACGTTATGAAGAAAAAGCTGCATGTTTGGTTACTGGAAAAGCAACATTTGTTAACGATATGAAGAACATGATGTGTGTTTGGTTACTGAACATTTGTCAACGATGTCTAGAAACAGCTGCATGCTTAGTTATTGGAAAAGCAACATTTGCTAATGATATCAAGAACAAACTGCATGTTTGGGTACTACTCGATCGATAATGAAATCTTATGACATAATCTCTGCTATAATACGGGCACAGATCGTTTTCAAGCAATGCTACGTGTGCCGGTCATTCAGAAAGCAATGGCAAATTGCTGAAGGTAAACTCGCCAAGAAATAACAAACAGTAAAAAAATGCTGGCGTTGACAGCGACGTCCTGTAAAGTATATGCAACTAACTTTTGGTATAGTCAGCATCTCTGGCATAGGGGTAGTGAACGCAATTTCACAATCTCGATATAACGTGTTCACTGGCAGCCGCAGGCGATTGTTTGGAAACACTATGTGTGTGTGCGTGCGTGCGTGCGTGCGCGCGCGCACGCGTGTGTGTGTGTGTGTAATGCGGAAAGAATGTGGAATATGTTCCTCTGATGCGAGTAACCAGATCTCAGTATTTCATTTCTTTCAAGATATATTTATGAATCTTTCAAGATATATTTATGAATCTTTCAAGATATATTTATGAATCTTTCAAGATATATTTATGCATCTTTCAAGATATATTTATGAATCTTTCAAGATATATTTATGAATCTTTCAAGATATATTTATGAATCTTTCAAGATATATTTATGAATCTTTCAAGATATATTTATGAATCTTTCAAGATATATTTATGAATTTTTCAAGATATAGTTATGAATCTTTCAAGATATATTTATGAATCTTTCAAGATATATTTATGAATTTTTCAAGATATATTTATGAATCTTTCAAGATATATTTATGAATCTTTCCTCCTGTATTTTCATCACGTTTCTAGAAAAGCACATCTGTGCGGCTTCCACATAATTCATCATTGAATTGTTAATATTGTCTATTATAGGCTTCCATACGTCAGGACTGGGTCAATATAGCTCTTAAGAACTGTTTACCCCATATCAATACACAAAGATATACTTCATAGATATTTCTGTGTCGTGTTAAAATGCTTTAACTGCGGCGGTTCCACTTTTAACATCCATCTGCCTTTATTAAAGTATTACAATTAAACACATTGACTTATTTCACATTGGTCCATACACTTTGATCTTGCATTAGGGAAGAAACTGATTGTCTGTAATCACAGCTATTTCTGGTTTTCTGTTATTGACACAAAGGCCTTTGTTGTGTCTTTCAGTTCTAATTATATCTATCGTTTCTTGTAACTGCGTTTCATTTTCAGCGACCAAAACCAGGTCAGAGACTTAACATGTTTATTGTATCTTGCATCCTAGAACTGTTTCCTGGCTTCCCCAGACAGAGATACCTTACACGGATTGATCTTCATCTGATGGGATACTGCCTTTGCTAGGAATAACCTGGCTATTATCCTCATCATGTGCAATACCGATATATGCGTGGGCGGCCATGTTTCACCATCTCTTGCGATCTCCAGAGTCGTGGATTAGCTCCCTGTTCTTGTCTCGACCATGTCATGTAGCCAAGTTGGTCACATATTTACTTATCTGCCTTACTCTTGTTCTTTTCCCAACAAACATGCCAGTTGTCACAAGGCTCTTCAGTTTATTTCTTCTCATAGCGTGCGCGCGCGCACACACACGCACACAGACATACACACACACACACACACACACACACACACACACACACACACACACACACACAATTCTTGACAGTCAACGTCTAATTTCTCTAACCAGTTTATGATTTTCATTTGTTTCTTGTAGGACTTGCTCACTAGCTTTTCGGTCTGTCCGTGGTATTCTTTTCATTGTTCTCAGAATCCACATTTCCACTACCATTGGATGTTTTTCAGCTTGTCTAGTCGTCCACGTTTCACATCCATACAAAAGTACATGTTCTATGTAGCATTTCAACTCTCTTTTCTTCGTTGCAATTGCCATGGATGAAATATCTCTTGTTCGTCATGTATAATATATATATATATATATATATATATATATATATATATATATATATATATATATATATATATATATATATAATTACATCTTTTTTATTTGTCAGTATGTTTTTCATATTGCAAAAGGCTGCCTTCCCAATGGAGATTATTTTTCTAATCGCTTAAAGGCATCTCCCATCAGATGTTATGACTGTTCAGAGATGATTGTACTGACTCACTTGTTTAAGAATATTCCCATTTACCCGTGGTGATCCCGCATACCCGCGTACGAGGCACGGCAGTGGGTGATCTGGCAGCAGACAGCCTAGCCTTGATTATTTACGAAATGCTATCGTTCAGAAAGCAATGGCAAAATACTGAACGTAAACTTGCCAAGAGATCACAACAGCAAAATAATGCTGGTGTTGACTGCGACGTCCTGTAAAGGATATGCAACTAGCTAACTAACCCGTATATTACATTGTGGTATTTCTGTCTTCCTTTACATTGGCACCTTTCCGTCTTGACAGACGATAGTTTGGTACATTGTGCTTCAAAAAGGCTTAATAACTACGATCCATGGCGGTGGCGAGTGTGGCTGGTAAGGCCAATTCTTGCTGCAAATGTTTGCCCACAGTAGGTGCATATGAAAACATGGTCATTTCCACCATTTTGCACCATCTTACATCTCTCACGCTCTGTGTGTGCTTTATCTGCAATCATTTTCTCCTTTGTCTTTATTCCATTTCTGATAGTTGCCCTCCATGCAAAACGTTCAGCGGCGACGTGCTCCCAATGTGCACTATCAATGCCTGTATCAATCATGTCCCGCTTACACACATCTTTGTATCGTAGTAGAGGCCGACCCTGAGATCTCCTACCCATCTGTAATTCACCAAAAAAGATGTCCTTTGATATTCTACCATCATCCATCCTCCTAACGTGTCCTATCCATCTAAGTCTACGAAGACTGAGCATGGAATACACCGTCACACAACCTGATCTTTCCAATACTTCAGTATTTGTGATTTTGTCTTGCCACTTAATACCAAGTATTCTTCGCAGACACCGCATATGAAAGCTGTTTAAACGTTTCTCTTGGCGTGAGTAAGTTGTCCAGGTTTCACTGCCATAAAGAAGAGTACTAAGGACACAGGCTTGGTAGACGAGGACTTTTGTTTTGGCAGTAAGCTTCCTGTTCTCCCAGACTCTTTTTGCTAACATGTTCATTGTTGTTGCTGCCTTGCCAATCCTGATGTTGATTTCCAGATCGAGAGATAATTTGCTATTTACCTCTGATCCAAGATATGTAAAATGGTCTACTATCTCCAGTTCGGCGTCGTCAATAAAGATTGATGGTACACCATGTGCACCTTGTGACATAATCTGTGTCTTCTTTTTGTTAATTGTTAAACCAAATTCAGAGCAAGCATTGGAGAATGCAGATAGTAGATGTTGTAATTCTTCCTCAGAGTGGGTCGTAATCCCAGCATCATCCGCAAAAAGCAACTCTCTGATTAGTACCCTGCTAATTTTGGTCTTGGCCTTCAATCTCTGAGCGTTATAAAGGCCACCATCTGAGCGTGAGTGAATGTATATACCGCCATCCTGATCACGAAAGGCATATTTCAGTAGAAGTGAAAAGTATATCCCAAAGAGGGTGGGGGTTAGTACACAACCTTGCTTAACTCCACTCTTGATTTCAAACTCTTCTGAAGTTGAGCCATCAAACTTGATTATGCCCTTCATGCCTGTGTGGAACGATTCCACAATGGACAGAAGAGTTGGTGGACAGCCAATCTTCTTTAGTGCTTTGAACAGACCCTCACGACTGACCAAATCGAATGCCTTTGTGAGGTCGATGAAGGCAATAAACAGTGGCTGATTTTGTTCCCGGCATTTTTCTTGCATCTGTCGCAATGAGAATATCATATCAATGGTAGACCGGTTCTGACGGAAGCCGCACTGTGATTCGGGGTAGACTTGATCTCCCAGGACTTGAAGTCTGCGCAGGACAATTCTGGCAAATACTTTCCCAACAATACACAGAAGCGAGATACCCCTATAGTTGTTACAGTCGCTCCGATCTCCCTTGTTCTTGTACAGCGTTATGATGTTTGAATCTTTGAAATCCTGTGGGACTTGTCCTTCTCGCCAGCATAGCTCTGTTAGCTGGTGGATCTGTAGAGCGAGTGTGTCTTGCCCACTCCTGATTACCTCTATTGGAATCCCATCCTTACCTGGAGCCTTGCCAGATGCAAGCTCATTTATAGCACACTTAACTTCTGTTATAATGGGAAGTGTGTCCAGGTGGTCAAGAGTTGGCAGGGCCTCTATGGCGTTTAGGGCACCATCCGCTAGCTTGGTCTCACTTGAGTAAAGCTCTAAATAGTGCTCGACCCATCTATCCACCTGCTGTTTCTTATCTGTGATGATTTCTCCAGTCAAGGTTTTCAGCGGTGCACTTCTTTTGATCATTGGACCACAGGCTTTCTTTATCCCTTCATACATGCGTCTGATGTTTCCCTTATCACTTGCAATTTTAATGGACTCACATAACTTGATCCAATAGTCATTCGCACACTGCCTGGCATCCTTTTGTACATCTTTCCTCGCTTGCTTCAGCTCACTCAGAGTGTTACGCGCTGGTCTTTCCTTGTTTCTTAAGAGAGCTAACTTCTTTTTATCAATCAAGGGCTGCAATGTCTGTGTAGCATGATGGAACAGAATTCCACATTTCCAGTCCGACACATTTCATAAAAATACTTTAAGTCTTAACGGGGACCATCCCATATATAAGGGCTATTCTTAGATCGTATGTTCTAGAACGAGTTGGGGGAGGCGGCGGTATGCACTTGTCTTTTGATTGCTTCATAAGTAATGAGCCCACGCTATTCCTGGGCCATATTTTAAAATCTAATTAGTTTGAGCGGGGATTCCACCGAGAGTGGTCGCTAGTGTGATGTGATGACCCAACTATGCCCTTAAAGATACGATAATATATTGTTCTCTGGACAGCAGGTACCACTTTAAAACATACTTTAATGGTGTAGTTGTGCCTGATAAACGAATGAGAAGAATGTATGAGTATTTTATGAATAAAATGTGAAAGTGGGAAACCTAACTTCTGTGCGCCAGAATTCTGAACACTGCATCTTCAACCTTGACACGTCTTTCACGCTGTATACTCCAAATGCATATCAATCCCTTGTTGTGACTGGTTGCGTATGCTTGATGAATGTATGACACACTCATGCAGATTCGCAAACCAAAACCCCTTGTGCATTCTTCATGCCTGGGATGACTTATTCTTAAATCAACTGTACCTTTGCTCTCGCGAGTTAACATATGGCAGTTTGGATTGGAATGAGTGATGTAAACATGTACAAGTTCCTTGGTAAAACGCTGAAAATGATGGAGTGAGTGAGTTGGTGATTTAATAAATAGCCTCTCACATCTAGTGGAAGGAAAGATGCTTCAAATATCCATATGTAAACAGGTTGTGTGTGGCACGCCAGAATTGCTAAGTCCATGTGATGCCTGGTGAGTATATGCTCAAGAGAGTTAATACAAGTTCTCTCTGAAGTATTACACTGTTACCTCTACTGTTGGATGGTTCATATAAACTAGTTCTTAAGAGAACCATTGGTGTGTGAACCTGTGTCTTAGTTGGCTGAATATAAAGTATGGCTCATGCAAATTTACAAGGACTAAACATGTTTTTCCCATATGTGCTTGGTGCATATATGAACCATTGCTATGCAATTGAGCTTCTGTTACCTACTGAAGTAGACATGAAAATTACTCAGTGGGGAAAGAGCACATGATGATGATGATGTACCTGTGAGACAAGTCTGGTGAAAAAGGGGTGAGGTCTGGCATTGCTGAGTAAGTGAATATGGAATAGGACATTCATGCACCAACATCACAGCCATAGGAATGGATGTCTGGTCTGCTAATTGGGTAAATGCCATTAGTTAATACATATTGCATATTGCAGTTGTAAATGCCTATTTTCCATTTTCCTTCACAATGCCTGTCCCATGTTGCTATGTCACAATGATTGCTGTACTGTGTCTGGTCCTCCTTGTGCCCAGGTTTACTGTGGTTCAAACATGGTGAAACTTAGACCACATGAATGCTTGTAATTGTGTTAAGCTACCCTGTCTCAGCATATGGTCTTGTGATTACCACAGATAAGGGTGAATGGAACACATATCACCCACAATACATCAGAGTGAAATACACGGCATCATCAAACTAGGAGAGGTGTGTTTAGACCACACCCATCCTTTTCCTCGCCATCCCCAGTCTGTGTCTGTTGATGTATAATAACATTATCTTTTAACCTATGTAAAGAGATGTTGTGCCATTTTATATGTCAACAGAGAACAGTATGGTGGAGAGGCCATCCATATATCATCTGGGACAACTAAACAGAAGTCCTAGATCCAGATGTGACTCCCTATCAAAATGTGGGAATATCAAGAAGAGTTTTCTCTCAGCTCTTTAACAGCTGAATGCATAAATGGGAGAATAACACAATCTGAAGCACTACAAATGTGGTGAACTGGACAGTGATCTTTGAGTCAGTCAAAAGGTCAAATGAGACTAACATCAAATCTTGTTCTATGAACTACATTCATAGAAAACTGTGGGGTAATTTGGGAGTGTTTGTTTATCTAAGACAAAACTTAGAAATTATCCAGCCTGATGCTCACACAGTGATTCTTGAAGAATGTGAGGAACAGTAGGGAAGTTGATCTGGCTAAGTGAGTAGTTGCAATGTATGGGACATTCTGTATGTCATTATTGAAGTACCCAGTGACAGCCTTCACTAACAGCCTGATCAACCGTGAGATGCAGTACCATATCATCATATCAAATCTTGTCTTCAAGAGGAATGAATCTGCCATGAAGCTTATTCTGGGGAAGCTGCTAACTGGAGCTAGACCAACATCCATGCTGATGAGAAAAGGATTCAACAGACCCAGAACAGTAGTTTCTTCCTTGAGTTGCCCATGGATAGGATTTCCTAAATTCCCAAGAGTCAGGAAATGATGATAGATACAGATACTGTAACGGAATGGTGTGGTGGTTGTTATTAGAGAGGAGAGGTGGAGGAGAGTTATTGGGTGGTGGAGTAAATAAGAAGTGTTGTATCTTGTTTATCAACCTGCATGTGTGACATATGTGTGAGAGAGTGTGATTGAGAGAGAGTGTGTGTGTGTGTGTGTGTAGGATTGTGTGTTAGAGAGTGAGACAGTGGGAGAGTTGATGTGTTAGTGTGTGTGAGCGCGCGCATGCGTGTGAGTGTGTGTATATGAAAGAATACAGAGAGAGAGAGAGAGAGAGAGAGAGAGAGAGAGAGAGAGAGCTGAGCAGATGCATGTCATGTAACACGCATGTTATGTAACACGCGAGTCCATATTGTGTATTCTCATCTGTCATATTATACAGTTAAATACCATTTGATTTTATCATGTATAATCTAAACTTATGTTCATTACTGTAGTTTGAGTGAGAGAGTGAGTGAGTGTGAATGAGAGACAGAATGAGTGAGCGTGAGAGTGAATGAGTGAGAGTGAATGAGTGAGCGTGAGAGTGTATGAGTGAGCGGGAGAGTGAATGATTGAGCGTGAGAGTAAATGAGTGAGCGGGAGAGTGAATGAGTGAGAGTGAATGAGTGAGCGGGAGAGTGAATGAGTGAGAGTGAATGCGTGAGTGTGAATGAGAGACAGAATGAGTGAGCGTGAGAGTGAATGAGTGAGAGTGAATGAGTGAGCGTGAGAGTGAATGAGTGAGCGGGAGAGTGAATGATTGAGCGTGAGAGTGAATGAGTGAGCGGGAGAGTGAATGAGTGAGAGTGAATGAGTGAGCGGGAGAGTGAATGAGTGAGAGTGAATGAGTGAGCGTGAGGGTGAATGAGTGAGCGGGAGAGTGAATGAGTGAGCGTGAGAGCGAATGAGTGAGCGGGAGAGTGAATGAGTGAGAGTGTCTGTGTGTGTGAGTGAATGAGTGAGAGTGAATGAGTGAGAGTGAATGAGTGAGAGTGAATGAGTGAGCGGGAGAGTGAATGAGTGAGCGGGAGAGTGAATGAGTGAGCGGGAGAGTGAATGAGTGAGCGGGAGAGTGAATGAGTGAGCGGGAGAGTGAATGCGTGAGCGGGAGAGTGAATGAGTGAGCGGGAGAGTGAATGAGTGAGCATGAGAGTGAGCGGGAGAGTAAATGATTGAGCGGGAGAGTGAATGAGTGAGCGTGAGAGTGAATGAGTGAGAGTGAATGAGTGAGAGTGAATGAGTGAGCGTGAGAGTGAATGAGTGAGAGTGAATGAGTGAGCGTGAGAAGGAATGAGTGAGCGTGAGAGTGAATGAGTGAGCGTGAGAGTGAATCAGTGAGCGGGAGAGTGAATGATTGAGCGTGAGAGTGAATGAGTGAGCGTGTGAGTAAATGAGTGAGAGTGAATGAGTGAGCGGCAGAGTGAATGATTGAGCGGGACAGTGAATGAGTGAGCGTGAGAGTGAATAAGCGAGCGTGAGAGTGAATGAGTGAGAGTGAATGATTGAACGGGAGAGTGAATGAGTGAGCGTGAGAGTGAATGAGTGAGCGGGAAAGTGAATGAGTGAGCGGGAGAGTGAATGAGTGAGCGGGAGAGACAGAATGAGTGAGCGTGAGAGTGAATGAGTGAGCGGGAGAGTAAATGAGTGAGCGGGAGAATGAATGAGTTAGCGGAAGAGTGAATGATTGAGCGTGAGAGTGAATGAGTGAGCGAGAGAGTGAATGAGTGAGCGGGAGAGTGAATGAGTGAGCGGGAGAGTGAATGAGTGAGCGTGAGAGTGAATGAGTGAGCGTGAGAGTGAATGAGTGAGCGGGAGAGTGAATGAGTGAGCGGGAGAGTGAATGAGTGAGCGTGAGAGTAAATGAGTGAGCGTGAGAGTGAATGAGTGAGCGGGAGAGTGAATTAGTGAGAGTGAGAGTGAATGAGAGAGAAAGAGAGTGTGTGTGTGTGTGTGAGAGCGTACGCATGCGTGTGAGTGTGTGTATATGAAATAATACAAAGAGAGAGAGAGAAAGAGTGAGAGAGAGAGAGAGAGAGAGAGAGAGAGAGAGAGAGAGAGAGAGAGAGAGCTGAGCAGATGCATGTCATGTAACACGCATGTTATGTAACACGCGAATCCATATGTTTGTGTATTCTCATCTGTCATATTATAAGTTAAATACCATTTGATTTTATCATGTATAATCTAAACTTATGTTCATTACTATAGTTTAAGTGAGAGAGTGAGTTAGTGTGAATGAGAGACAGAATGAGTGAGCGTGAGAGTGAAAGAGTGAGCGTGAGAGTGAATGAGTGAGTGTGAGAGTGAATGAGTGAGCGTGAGAGTGAATGAGTGAGCGTGAATGAGTGAGCGGGAGAGTGAATGATTGAGCGTGAGAGTGAATGAGTGAGCGGGAGAGTGAATGAGTGAGAGTGAATGAGTGAGCGGGAGAGTGAATGAGTGAGCGTGAGAGTGAATGAGTGAGCGTGAGAGTGAATGAGTGAGCGGGAGAGTGAATGAGTGAGCGTGAGAGCGAATGAGTGAGCGTGAGAGTGAATGAGTGAGAGTGTCTGTGTGTGGGAGTGAATGAGTGAGCGTGAGAGTGAATGAGTGCGCGTGAGAGTGAATGAGTGAGCGGGAGAGTGAATGAGTGAGAGTGAATGAGTGAGAGTGAATGAGTGAGCGGGAGAGTGAATGATTGAGCGTGAGAGTGAATGAGTGAGCTGGAGAGTGAATGAGTGAGGGTGAATAAGTGAGCGGGCGAGTGAATGAGTGATCGTGAGAGTGAATGAGTGAGCGTGAGAGTGAATGAGTGAGCGTGAGAGTGAATGAGTGAGCGGGAGAGTGAATGAGTGAGCGGGAGAGTGAATGAGTGAGCGTGAGAGTGAATGAGTGAGTGGGAGAGTGAATGAGTGAGAGTGAATGAGTGAGCGTGAGAAGGAATGAGTGAGCGGGAGAGTGAATGAGTGAGCGGGAGAGTGAATGAGTGAGCGGAAGAGTGAATGAGTGAGCCGGAGAGTGAATTAGTGAGAGTGAAAGAGTGAGCGGGAGAGTGAATGATTGAGCGGGAGAGTGAATGAGTGAGCGGGAGAGTGAATGAGTGAGCGTGAGAGTGAATGAGTGAGTGTGAGAGTGAATGAGTGAGCGTGAGAGTGATTGAGTTAGCGTGAGAGTGAATGAGTGAGAGTGAATGAGTGAGCGTGAGAAGGAATGAGTGAGCGTGAGAGTGAATGAGTGAGCGGGAGAGTGAATGATTGAGCGTGAGAGTGAATGAGTGGGCGTGTGAGTAAATGAGTGAGCGTGAGAGTGAATGAGTGAGCGGCAGAGTGAATGAGTGAGCGGGACAGTGAATGAGTGAGCGTGAGAGTGAATGAGTGAGCATGAGAGTGAATGAGTGAGCGGGAGAGTGAATGAGTGAGCGGGAGAGTGAATGATTGAACGGGAGAGTGAATGAGTGAGCGGGAGAGTGAATGAGTGAGCGGGAGAGACAGAATGGGTGAGCGTGAGAGTGAATGAGTGAGCGGGAGAGTGAATGAGTGAGCGGGAGAGTGAATGAGTGAGCGGGAGAGTGAATGAGTGAACCGGAGAGTGAATGAGTGAGCGGGAGAGTGAATGAGTGAGAGTGTGTGTGTGTGAGTGAATGAGTGAGAGTGAATGAGAGAGAGAGAGTGTGTGTGTGGTGTGTGTGTGTGTGTGTGTGTGGGACGCGCTGGCATCACTACTTTTACGTCACATACTTTTTATGTACACATTTTTCTCCATGTTTAGCCTTGTTTATGTTTACAACATTCATTTCACAATGTCTATTTTTCTTCCTATGTAAATGTATAATGCTCTTGATGAACGAAAGACGAGTGATTGGAAGGGCCGAATGTAAGACGGGCCTGCGCGCCCAATTTGTGACCCTAATAAAGTTGATTTGATTTGATTTATGTTATGCATTTTCTATGCAATAATTGAAGTGTTGACATGACAGGAGATGAGGCAATGGTCACCACTCTACTCACCATCTCAATAAATTGTGTATTTTATGAATCAGTTTTAAGTACATGTCTTAAGAGAATTTCTTGTACAGTTGCTGTCAAGTGTTGTCTCTGGTGACTGTCTTAAGCGCTGTGGTTGGTTATACATATTGTGAAAAGTCCTGTATAGATGTTGTCAAGTATCACATGATGTCTACCTTGTACAATTGTGGTGTAAACAATTCCTTGTGAATGTATGTCCCACTTTTGGCAGGAAACTGTCATGTAGATGTCTTGTCCAACAGATGTAATGTACCGTTATTGTTGAAGTTTGTTTGTCTACAAATAAATAAAGTCCTAAAGTCCTAAAGACTAATTGAACTGATATAGGTCACAAAATGACAAAAACTATAGGGAAAGATCTAGGTGACGGACGAATAGCACACTGGCAACCTTATGTTGAGTGAGATGGATCCTCAGTTGTACAGGCGCTAATAGTTCAGATCTTCTCTGGCCTTGGGTGAACTATTTTACTTCTTTTATAAATTTCTGTGTAGATACATAGTGGTCTCACAGTGGGGGTTTGAGCCAAAGAAAAATGTTCTCCAAAAAAGGCTATTGCGGGAATGATTAGCTCATTTGAGTGACCTCTAGACAAAACGTGCTAAATCATAACCTTTATCTTGTTATTATTATTCAAGATATATCTCCAGAGAACACTACAACCTAGGTCCTCTGTCAATCATCAAATAATTTGTCACAGTCTGGCTGTTTGCCGCAAACCAGTCGAGCCTCTTATGATCCACAGTGCCGTAGACTCCTACCGCTGTTTTATAAATAGTTTCCTTAATTTGACCCCACTTTTCATTAACTGTACAATTTTCTGATGTATCATTGAAAGCGTCTTCAAGTTGCTGTTGAAATTCAAAGCACTTTCCAGGATCGTGAGTGTTAGTAATATTAATCCTGGGGCTAGACTTGTGTTTAGCTATGTAGATTCTCTTTGGTCTCAGTCTAACCCTTGTAACAACCAAAGAATGATCTGTATCACAGTCAGCACTGTGGTAACTTCGAGTTAATTATGTATGGTTCAGATGTTGTCTCCGTGTGATAATGAAGTCCAGCTGATGCCAATGACCGGATCTTTGATGTTTCCATGTGACCTTATGCATCTCTTTTGTTTTAAAAAAGGAGTTTGTAATACATAGGTCATTTCTAGTGCAATGCTCCAGCAGCCTTTGTCCACTATCATTCATGCGACCGATGTTGTATTTTCCAAGGCACACTGGCCATGAACTCGAGTCCTTGCCCACACGAGCATTGAAATCACCGAGCATATAAATGTAGCCGGATTTTGGAACTGCCTTGATCGCAGAGTCTAGCTGCTCATAGAACGTATCCTTCACATCATCAGAGGAAGCGAGTGTCGGCGCATATGCAGTGAGAATAGTGGCAAATCCACAAGAGGTTGCCAAGCGCAGGGATAATAATCTTTCATTACCTCCAGCTGGGATATCAATCATTCCCAGCAGCGAATTCTTCACTGCAAAGCCCACACCATCTTGCCTTTTTTCTGCCTGCCCTCTTCCCTTCCAAAAAAAGGTGTAATTGTTTTCCCTGAGTGACCCTTCCTCAGCGAGGCGAGTCTCCTGCATGCCAGCAATATCAATGTTAAGACGATTGAGTTCAGCATCAATCACAGCCGTTTGTTTCACATCGTCAATATTTGTCATGTCAGTGGAAAATCCTGGACACATGGTTCTCGCGTTCCAGGTTGCAAGCCGTAGCTTGAGGTTTCTATTCTTTTTATTCTACGCCAACTGACAAGGACTTATAACCCGTAACAGTTGCCTCTCGCTTTGATTCCGAGACCGGTTAAGACCAGGGATGGAGTTATTGCCTCTCCATAACACAAAGCCTGGGCTAAATTCTGTCTTCCTAGTGACGACCATAATCTGTGTCTTCTTACAATTCAATTCTAACCCTAGTTGTTCACTGTGAGCAATAACCGCATCTACTAAATGTTGCAGATCCTGTTCATTGTCTGTAATCAATACTGTATCATATACATATCTAATATTATAACAAGCTTAGCATACTCTGCCGTTCAGTTGTGGAACAATCTTCCACAAGAAATCAAAGACATCACCAATCATGATACATACATTCGCAACTTGTTTGAACACTACCTCAGTACAGACTACATTCCCCCATTAACAATAACACAAAAAGACAATAATGGTAACTTATCTAAAACGACAACTAGCCAAAAAACATTCCCTTATGTATGGCACGTTACACCCTCCTTAGGTATTTATAATGCCCATGTTAAACACTGCCTCAGTGAGTCATTTGTTACTGATTATTTTTCATGCGTTTTAATGCTATTGTTCTTTTGTTGTCCAAATTTGCTTCATAAGTGATGTTGAATGAAATAATGTATGAGAGGAAATAGAGAAGAAGGGCAGAATGTCAGACGGGCCTGCGTGCCCAATTCTTAACCCTTTGAAAATAAAGACTTTCGTTTGTTCGTTCGATGTTATGTCGCCAATGGCGATTCCTCTCATATCTTCTAAATTTATAATAAAATGTTCACTGTATAGGGAAACAATCTGCAGACATTGCACATTCCTGTCACACGTCTCTATTTATGGGGGTTTCACCTCATTATATATACAAATATACAATACGATACATAAAAAAAGTTAATTACATATCCTTTACAGGACGTTGCAGTCAACACCAGCATTTGTTGATGTTGTGATCTCTTGGCAAGTTTACGTTCAGTAGTTTGCCATTGCTTTCTGAACGACCGGCGCCTATACCAATTCCTAAAAATATCAACGCAACGCGGTCTGTTGCCAAATCGCGCGCAGCTGTGTGTTGAATGCGGGTATGAGGGATCACGAGACGCGTCCGCCACTCCTTCGCTACGGAGCCGGTGATAAGATACACACAAGATATAACATAAGATACACACAAGATATAAAATAAGATACACACAAGATATAAACTAAGATACACACAAGATATAAAATAAGATACACACAAGATATAACATAAGATACACACAAGATATAAAATAAGATACACACAAGATATAACATAAGATACACACAAGATATAAACTAAGATACACACAAGATATAAAATAAGATCCACACAAGATATAACATAAGATACACACAAGATAAAAAATAAGATACACACTTGATATAAACTAAGATACATACGAGATATACTGTCATCTACTGCCTATAGTACCTCGCGGTGTGTGTGTGTGGAGGGAGGGGGGGTCTTGAGCCTGAAAAATTAACGTCACACGGCTAGTGCAGTCGCCGCGAACTGTGCAGGTTAGGATCCCCCTCCACCCCCCCCCCCCCCTTCCCCCCAACAGAAAACAAAAAATACCACACCTTCACCGAAGATTCGAACCCGAACCTTCTGAAGGAAACCCCAGTATTCTAACCACTCGGCCAGCCGTTCCGAGATATACAATACGATAAATAAAAGGGTAATAATCAAAAGGAAACAGATAACAGAATACTTCACCCGTATCCGGGTGATTTTTGCACTTCACTTTCTTACTAGTAATCCCCCTGTCCGGGATTGTACAAAGGAAGACAGCATATTTGTAACCCCCTCTCCCTTCCCCGCCTTCTCACGTCCCCAATTCCACTAAGATTTGACTGTACTTCTACACACGAGACAAGAATGAATGCATGAATGGAAGAAATGGATTTATAATTCAGACAATGGTTATTTGTCAAAGCTACAGAACACAATAAGTCACAAAGACATATTCACCTGCCATGAACAACAGCCATAATGCGGTGATTGTGTTTCTCTTGAGCATCCTGTTTCTATTTTTTATATAGCTGTGATGCTTATTGTTGTACTTGACACTGATCTGTAAAGATTTCAATAGTGGTTTTGTCTGCACTTTATGCGAAACATGTTCAGCTGCCAGAGGAATGTTGATAGAAGGCGAATAAAAACAAGAAGAAATAGGAGAAGGAGGGCGAAGAAGAAGAACGAACGAACGAACGAACGAACGAACGAACGAACGAACAAACTTTATTTTCGAAGGGTAACAAATTTGGCACGCAGGCCCGTCTTACATTCGGCCCTTCCAATCACTCATCTTTCGTTCATCAGTGCATAGTGCATTCACAGTGCATAGTGCATACAAAACATTGTCA